>CANTUR010001673.1:0-142584 GCA_947683625.1 Mallotus nudiflorus
TAGGTTGATCACAAACTATTAAGTAAAAAATTTAGTTGACCATATTAATTAATAGATAAAAATTTCATTACTTTGAAACACGAAATAAACCAAAAAGCTATAGTTAAACTCAATTGTAAATTTATAAACATTTAGAAACTTACCTCAACTATAAATTCGATGATAGTTGAATTTTAAGGATTGGAAGTAATAATTAAATTTGAAAGGGCAATGAAATTGTTGACTATGAGCAGTGATTGAATATGACGAATTAAAAGTGATAATACAATTATAAAAATTTTCAAAGTAAGAATAGAGTTTTTGTTTAATAAAATTTTCACATTTTTTTTGAAAAAAGTTTGGAAAGCATTTAAAAATATTAGGTGAACCTTATTTTTTTTGTGATGAGTGAACTTTTTTAAAACTGTAATGACATTTAGTTGTTATAAATATTTTCCGGTTAACCTATTATTATAGGTAATCTTTTTTTGATTTTTTTTTTTAATTTTTAACATAGACATACCTTGAAGGTATTGTAGAATTTTCCCAAACTTATTATTCGGCCAAGATGTAAGATCAATTTTAATTAAGTCTATGATTTCTTGGTCCTTCCTTCTTACTTTAATTACCTCCTCCGGTCTATCTCTACATATGAATGTTTCATGACAGATATATTGCATAATTTGATTATTGTTACTATTATTATTTCAATATAATTTGATTATTTTATTTTTCAACTTTTCACATCAAAATGTTAGGATAGACGTCAATAATTGATAATTTCACTCTAAACTTTAAGTTAATAAAGCTTGAAAAGAAGAAAAATAAAAATTATGTATATAGTTTTAGGGTTAGCTAAGTCCAACAAAAAAAAAAATTGTTATGATCTCATTCTATTTATAATTGGGAATTTGGAATTTTTAGTTTTGGATATATCCATTAGGGCATTCTCTTTTATATTCAAGTATTGTTCCTTTTGTTCTTATTTTCAGAGCAATGCTTGTTGTAGAATTGGATTTTACTTAGAGCTTCGGTGAAGAATGTGGATGTCAATTACCAGAAAAAGCTTAACATTTGCTTCAATATATAAGATGGCAGCCAAGTAATAAACACATGATTGTTGGTGTGACCCTCATCATGAATTCTCACAACAATAACCAAAGCAGCAAGATTAATAATCGACTTGAAAAGTTGGATGAGAATATTCTTCATTTTTTTAAAAAGAAAAAACTGTACATGCTATAGGGTGCAAGCTCCTCCTAAAACAGTTGATTACAGTCTTAAGTCACTTAGTTAGTGACTTAATTGTTTGGTAATTGATCATCTGTGCTCCATAGATTGCCTGCTGAAGATATTTGAAACTTGTCCGATAATTTAAGAAACCCATAAACCAGAAATCAAACCCATCAACAGTCACTATTTCCACGTACTTTTGGGATGGGTCCTTAATGTTCTCACTCTTGTTCACTCGTTTAACCTTTGTTAGTGGGATCAAAACCTTGTAATGAACTCTAAATGATTGTCCCCTTGGAGAAGAGAATTTTACTGATCTCTCACTGCAAAAAGCCACCTTGTAAGTGGAGATAAACAAGAGGCCTGCAATGGGACCTGCTGTGGTTGACAAATAGCATTGACACACCTTTAACAATTTCTCATCTTCTTCCACTCTAAACAACTGCTTGAATATTTTCTCCATGCCACCAAACTGAACAATTTTAGCTCCCACACTGAACTTCCCTTTTATGGTTTGACTGATATTTGACCCCAGCCTTACTGCATTTTCAGAATAAACAAGGTTAGAAATTAGCATATATATGTATTTTCAGTTTTGTTGCTTTCTTTAGTTCAATGTTTCTAGTGGGTGGAGAAGTTGTTACGTACCATGCTCTCTAATCCCTAGTGCAAAATTGTCGGCTTTCTTTCCTAATTTGTTCATTCTCCTAAAAACTGAATTTACATTTCCTGCAATATGAAGAACATTCAAGCCACTGATGAATACAAAAACACACAAAAGAAAAAAAAAAGTTAAGAGTTCTTCGAAGAAAGAGTTATTAGTCATTACCTTGCCTCAATGTGGAAGCACATTTTAAAGAAGATGAAAGATGGTATCGTTTAAGTGAATATAATTCTGTGCCGATTGGAATTCCAATAACTTGATTCTGAAATGTATTCTCCATTTTCAAGGACTAGCAAGATTCAAGAATTATGGTGTCACTACTGTTATATGAAGATTTTCAGGTTAAAGGTGAAAGGAAGAAGAGAAACCTCCTTATATTGCTTGATGAACAACACTTGCGATTCAGGGAATGTATTTAAAGGAAAAAATTACGGCAGGCAAAAATGTTTCTTTTTGTATTGGATGAGTCACATAAGGCTCATCAGCAACAAAAAAATGCACAGACACATATTCATCATTGACAATTAAGATCAAGGAAAATGAAAAAGATGGCAATTTTTGGTTGCTAATAAAAGTAGCCGTACAATGGTTCAAGCCTCCTTTTGAAAATTTCTACAAAGCATTTGAAGAGAGAAAAAAAAGGTTGCGAATGGGACCAATACAACTGGATAAAATAAGCAAAATATACACAATGATGCAATATTCACGAACAAAGGTGTATGGAATTGATGCTTTTTGAGTTGGCAATCTTAGCTTTCAGGTGTCATAACACATTCAAAGATAAGAAAAAGAATTATGACGTATAACTGACTCAAGATGACTCTTCAATGAATCTTATCTTTTATTATTTATGAAAAGAAGAGGAGAATAACTTATTTTGTAAAAGAACATAGAATGCATTGCTCAATTGTTCAAAGAAAAGGTACTCATGCACAAGATACACCAACCGCTCATGTGATCGTTAGTTTGGAGCAAAAAAAAATTTTTTGTATTAGCTTTTAGGATTATATATCAATCTTTTGATATTGAGGTCCTTTATGCATTTGCTGATGTGGGAGTGAACGGACACTGGACCAAATAGATCCATATGCGTATCCATGGACATGGGGTTGTAAAAGATGTCTTATCTCGGCAAGGATTTTGGACACTGAATCTGCAGCAGTTGCCTTAATCAGAAAGCAAAGCCGAATGTATCAGGAAAGAGAATGGCAGGCCATATCAGCTTCATCGTCCATAATGCATAGACATTGTAAATTTAAATTCGTAAGATATTGGCCAGGCTTTGGGGGAAAGGGCAAAAGGTGGCAGGGTAGTTGATTGAGAGTTTCTAGTTTTAACTTTTAAGGAGAATGGGTTGAGGTCATAGCCGTAAATCTCAACATCGCAGGAGAAAAAATCAACTGCAAAATGACATTAATTTGAGGATTATGTAAAGATATATATTTTTTCTAGTTAAAAATTAGCAAAATCAAAAACCAAACACCAATTTTTAACTTTAATCATCATTCATCAATGGCTAATTTGTTTATTAACCTGCCTTCATAGCAGAACAATATAAATTTTAGTAGAATGATAAGATGTGATCTAGTTTTGAATATTTAATGAATTTAACGTTCATCATCATGCATGTTATCTATATATGATATTGGCATTATTGGGTAGAAGTTGGAAACATGAATCTTGTACTTAAACGATTGCACCTGGAATCAGCAGAGTGAACTAACTACTCTTTTTGATTTAAACTGTTTGTTCTTGAAAAGCTTTTAAAAAGTAAAGGATCATTACAAGTTGGCAAATCAACCACAGCTAGTTATACAGTAATCTATGCGTTTCTGGTCATCACTGATCAAAATTAGGAAAGGCATCTGGCTGCCATATAGTTCAGTACTTCACCTATTGGAATAACTGCATATATGTAATGTTGATCTTGAAATTTTGTGGAATTTAAGAAGAGCAAAACGGACAAAAAGTTGCTTCCAATTCGGAAAATCAAAGGACTAATTTCATATGAGCATATATAGTTAAATTAAGAAGACCACTATATGTGAAAGTGAAAGTTGAAGTCACAAATTGATGATGAGATAATTAATTATAATACATTGATGACGAACAAGATTATAAATTAAAAAATGTACACTTGGCTGCATGTATACTTTCCTACAAAAGCAGAGGGAGCAGCTGCTGCTGGGAGATTGCCTGGACAAGATACAGAAATTTTTTTGGGATAACTATAGCTTTTTCATTGCCCATCAATCAATCAAATACACAAGGCACGCATCATAGACTACTTAATAGTGCAGTTGATATTTTTCAATAATGTTAAGATAATGAGTAATGAGAGAGTATTATAAACGTTTGTTGCTTTTAATGTTGTGGAATTTGGGTAATTTCCACCAATAATAACAAATTCACATTGAAAACTATTGTTCATGTGAATAGAGTGTAAATGATTGTACTAAAAATCACCCTAAGGTAGATTTTCAGGAAAGATAGTAGGTCACAATGGTCCACTTAAATACCACATTCCTAAATAGAGTTTTATCAAGATAAGTAAGTTAATAGCACAATAATTCACGACAACTATATCTGACAATAGCTATTAAATAGACATAAAAGACAACACCAAAATTTCACGAGGTTCGGTCAATTATGTCTACGTCCTTAGACACTACAAAAATAATATTTCATTAATTTGAGAAAATATTTACAAAAGAGATAGAAAGAATAAAATTGCTCAAATATAGGAGATGAGACAATTTTGGAATGGAAGGGATAATAAACCGGGGGGGGGGGGGGGGGGGGTGTGGGAGGAGTTCTTTTATAACCACAGAACTCCTTCCATTTTTTCTAAAATCCCAATGTGAGATTTTGATAAAACCAACAAATCTCTACCTTGGCAAAATCTCATACAATTTTCTCATAAATCTAATCTTCAGTAATGTCTACAAATTTCATCTTTTAGTTTTTAACAATATTGACCAAGTCTAAACAATATTTAAACTTGATCGTAATTACCACTTTTGTCATCATATTAGCAGAAATCTCAATTGTTCGAATCTTTTGGATTATGATCCACATTCTTTTAGAATCTCTCATGCAAAGTGATATTGAACATCAATATGCTTTGTTCTTGCATAATAAACCTAACTCTTTGCTAAATGAATAACACTCTGACTATCGCCATGCAATTTAATGTGCTTTTGCTCCATTCTCAGTTCACCAAGCAACCCTTGAAGCCAAATTGCCTTCTTCACAACCTCTATAATTGCCATATACTCTACCTCTGTAGTAGATAAAGCAATAGTTAACTGTAAGGTGGACTTCCAACTGACTAATGCCTTTGCAGAAGTAAACACATAACCAGTTATTGATGGACGCTTGTCCAAATCACTAGCATAGTCCAAATCACAATACCCAACTACACACTAACCATCTTGCCTATCCTTTTGAAATACTAAATCAACATCTACGGTGTTCAGAATATACCATAGAATCTATTTCATAGCTTGCCAATGCTTCTTTCCAGGATCATGCATGTATTTGCTCACAACCCCAACTGCTTGTGAAATGTCGGGCCTTATACACACCATGGCATACATTAAGCTATCAATAGCACTTGCATATGGTACTTTTGACATGTATTCCTGTTCTGCATTATTCTTTGGTGACATGGATCCACTAAGTTTGAAATAAGGAGCAACTGGTGTACTAACTGGTTTTGACTTCCTATTTATGCTAAAACGTTTTAGTACCTTCCTTAGATATTCTTTCTGAGATAAATAAAGCCTCCTTAATTTCCTATCTCTGGATATTTCCATGTTGAGAATCTTCTTTGCTTCACTGAGATCCTTCATCTAAAACTCCCTGTTTAATTAAGTCTTTAATTTCTTAATTTCTATCTGACTCCTAGAAGTTATCAACATATCATTAACATAAATAAGAAGATATATATAAGATTTATCTTACAGCTTGTGTAAATACACATAGTGATCATATGTGCTTTCCGTGTACTTTTACCTTATTATAAACTTGTCAAATCGCTTGTACCACTACCTTAGAGATTATTTCAATCCATATAATGATTTTTCCAATTTGCATACCATCTTCTCTTTTCCTGCAACTTTGAATCCATCTAGTTGAGTCATGTAGATTTCCTCATCTAAGTCTCCATATAAAAATTCAGTTTTTACATCTATTTGAACTAGTTCCAAATCTAACTTCACTACTAAAGCCAATAAAATTCTAATAGAGGAATGCTTTACAACTGGAGAAAATACTTTATTATAATCAACTCCCTCTATTTGAGTGTAGCCTTTAGCCACCAATCTTGCTTTATAGCAAACATTATCTTTGTTAGGAAATTCCTCTTTCTTTGTATATACCCATTTGTACCCAATTGCCTTTTTTTTTTCCTTTGAAAAACTAGCTAGTTTCCATGTCTAATTCTTTTGAAGGGACTACATTTCTTCATTCATGGCGATCCTCCACTTATCCTATTTTTAACTTTGGACTGTTTTATTATAAATGGCAGAAATATCATTAATTGTAATTAGTGATGCAGAAGCGACCATATTAGCATATCAAGCAAGTTGTCTAATGGTTATCTTTCCCTTTCTTAATGCAATTGATTCATGTTGTTATGGAGTTTCTTGGGTCTGAACCTCTTCCTCATTTAGCTGTAGAGGTTATTAGACCATAACCTCTTTTTCATTTGGCTCTTATTTTATTATAAGAGAGTCATCATCAATTTATTCATTGGCTGGGATAATTCTTTTGCCATCAAACTTTATCTGTTTAGGAGTACCATCTTTCTGCTCCATCTTTTTAGAAGTCACCTTTCTCAGTATAGTAGATACATCAAAGGTAACATCCTTGTTGAAGATTACTTTCTTTATTTTTAGACACCAAAGATGATAGCATTTCACACTAGAAGTTATCCCTATAAAGATAGCCTTTTTTTCCCTTGGGTCCAACTTTGAGTCCTTAACATGGTAATATGTAGTGGAACCAAACACATGTAAGGAATCATAATATGTAGTAGGTTTTCCAAACTATTTTTCTAATGGCATTTTACTGCTAATAGCAGTTGATGGTAAACGATTGACAGGGTAATAAGCATATACTACAGCCTCAGCCCAAAATTCTCTACCCAATCCAGTATTGGACAATATACATTGAACCTTCTATAGTAATGTCTGGTTCATACGCTCTACTAGCCCATTCTATTATGGTGTATTTTTAATAGTGAAGTGTTTAACAATACCTTCATTTTCATAGACTTGCAAAAATGGATCATTTTTTAACTCTCCTCCATTGTTTGTATGAAGACATTTGAATTTTCTACCTGTTTGAGTCTCCACCATCTTTTTCCATTTAAGGAAAATTCCCAACACCTCATCCTTTGTCTTCATTGTATGCACCCAAACTCTCCAGGAAGAATCATCAATAAATGTGACATAATAGTGTGTTCCTCATAATGAAGCTGTTTTGAAAGGTCCCCACACATCTGAATGAACATAATCCAAAATACCCTCAGTATTATGGATTGTTGTTCAAAATTTCACCTTTGTCTTCTTCTCTTTGATACAATGCTCACAAAAATCCAATTTGCAAGTCCGTGCTCCTTTTAATAGTCTTTAATCTATCAAGAATTTCAAGAATTTTTCTCTAGCATACCGCAAGTGCATATGCCATAACCTAGTTGCTTCTGACTCCTGATCATTAGTACAAGCTACCACTGATGTTGTCCCAACAATTGTACTACCCAGAAAGTAATACACATTATTTCTTTTCTGAATTCCTTTCATTATCACAAATGCCCCAGAGATGATTCTCATTATCCCATCTTTCGCCCTTACTTCCTTTTGACTCTAAGGTTCCTATAAAGATGAGATTGTTCATCAAATCTGGTACATAATGAACACATGTTAAAGTTCTGGTTGATAAGCAAATTGAGCCAATTCCATATATGGCAAGAGGGACATTATTTGTTATGTAGATAATTCAACCTTGTAGTTCTTTAAAATCAAAGAACCATTCTCGATAGGGTGTCATATGGTGGCTATAAGCTAAATCTAGCAATCATGAACTAGAACAGCTGGTTGATGGTGTAATAATAATTGAAAGGTCTGAATCTGCATCATCACACTCAACTACATTTGAGACAACATTTCTAATTTCAAGTTTGCCTTTATTCTTTAGCTTAGGACAATCTTTCTTCCAATGCCCTTTTTCTTGATAAAAGAAACATTGATCTTTGCTCAGTTTGGACTTTGACTTTGATTTCCCTCTCCTTCTTTTATTTTGACTCTGCGAATGGCCTCTAACAACTAGAGCTTCTAGTTCCACACTTATGTTTTCATGCTTTTCTTTCTTTCTCAATTTATAACTATACAAGGCAATAATTATTTCACTGAGAGACACAACAACCTTCCCATGAAGTATAGTAGTTTCAAGATACTCAAATTGATCAGGAAGTGATCCTGTCAACATTAGACCCAGATCTTCATCTTTAAAAGTCACGTCCATATTCATTAGATTAGTTACTAGTTGATTAAAGCTAGTAATGTGCTCATTCGTAGTGGTGCCTAGAACATAATTGAAGCGAAACAATCTCTTTTTCATGTAGAGCTTTTTTTGACACTTTTCTTTAAAAATTTCTCCTTTAGTGATTTCCATAATTTACTTGCAGAAGCTTCTTTAGAAAATGAATACTTCTGCTCTCTAGAAAGACATGATTAAATGGTACCATATGTTAATCTATTGATTGTCTTTCATTCTTTCTCCTTAACACCATCTAGTTTCTCTTATTCAATGGCAATGTTTAGACCCTACTGAAAGAGAGCATCTAGAACCTCACTTCGCCATATGACGAAATGACTGGTGCCATTAAAAATCTCCATTACAAATCTAGTATTTGTCACAACATTTCTTACCAAAATTGAAGATGATGAAGCTATCGACGTCAATATGGATAATTTTATGTTGTTTGCCATTTCTATTGCAAATTCTGTTTAATAGTTATTGATGCGGAATGCTAATTAGCCCAAGTAATTTTTTTTTGATGTAGAAGATCAGTCTAAGCTATAACCACAGAGCATACAAAAATAAATCAAGAGTTATGATATCAATTATTATGGAATTTGGGTTAATTTTCACCAATAATAACAAATTCACTTTTAGAACTAGTGCTCAGGTAACTAGAGTATAAATGATTGTACTAAAAATTACCCTAAGGGAAATTCCTGGGAAAGAATGATAGGTCACAATGGTCCACTTAAATATCACACTCCTAGATAAAATTTTACCAAGATAAGTAATTTAATAGCACAATAATTCACAACAACTATACCTAACAATAGCTATTAAATTGATATAAAAGAGAATTCCAAAAGTTAACAAGGTTCAGCCAATTTTGTTTACATTCTTGGATACTATCAAAATAATATTTCATTAACTTAAAGAAATATTTATAAAAGAGAGAGAAATAATACAATTGTCTATGAGACAATTTTGGGATGGAAGGAACAATAAATAAAAGAGGGGGGGGGGGTACTTTTATAACCAAAGAACTCCCATTTTTCTAAAATCAGGTATGGGATTTTGATAAAACAACATTTAAGACAAGATCAAGCCTGCCTAGTTGATTCTTCTATACTAAAGAACTCCCATTTTTTTTCCAAAATCTGGATGTGGGATTTTTACGAAACAACATTTAAGACAAAATCAAGCCTGCTTAGATGCTTATTCTATACAGTTGGTTGGCTCTTGACTCTTTTTTTGCAATTACAAGACTTCATAGGATGGGATATCAAATCAGTAATTGAATTCTCTTTTACAGCTATAGGCTATAACTAAGGTCATTTTATTTTATTGGATGCAATAGTTAGTGTACGAACTGGACAATGTCTTGAATTGAAAATTTAATTAATAAATTAATAGGCTTACATAAACATGAAATTAAAGACTTTAATGATTGTGATCATTTGATGGATGGGTCCAAGAAGATAGAAAAACACAAATGCAGTTGAATTATAATTTAATGAATCATCATGGCCTCTAAATTTCTCTGATATAATGTATGTATATGCTATGGAAACAAAATGACATCATTTTGTCAAATTAAATGTTAGCTGCAACAGACAAAAAAAAAGAAAATTTTGTGATTAGTTGAGACAATTTTATTTTAGTGGTCAAGTAATATCCTAACAAATACCATTGTTGTAATTTGAATAAGTTTGTGATTCTGGTTATACAATACAATGCATCATCATGACCCCAATTTTCTTTGATATTATGTATTCTATGGAAAGAAAATGAGATCATTCTATCAAATTAGATGTTAGCTACAATAGACAGTAAAAGATAGATTAGGTCTATCTGGTTAGTCTTTTGTGTTAGCAACTTTAAGTGAGTGGATAACTACATAATTTTGGTTTTCAAGCTATGTTATTTACATATATAAATAATATTGAATTCATATTATCATCATATATATTAAGGTTTCCTTATAAATAGTTCTTAAGATATATTAAATATTGTTTATATTCACATTATGTATTTCAGATTATACATATATTTAGATGAACATACCTTTACAAATGAATTTTTATAAATGTCACTTAATTAATATTATTATGTTATAAGTTGGTTAGCTTATATAATAAAACTCAGGAACAAATAGCATTATATTTATCATTAATATGTTAAAGCAAATTACTAAAATGATATGTTTACTTATTTAGTAAACATATGATTATTTTTCTTATTATTTTACATGATTACAACAATAAATAGTAGCAAGGATATTTTGTGATAGCTTGGCTTATAAAAATCTATACACTCGTGGTATATATCCCTTAGATTACACCAAGATGACTGGTGTCTTATCTCAATATTATATTATATTATATATTTATTATATTGGCAATATTACTCAGTAACTTTCTTGGGGATGGCACTTGCCTGTTCATATAGCCTTGGGGGCGTACAATCGAGGTTGATTGTCCTTTTAGCTTAATTTAGCAAATATGTTAATTACAACTCACATGTTTCAGAAATAGTAAATGATGCTAATAATAGTTTATTATTATTTCCATATGTTTATTATATATACTCAATAACTTTGAAATTATTACTATTACAGTATTATCAGTATTATTATTTTATTAAGAGAAAAATAACATTTGTTCCCACTTTGTTATATCTTTACCCACTCACTGAGTATTTTTATACTCACCCGACCCCTCACTTTTAATTTTTACAAATACTTTAGAAGGACAACAGTGCTAGTGTAGAAGAGTCATTTTCCTTTTGTTTGTGTTTCCAGCTTATAGAAGCGGTTGCACCAATAGTTCCTTCATTTTGTCTTTTAGGTTTGTACTCAAGATATTTATAAATATTATATTTATATCTATAAAGATAGGAATAGTATTGAGAATAGAGGAATAGGTATGTAACTTATAAGTAGAACTTAAAGTATGTTCTAGATCTTAAGTTTATAGTTACATATAAACCTATTGTGAGTGGCAGGTTTATGCGCGCACCCATGTGTTTCATGACTATGGCATTGTGTGAGCTCAGGGCCCAATAGAAAATACAAAATGGGCTTGGGCCCAAAATGAAGATGGAGTTACCATCCAGATAAAAGTCGGGACACACTGTACAATAATTGGATTCCACAGAGGTTCCCAAAAGCCATCATTAGAGATTGAGTTCGAAAATTAGGTATGGGCTTTTGGAATGCCCACCCAACCTTGTGGTTGGCCTCTGTGTGTGTTTCATATTTTATTACCTTTGATTATTAAATTATTTCCTTATTTAATTTGCATTACAATCATTTCCAATTTTATGTTTTAGTCTCAGTTTGCACACTAGTCTCATTTCATGCTTATAGCCCAACATATATCACAATATAAAATAAATAATAATAATTTACAACCATACATTCCAAATGAATGGGAGCAAAGATTAAAGATTACAATAATTTATTCAAATAAAATATAAAATAAATAGAAAATAAACCATACATAAATAAAAAATAAACTAATTATTTATGAAAATAAAACCTCTCAAGAATTAATTAATAGAATAACTATTTGATGATTAAAAATTACCAAATAATTCTTGCAATAAACATAAATTAGTCCCATCTCACAAAATAACAATATTATCCATAAAATAATTAACAAATAATATTCATGGGAAATGAAAATAAAATAACAAAATAGTCCACAAAAATCACAATAATAATAATAAACAACATAGTAATCATGTATAAAACTGAGATATATAATAAGACAAATATAGGAAACATGCAAAATATACAAAATATACATTAAAAATCAGAGTAGAGTTATGCAGAATTTTAACAAAGTGGCAATGCCTCTTTAAAGAGACATCACCTCTTGACCAAGAGGTGATATCCAATCACCATAATGTAAAGGGGTGACGCAACTATAAAGAGATGTCACCTCTTCAACATAAATAGAGACAAAATACATTTTTAAGCTTATAAGAAACTCAATATTCATGTAAATAGACAAAGCCTGATACCAATTTGTAAGGATCAACTATCAATACTCAATCTTTTATGCAATCATGCTTCATATATGACTTTAAACAATCGATAAACATAAAAAAGGCAAGCAAGAAAGTAGGAAATCAAAGCTTTTAAGAAAATGAGGAACTTAAAGCTTAAAAATGAGGATTCTTACTGATTTAGACGAGTTAATGCTCTTAACTAAGTCTTCAGAGCTTGGTTTGTTGATTTGAATGCTTTAAACATAAGAGAATCCTCTTTCTTCTCAAGAATATCAAGTCTTTTACTCCAAATATCCTCCTCCTCTTCTTCTTCTCCTCCTTTTTTCTTTTTTTTCTTTATTTTCCTCTTTTCTCTATACTAAAAGTTTAAGTCCTTAAAAAGTCCCCCTCTTTTTGCCCACTGTAGACACCCGGTTTGATCAGCCCGTGATTGGAGGTGAACTGTGGATGCTTGGTTTGGTCAGCCCACAACATAGCCCAATGATAAGAAATGTAAAACTTGAATGCAAGAGAGAAACCCTAAATCTTCTCTAAAATAAGCTCGAGGGCTGGAAACACACAGATCTAGAGCCCAAAATCCTTACAAGGCAGGCCCATTACCTTAGGCCATCAGGCCCAGTGCAGGGCAAGCCAGGGAGGCAAATGCCTTTGTGAAGAGGCAATCGCCTCTATGGCAGCAGCTGAAGAGGCGATTGCCTCATCGTAGAGGTGCCGCCTCTACAGTAGCCACTTGCCTCTGTATTAAATGTAGAGGTGGTCATGGCAGCTAACTTAGTAGGCCCACCTCCTTTGCCACTCAGCCTCTATTTTAAAAAAAAGTCTTAGGGAGAAGAAAAAGGCTAGAAAATGCAATGATGAAGGAGGGTAGTATGATGAATTAAACAATCGTTGAATAATTACAACTCATTTGGTAATAAAGAAATCATTAAATAATTAAGGGTAATAAATTACAAAACATAAACAAAGGCCAATCATAAGGTTAGATGGGCATTCAAACATCCATAACCAGTTTTCAAACCCGATCTCTGATGATGGCTTTTAGGAACCTCTATGGGTTCCAATTGTTGTACAGTGTGTCCTGGCTTTCATCCTGATGGTAACTCTATCTCCAAGTAGGTTTTATGACCTATTTCATATTTCCTAAGAGGCCTCAAGCCTGCATAGTGTTATGGTCGCCAAAAACTTGGACACACGCTAAACCTTGTTGCCTACAATGGCAACTCCACTAGGGATAGAGAAACTGATTCCAAGTGTTTTATAATTTATCATCTTTAATTATTCTTTGATTTCTTTTGCATTTCTACTAAATTCACTACATTCTTTGCACACAATGAGCACTTTAGTCCCATTTTAACTTGATAATAGTTTGTATTTTACTACCTATGTTTCATTCAAACCTGGTGGTGGAATATTTAATTATTGTCACTCACAACATGTACTATCCATGTTGAATGGACCTTTGGGTGGGGAGACATATATGGATGTATATCGTTGTGGGAGCTTAAGGTTGCTACCCAATATTCAAGCTCATGTAGTGGCCTAGCAATTTTTCTTAGGAATTTTCCCATTGCTTATGCGTTATGCCATTTAATGGACCTTTAAAATAAAACCCAAGCATGTTACAAATGGACCTTGTCAAGATGGGCCTTTCATGCCTATTCTCAGCCCATTTCAAAATAAGTATTATCAAAATGGGCCTATCATGCCCATACTGGTCCATTAAAATAGATCTTGATGAGGTAAAGCCTTGATGTCATTCTCAGCCCATTAAAGGTAGACTTTATATTTATTTAGAGGATCCATTAATTGTTTGCACCATTCTAAGAGTTATCTTGCATACTTCAATTTTATTATCCCCTATTGATAATTAAAACCCAGGCCAAAAATCCTAGGACAAGATACTCACCGCTAAACACATGTGTGGGAGAAATAAGGGTGGATGTTATCAATTTTGAAGCTTTGCATTTTGTCTTTGTGTTGTGTATATATTAAATGTGCTTACTTGTTTTCTTGTTTTCTTTGAATAATAAAATGAATATATATATCATGGATACACGTCATGCATAATTCTAACATGTGGTCTTTTAGCAGTATAGATCCTTCAAGCTCATCCAAGTGGGTCCAGTCCAGTTCTGGTCATTTAGTTAGAAGCTTAGAAACAAAAATGGCAGGAGGTTTTGATCCCGAGGATTTTAAGGTATAATTGAAAGAGGAAGTGTTCGTCGAGACCCAGTTTATGATAAGGGAGGTGATGGGAGAGATAATTAAGCTAATTAATCTGATTGATCTTGATAATGAAATCCCAATGAGAGAAAGGGAAGGAGATGATGTAACAATATTAGCTAATCCACCAAACCAAAGGAGTGAGGACGTGGAACAGTCTGAGTGGGCCAAGAATATAACCAAGGCTATGAGTCAATTGTAGATGAAGATGAAGGATAAGGGCATATGTGCTTCATTAGATTACACCGATTTGAATCTAGATAGGGAGGATGATCTGCTATATTAGAAATTCAAATTCCCTGACATGAAAAGTATTTTAGAACTGAGGACCCCCATTTTCATCTAAAGTAATATGTGACTTACATGAAAGCCACTGAATTGACTAAGGCTCAGATAATCAAATAGTTCCCCATGTTATTAGAGGGCACACCAATCCGCTAGTACTATGCTTTGGAACCACACATTCAATCTGATTGGAAAGAACTGTGTGTTGCATTTATGAAATAATATAGCCCCAATGTTCAATTGGAGGTATCTTTGAGGGATTTGTAAAACACTAAGCAAAGGTTTAACAAGTCTTTCACCGATTATCTAACTCGTTGGAGAGGAAAACTATCTCAAATAAGGCATAGGCCTACCAAGTCAGTCTAACTAGTGCTGACAATAGAAGGTTATGTTTTGGCACTATCTAAGAAGCTGAGAGATTTAGGGATCCTAAATTTCAAAGAGTTATATAGATTTAAGGTTCAGAAAGAATCAGATTTGGCCTAGGAAAAAAGATTCTTTAGAGGGAGATTTGGGGGCAAAGATGGCACCAGTTTAAGCAATAATTTCCAGATCAATACCATTAGGCAACCAAGCAACAATTTATAGATTAATGCTGTTAGGTAACTCTGAAAATTCTCCAATTTAGGGAAGCCTTTATCCAAAGTCCTTGAAAAGTTAATTGAGAAAAACCTATTATAACCCTTATCTTCATAGTAACCCTTGCCAGGTGCCAATCTGAAGCTTTCTGTAAATTCCACTAGACCACTAGGTATGACACCAATAGTTGTGCCCAATTAAAGCATGAAATCCAAAACTTAATTGATGCGGGTAAAATTGTTGACCCCGAGATAGGAAAACCAAATACCCAAAATAACCCTTTACCTAATTACCGAAATATGCCACCACCTAACCCACCCATTTTAATGATTAACATCGGCCTAATATAAGAGCAAGTCTTGAACTCTTTTGTTAACATTGTTACTAATCCACCAAAGCCTACACATGAATTGAAAGACCCAAACTAAAATAAGCAATCCATCAAGTTTGATGTGCATGTATTGGATATCTGGAGCTCTGATGACGAAGATAAAGTGAAGGTTGATTTGTGGGATAATGGGTAAAGTAGATCAAGCCAATCTATGAAAAAGGTTGAGGAGATTTGGGAAGAAGTTGAGACTTTTGAGCCTGAATTATAAGAGATAGAGAAGACAATAAAAGGGAAAGAAGTGATGAAAGACTAGGGAACCATTGCTAGTGTTTGGGAGTTACTTATGCATTCCAGGGACCACCAGGAAGCACTAGTTCTGGCACTAGATTAGAAAAAGATCTCCACAAGCTGTACTCTTAAGTAAATGGTTAATTCCTTGATAGAAACCTCCCAAGGCACCATAATTTTTTCTGATGATGATTTATCTTTGGAAGGGAGGGATCACCACAAAGCCTTATTCATCCAGGTTGAAGTGAAGGGAAAAATGACTTGTTGTGTTATAGTAGATAATGGTTCTGCCATTAACATGTGTCCGATAAAGATTTTACTGAAGCTAGGGTTAATTGTGGCAAATTTAAAACTTCTGAAGTAGTCATTAAGGCCTATGATGATACGAAGAGGCCTATCAAGGGCACATTTAGAGCACTGGTCAGGACAACACCCATCGAGACTTGGGTCAACTTGCATGTGATTGATATTCCTATAACCTTTGCTATTCTATTGGGAAGGCTAGGGTTTCATCCCTTAGGTGGCGTGCCCTCTATAGTCCATTAGAAAATCAAGTTTTCGCATGAGGGCAAAGTTGTCACCATCTCTATTGAGACTAAAGCTGTTGTAGCTACCTTGAAGTTAGCCCTTAAGGAAATAACTAGAAGCCCGAGCTTTGGGGTATGTATAATTTACGAAAGTAAGATAGACAAAAAGGTTCTTAGCATGATGTGTACTATGAATTTATGCCTAGTATGGGATTGGGAAAGGACCAAAGCGGACTTTTGAGATTTATTGAACGTAAAGTACCCATTCTGAAGCATGGGGTAGCATTTGAAGAGACTAATGGTTCTGAAGAAGAAATTGACATATGGAATTAGCCTGAGACAGAAGAGGAAGAGATTATGGTTGAGATAAAGGGCTTATAGGAAACCTTTATGAGAGAAGGTATTAGGTACCCATACAAAGGGACTGGAGAACTCTTTTGATGGCTAGAGAAGTTATTCTAGTATTTAAAATCTTTATTGAGTTTATGAATGGAATAAAGAAGGCTACTGTTAAGAAAGTCCCTATGGAAGAGCTGGTACCAACCGAAGAAGGGTATGAGGGGGACACAACTACTCTAGAGATGAGGGATGCTAATGATCAGAACAAGGAGCTAGATTTTGAAGCCTATGTCCTTAACTCCATCATGGATGTATTTTATAACGATTATTTGCTTATTTGTTTAAAACTGATGATTTATTCTTTTCAAAAGTGAATGCAATGAAGTTTGAGTTTGCTTATTTATGTGGTGTGTTTCCTAATGGTTATTCTATTTGTGATGATTATTTCATGCATATGTTTTACATTAATTCCACATAAACTGAATCATTTAATTTAGGCACAAATGACAAACCTAAAATATATTGCTTACTTCTAATCTAACTCATGATGAGAGAGAAAAAATGAAAGAAACATTAATAAAAAAATAGAAAGTATTTTCTTGGGACTATAAAGACATGCCTGGAATCGACAGGGAGATCTTCGAACATGGAATCCCTACATATCCTTATATATCATTGATCAAGTAGAAGAAGAGGAGACTGAGGCCAGAATGGGCACTTTTGGTCAAAGAGGAGTTTGAAAAGTAGCTAAAGGTGAAGTTCCTAGAGGTAGTAGAGGACACTCAATGGTTGGAAAACATAGTTCTAGTCCCTAAAAAGGATGGGAGGGTCAGAATGTGTGTGGACTACAGAGATTTAAATAAGGCTTATGTGAAGGATGATTTCCCACTGCCACACATCTATATATTGGTCGATAGCACGACTTCTAGTGCAATGTACTCTTTCATGGATAGGTTCTCGGGGTATAACCAGATTATTATGGCAGTAATAGACAAGTTGAAGACATCGTTCATCACCAAGTGGGGTATTTATTGTTATCAAGTAATGCCATTTAGATTAAAAAATATAGGAGCTACTTATTAGAGGATGGCGATTGCTTTCTTGCATGATATGATCCATAAAGAGATAGTAGTTTATATGGATGATATGATGGTGAAGTTTGCAATAAGAGAAGGGCACTTTGAGGCTCTAGACAAGTTCCTGGCAAGAGTAGAAAAGTACAATCTTAGATTGAACCCAAAGAAGTGTGTTTTTAGGGTAATATCTAGTAAATTTCTAAGACACATTATCAAATAGACGGGAAAAGAAGTGGACCCAGATAAGGTTAAAGAGATTAGGGAAATGCCTACTCCGAGGAATGAAAAAGAAGTCAGAGGGTTCATCGAGCGATTGTAGTATGTTAGCAGGTTTATAGTTAAGTTAACTATCGTGTGTAAGCTGATCTTCAAGCTTTTAAAAATGAATTAAATCGTGGTATGTGATGGCGAATGTCAATAAGCTTTTAAAGCCATTAAGAATTATTTGATGAATCCTCCAGTTTTACAACCATGAAAGCCGGGTAAACCCTTAATCCTATATCTGGCAATTGAAAAGGATGAACTAGGGGCAATGCTAGCCTAAAAAAAAGAAAGAATTAAACATGTGGTGTATTACTTAAATACAAAGCTCCTCCCATATGAAGCCAATTACAGTCTTAGAGAGAAAATGTGTCAGGCTGTAATTTAGGTGATGAAGAAGCTCTAGTATTACTTTAAATCTTACAAAGTCCAGACAATTTCTAGACATAATCCCTCACATACCTTCAAAAAACTCCCTCTCTCATAAGAAATCTAGCCAGATGGTTAGTGCTATTCACTGAATTTGACATTGATTATATGGCAAAGAAAGTAGTAAAGGGAAGGGCGATAGCAAACTTTTGGCTCAAAATCCAGTAGTCGATGAGCAAGAATGGGAATTGGAATTTCTTAATGAACACTTGGGGGCCATAGAGGTACAAGGATGGAAAATGTACTTTGATGGGGCCATCAATAACAGAGGGGTGGGTATTAGTATAATCCTGATAACTCCATAAGGGGAAATGATCCCGATGGCCAAAAGGCTTGAATTCGAAGTAATAAACAATCAAGCAAAGTATGAGGCTTTCATCTTTGGTTTAGAAGCATTACGTAGTATGGGGATAGAGGATGTTACCATGTATGAATATTTAATGCTAGTAGTAAAATAGGCTTCTAATAAGTGGGAAGTAAAGGAAGACAAGCTGCTTTCATATTAGGATTATTTGGCTTCTATTTCATTGTCTTTTACTTAGTGAAAATTTATTCATCTACCGAGAAAAGAGAACCAAATAGGTGATGCTCTAACTACATTGGCTTCTATATGGGAAAGTGGAAAACAAATAGAGGTTAGGCCCTTAATATTAGCAAAGTCTCGAACCCCTTGCTATAAAGAAATAAAGGTAATGCCGATGGATATTGCTGAGAAGCCTTAGTTTTATGATTTGAAGTGATACTTGGAGATGGGACAGTTCCCTGAGGATGCTGACAAGGAAGAAAGGATGTCTCTGTAAATGCTATCCTTGTAGTTCATTAGCCACAAGTGAATGCTGTAAAATAGAATGCCTACAGGTATCCACTTGAGATGTGTTGATAAAGAGGAAGCCCAAAAACTTATAGAAGTAATTCATGAAGGGGTATGTGGGCCATATATTAATGTGACCATCCTCACGAAGAAGATAGCTTGCCAATGTTATTTCTAGATTACCATAGAAATAGACTGTGTCAAGTTTATAAAGAAATGCCACAATTACCAAGCTTATGGGGATATGAGCCATTTGTCGTCTATAGAGCTCTAAGGAATGACTTATCCTTGGCCATTTGTAGTTTGAGGAATCAATATCATAGGAGAAATAAGGCCAAGGGTGTCAAACGGTCATCGATACAATATCGTGGCAATAGACTATTCTCCTAATGGGTCGAGGCTGAGTCCTATACTATGGTTGGCTTGAAGCAAATATCAAAGTTTATTGAGAATAATATAATCTATAGATATAGGCTAGTGCATCACCTTATTATTGATAATAGTGTCCAATTTTGGGCAGAGATGGCTAAACTATTAAGAGCCTACAAAATTGAACACCACAGATCCTCTCCCTATAGGCCATAGGCAAATGGGGTTGTGGAAGCTAAAAATAAGAATGTAAAGAGGATCTTGGCTAAAATGATGGATAATTATCATGATTGGGTAGATTACTTACAATTTGCATTATAGGGGTACCTAACTACAACTAAAACTTTAATAGGGGCCACTCCATATTCCTTAGTGTATGGGTGAAAATTCGTGTTGCCAATAGAAGTTAAGGTTTGATCATTAAGGGCTCTCTTGGAATCTAAGATCTCAAAATACTAATGGGTGGAAAGTCGATTAGTGCAATTGACATTATTAGATGAAAAGAGGATGAAGGCTATCTATCATTGTTAGCTATATCATATGAGGATAACCCGAGCTTATAATAAGAAGATCAAGCTAAGAAAGATAAAAAAAGGAGACTTAGTGATAAAGCTGACAAAGCCAATTATGACTAATCCACGAGGGAAATTCAAGTTGAATTGGGAAGGTCCAAATGTAGTGGAAAAGTTATTCTTTAAAGGAGAAACTATCCTATCTAACATTGAAAGGAATGAATTTTGAGAGCCCATCAACATGGATAAGCTCAAGAAGTACTTTTTGTAAAAGTCTAGCTAGGGAGAAAACCTTAAAAAGAGGTTGTCTAGGCAAAAGTTAAAGAAAAAAAAAAAGTCCTACTAGATTGAAAACCTTGAAAGAGGTGGTCCAGGAAAAAGTTAAGGACATGTAAAAGGAGAGAGAGATGAAAATGGTTAGTTAGAAAATTTGCAAGGGCAAGCCAGCTAATGACATGAGATGTCAGAAGCAAAATGTATATTCATATTGTACTCACATTAAATGAAATATATTACTTTGAATTTTATTAAACATTGCATTAAGTGTCCATTACAAATTGTTTAACTGAAAAGGAATGCTTAATCTAATAAAAGAGCAATGATGACTTAATTCATGAACTAATTTTGTTTTCTCCTATTTTGTTGAGTATCCAGAGCACTAGATGCTTGTAATTCTCTTGTTCTTTTATTTCTAATAAACTCATATTTTTTTGCTTGTTGCAACTGAATCCAAGCCTTGTAATGATCATCAGTGGTCAAATCTCCATTATACTCTATGTTCCTTTGAATGATTCTGTGAGGCCACATAGCCACTAGGTTATCCAGGAAGTTCTGGGTGAAGGGTCTTGGCTCGAACTTATGCACTAACTCGACTATTAGTTGCTTTTATCCATATTGGTGATAGAGATGGATAGGATTGTAGAAGGTGGCGAGATGAAGGCTAGAAATGGGAACACAGTAGGTGTAAGACCGAAAAGTCATGTGTTGCAATCTCCACCATGGGCATATCCATCAGATTAGAGTATCAGGGAATGTTGATAGCCAGCTCTAAATGTTCTCTGGTATGGGATACAACTTTCTAGTTCGATAATGCTTGGCTCTATACCATTCTATGTCTTTGAGAGGTTTAAGTGGTCTCAACTTCTCATGGAACCACATCTATAGGAGTGGTGGGTAAGTGAAAATGCTAGCAAATCACATAATGAAAGTCAGAGAATAAAAAGCTTACCTCTAATAAGAATGGAATTCTAAAAAATTGCTTGGTCCTCATAAAGTTATCTAGTCCAATTATGGTTTTTGCTAGAATGAGGGCACATATTGAGTCATGCTTCCACCTAATCCAGAATATGTAGTAGTTTTGAATCATAGTTTCTAGATAGCTAGACGAGTAAAAATTGGGCATAAAAGTAAAGGGCCATCATTCGGGGCCAGTAGACTTATGCGCTGTCTACATTTGAGACAACTTTAAAGAAGCATTCTAATGCAACCTCTGAGCCAAAAAGGTAGTGAGATGAAGACTGGGGTGGAAGATTGAAAAATTGGGCCATTTAATATTGAACATAATGTGAATATGGAATTCCAAGCATAGGGATTGCGAGTTAGCATGAAGAATCCATTTGACAACCTAGGAGAGCTTTAAACTCCTCCAATATATGACATAACTCAACCGTATTGAATTAAAAAATGTGTTTTTAAGGATCCCAGAATTGAGCTATTGCATGAAGAAATAGGAAGTTGATTCTTTTAGCATAAAGTGATATGAAGACAGACAAGTGAAACAACTCCAATTTGGCCTATGTTTAGTATCAATTGTAGTAGTTTGAGGCTTCTTTTGGTCATAATTCAAGCTTTTAGGTGTATCCAATGAGAGAGAATGGAGGTTTAGGGTGAAGAGGTCTGAAATTGGGGTTGAAGGTGAAGATGTCTGAAATTGGGTTTGAAGGTGAAGGATTAGGAGCTAAAAATGGAGAAACTGACTTGGCGATAAGGCAATCGCCTTATCAAAGAGGCACCACCTCAGTACGAAGAGGCGATCGCCTCTTCAGTAGAAGGCCAAGAGGCGATAGCCTTTTTAGTAGAAAGTTGTCACCTCTCTGATGACATTTAATAAGCTTTTGAGGGATTATAATAGTCCCAGCCTTGCAAATTGAAATACAATAGTAAAATAAGGGGGGAACATCTTTGTAATTATCGATGCTAAAATTGTATGCAAAAATAAAAATTCATTGAGATAAAATTAAATTTTACAAGCATCCAATTAACAAAAGATAAATGTACAAATTTCAAAAGTAAATAGATAAATAATAACAATAGTAAAAAAGGGGGTAATTTATAGATCCTAGTCTATCAAGAATCTAACTCAGTGCTCTCGAGGTCATCCCCTCCTTTAGTGCCATCATCTCCACCTTCCTTATCATCATCATTGTCCTTGTTGATTTGGAGAACTTCAATCTATCACTTGAGGGTGGCAATCCTTGCCTGGTTGGCCTTATCATGATCCTGTTAAAAAATCATAGGTTAGTAAATTATATAAGCATGTATACATATAGGTGTAGGAAATATTATTACCCTCCACTGCTGGGTGATGTCCAACATATAGTCCCTCTGAGCCTTGATCATCCAATACATGTATAGGCCTTACTCTAGAGGAATTTATATTATTGAAAGAATGTTAGAACTGAAAAATGTGTTGAGGATGATTCAAGAGACAGGATAAGGGCAAACTCACGTGAATGGCATCCCTAGGAGTACATGCAAGTGTGAGCTCCTCATCTAGGGTCAAGAATTGACGATACAATTCCCCAGGAGGAACCTAACAATGAGCCAAAGAATTAGGATTGTGAATGAAACTATCAGTGATAAACTAGGAGCTAGAGGTGGTGGGGGGTCTCATCTCCTAGGCTATAGTCAAAATCGCCTCTTTGCTCAGATCTAGAGGGCATCTCATAGGCTCTCTCTCTCACACACCTGAGGTCTAGCTTGGGGTGCAAGTATAATCACTATAGCCTAAATATAAGATAAAACCATGTTAAGACATAATAATTTTGGATGAAAAGGGAGTGTCAAACAATTAAATAAAAGGTAGAGGCAGCAATCAAGGGAACCATCTACAAGAGGTGGATCTAAACAAAATTTATGTATCGATTCTTAATCTGGATGATATGGTCCATGGCTAGCTCTCCAACGATAGCCTAATCCAGCTCAACCCCCTCTAGCTTGTGAGTCCATAATATACTCCTTATAGGGGATTTAGGTACACATCTTGTGCTAACTCTATAGTTCCAATTCATAATCTGCTTGCCAAGGTACCAGACTCGATAGCTTGGCCCATAAAGGAGGACCCTCCTCTAAGCTAACAATTTGGAATGAGTCATCTTCATGTTCCATCCACCCTTAGGACCCCACAAATCATTCTAAATCTATAAAAAAGGTATCAACAAGTAAGTAGGTTAAATTTTCAAAATTACTAACATGTGATGTGTGAGTTATAGGTACCACATCCTGTGTTAGAGAGTTTAGATATTGTTGGTGAATATGTACTCTGGCTAGATGTCTCTTTAGAATGCGGCTACCACCCTACCTACCGATGGTAGGGAAATCGTCCCCTACTTACAGCACATCGATGAGCAGCTCCAGCTCTAGGGCCAAAACCTATAAAAGAAAGAGGGATAACAAATGTTAGTGAACAGATATTGAAATGACTTAAGAAGAGAGGGAGGTGGAACTTATCAATATAGCGTGCTAGAAGTCATAGAATCTCTTAGCCTTATAAACCACCTCATCCATGCTTCGGCACAAGTAGGCCAGGGCACAACTGCCCCAATCAAATCAAGACACATGATCTAAGTCCTAGAGAGGTAGCAGGAACATCAAATTTATTGAGTTGGTGGTGTCAACAAAGAAGGTAGTGCCGAAAAGGTAAATCAGGAAAGCTTGTACCATTTAGTCTATCTCATGGGGAGTGACCATTACCATAGCTCTATCCTGGGTATAAAAGCTTTAGATAGAATCAAGTTTGAGGGCATAGGTCCCCTTCATGTCCGGGAATATACCTATAAGACACTCAATGTAGGCAACCATATATGGGGTCAATTAGTGAAGACTCGCGTCAAGGGGAATAGGATCTCTAACACACATAATCCCGATGATGGTAACGAAAGAGATGGGATCTAGAGTGAGCTCCCTAAATGAAAGGTGGAAGGTGTGTGTCATGTCAAACCACCTCTCCACCAGTGTGTGGAGTGGCTAATAGTCTATTTAACCTTGCTCTAAAGAAGGCAATAGTATGAAGTCCTCGAATTCGATGTCCTGGATCTAGTCCTTCCGATCTTAGGTTAAGTCATTATAAGAAACCTGGGCCCCATAGAAGTTTTCAGTGCCCTTGAATGTCTGTGCATTATGTTGTAAAAGAGAAGGAATGAGAATCAGGGAAGTTAAATAAATATCATTCAATTTTGTTATTTTTGAAGTAAAAATGGTCAAATAATTGAAAATGGTTTGGTTTGACCTATCACAGAGGCGTGGTGCCTTATGAGAGAGGTAATTGCCTTATTACAGAGGTAATCATCTCTGAGCATAAGGCGATCACCCCTGTGCATGAGGTGATTGCCCCTTCGCATGAGGCAATACTCTATGCTCTATCATAGAGGCGATCACGCTTTTTTCATGAGGCAATCGCCTCAATAAAAAGGCGATTACCTCTGCACAATAGAGAACAATGAACAATCTCCAAATTATTTTACCAACTCAATAAATGTACATTTAATCGATCTAGTTTTCAATCATGAATTATAAGTGAATATTAATATGATCTAACCTAATGTAATTTATAGGAAAAAATGAGAAAAATTTAGAAACTAACCTCTCTAGACATCGATGAATAAATATGGCTCCTCAAATCCATTAAAAGAGGAATTGTATCTCCTTTTGACAATCCAAGACTACGGGGGCATTTACAGGTGGAGAAATGAAATCCCACTTAGGCACAGGTGGTGTCCTCTCATCATCCATTTTTGAAAGAATATGGGCATGAGAAAGAAAAGGGAGGAGTGGAGGAAAAGAAAAGAGAAGGGAAAAAAAGAATAAAAATATACTTTTGTAGTAAGAATGATGGTTTAGGTTTTTAGAAAAAAAGGCTTTACCGAGGGCATATTGAGAGTTAAGGTCATGGGATGAAAGTACTATAGTTAATTTGTTTTAAATTGAGCAATGTACTAGGTCAAGAAAACCCAAGTATTATAAGGGTTGTTCAAGTTGTATTCTTAAAGCTTGTGATTAAAGAAGGGTTAGTCGGATTGTATCCCTGAAGCTCATGATCAAGGAAGGGTTGTTTGAGTTGTATCCTTTAAGCTTTGATCAAGAAAAGGTTGTTCGAGTTGTATCCTTGAAGCTTATGATCAAGAAAGTGCTGTTCGGGTTGTATCTTTGAAGTTTGTATTTTAGTTGAATGGCAATCGGGCCAAGAAAGCCCGAGAGTTTGTGTTTCAGTTGAGTTATGATCAGGCTAGGAAAACTTGAGAGTCTATGTTTCAATTAAGTGATGATCGGGCTAGGAAAACCTGAGAGTCTTTGTTTCAGTTAAATGGAAATCAAGCCAGGAAAATTTGGGAGTCTGTGTTTTAGTTTAGTGGTAATCAAGCTTGGAAAACCCAAGAGTCTGTGTCTCAGTTGAGTGATGATCGGGCCAGGAAACCCGAGAGTCTTCATTTCAATTGAGTGATGATCGAGCCAGTAAAACCCAAGAGTCTGTGTCTCAGTTGAGTGATGATTGGGCCAGGAAAACCCAAGAGTCTTCATTTCAGTTGAGTGATGATCGGGCCAGGAAAACCCAAGAGTCTACATTTCAATTGAGTGACAATTGGACTAGGAAAACTCAAGAATCATGTTTTAATTGAGTGGTGTATCAGGTCAGGAAAACCTGAGAATCACAGTTCAGTTGAGTGATGCATTAGGCTAGGAAAACTCGAGAATCACATTTCAGTTGAGTAGCAATAGGTCTAGGAAAACCCGAGAGTCTGCATTTTAATTAATTGATGTATTGAGCCATGAAAACTCAAGAATCACATTTCAGTTGAGTGGCAATCGGGCGAAGAAAACCTAAGAGTCTGCATTTCAATTAAGAGATATATCGGGCTAGGAGAACTTGAGGATTATCATTTAAAGAAAAGTTTCCAAATATTAATGAGTGGTTGATCAAGCTGAGAAGACCCGAGGATCATGGTCATGTTTCAAGATTGAAGAATTCATCTATTGAGTGAGACTCAGGAGTCAGGTATGTTGCTTATCATTTTCTTTTGTTTTGCATGTGATTTATTGAAAATTTTTTATTGTATGCATTTAGTTTTTTAAAAAATTAGGGGGCAAATTGTAGACACTTGGTTCGATCGGCCCGTGATTAGGGCGAACTGTGGATGTTTAGTTTGGTCGGCCCACAATAGAGCCCAATGACAAGAAATATAAAACTTGAATGCAAGAGAAAAACCCTAAATCTTCTAAAAACTAAGCCCAAGGGGTGGAAACCCATAGATTTAAAGCCTAAAACCCTTACAGGCAGGCTTGTTGCTTTGGCCCATTAGGCTTAGTGCAGGGCAGACTAAAGAGGTGAACACCTTTGCGAAGAGGTGATCGCCTCTATGGTAGTAGCTGAAGAGGCGATTACCTCATTATGGAGGCACTACCTCTACAGCAGCCACTTGCCTCCACATTAAATGCAAAGGTGGTCATGGCAACCAACTTGGTGGGCCTACCTCCTTTGTAACTCACCTCTAGTTTGAAAAAGAAATCTTTAGGAGAAGAAAAAGGATAGAAAATGCAATGATGGAGGAGAGTAGTAGGGGCATGGGCTAGAGGTATGAATAATAAAAAGAAAAGAGAGAGAGAAAAAAGGACTTTAGGAATTAAAAAATTGGGCAATTGGAAAAGAGAGAGTTTTAAAGGAAAAAGCTCTAAAGAGAAGAGGGAAAAAAAGGAAAAAAGATGTTCTCGAGAGGGGAAAAAAAAGAAAAATCTTAGAGGTTGATTTGCTTAAGAAAGAGAAGGGAAGAAGCTTGTATTCATGGGAAGACCAACATTCTTAATCATTTATGAGGGCCAACATTTTGAAAGCTCATTCTTCAATAATTATCTCAATTCTTTCTAAGCTTGATTCATAGATTTGCATGATTCTTTCTTACTTGCTTATATAACCTCTAATTTATTTATTTACTAGATTTTTATTTAGTACCTTGTATTCATTGCTTGTAATATGCCTTACTTTTAGTGTGATTCATTGAGCTTTAGGTGTTGTTGTGTATTTAGTTTAATTACAATAGTAGATTTTTACTTGAAGTGGAAGTTTACTGATTTAAGAGTCATTTGAGCTTGTTGACCAGGCAATCGCCTCTTAAAGAGGCATCGCCTCATTACTATGAGGTGATCACCTATGTGATAGGCCCTTATGAGTTTATTTATAGTGCAGCCTTTACAAACCATGTTGCCTCATTGCCATGAGCAAGAGGCAATCACCACTTTGACAAGGTCTCATACAACCTTGTCTCTTTTTTTATAAATTGCATAGGGTTTCCATGCATGAATAGGTCTTAGCATACTCAAGTCTATCTTGTATGGTTGTCCTATAATGTTTTATGACTTCATCCCTTTGTTTTACTTAATTGATTCATGAGTTGATTTTGTGGATTTTTATGTAAGATCTTTATGTATCTTAAGAAACTAACATTTTATCTATTGTAGGGATTCATTAGTGATTTTTAATCATCAATTATTTATCCCATTAGGTAGTTCTTGTGAGGTTTTACTTAAATCAAGCAGTTTATTTTTTGTTTATTTCCTATTTATTATACTTTGATTTTGCACAAGATGTTGTAATCCTTAATCCCTTCCCCACTTGATTTGGAATGTATGGTTGTAAATTATAATTCTTATTTTTTTCATGGTGAATGTTGGGACCAGGTGCATGAATTTAATTAATATGCAAATCTGGGCCTAATTATAAAATGCAAAAATTGCTTGAAGGAAATTACAACTCATTTGATAATAAAGAAATCATTGAATAATTAAGGGCAATAAATTATAAAACGTAAATAGAGGCCAACTATAAGGTTGGGTGGGCATTCAAATGCCTATACCCAGTTCAAACCTGATCTTTGATGAAAACTTTTGGGAACCTCTATGGGATCCAGTTATTGTACAGTGTGTCCTAGCTTTCATGGGGGTGGTAACTCCATCTTCGAGGAGGTTTTGTGACCTATTTCGTATTTCCTAGTGGGCCTCGAACCCACATAATGCCGTGGTCACCAAACACTTGGGTGCACGCTAAATCCCACTGCCTACACCCACACTCTTCCTTTTTACGCCACCTTAAGTTTTTGTCTTTTTTAATTCCCAAAACCCACTCACTCTCACCCTTTCCCCATCCTTTTCATCATTCTCCATGCCTCCTTTCTCTTTTTTCCCTTTTTTGGCATCTAAAAATGCCTCAAATAAGAAGTAGGTAGGCCTCAACTATTGCCATTAATAGCATTTAAGGCTGTAGAGGGTGGCTGTGAAGAGGCATAACCTTTTCAATGAGGCATCACCTCACCTATGTCCAGGATGAAGAGGAGGTTGCCTCTTCACCTAGGCCAGGTCTGGGCCTATGGGCCAAAAGGCAATGGGCTTAGGCTTAAAGGCTCAATCTTAGGCTTAGAAGCTTGGCGTTTTGGGCTTAGAGTCTATTTTAGAGAAGTTTTGAGCTTCCCTTACATTCAAAACTTGTACTTTCTCATCTTTAAGCTTTCATTATGGGCTGATCAAGATGAAGGTGTCCATAGTTTACCCCCATGGCTTTCTAAAAAACTAAATTTCTAAAAATCAATTTTTTGAAAAAGCAATTTTTTGAAAAAGCAATATAGACACAAAAACATTGAGGGATAAGAACGACATACTTGACCTTCGAGCTTCACTTAGGTCGTTAGCCTTAAGAATTCAAACCCGAGAGGTTAAACTTTTATTCAAAATGTGACTGTGATAATTGGATTTTCCTAGCCCGACTACCCACTCATTATAGTTTGATATGACTCCTAAGTTTTTCTATCTCAAGAAGTCACTCAGTAAAATAAGATGAAAATGCGATCATGATCCTCAAGTTTTTCTGGCCTTGATCAGCCACTCATTATAGTTTGGCATGATTCTTAAGTTTTCTTGGCTCAAGAAGTCACTCAATAAAAAAGATGGAAATGTGATCATAATCCTCAAATTTTCTTGGCCCGATCAACCACTCATTGTAGTATGGCGTGATTCCTAAGTTTGCCTAGATCGAGAAGTCACTTAGTAAAGAAGATGAAAATTTGACTGTGATCCTCGGGTTTTCCTGGCCCGCTTAGCTACTCATTATAGTTTGGTCTAATTCCTAAGTTTTCCTAGCTCAAGAAGTCATTCAATAAAATAATATGGAAATGTGACAGTGATCATTAGGTTTTCCTGGCATGATAAGCCACTCACTATAGGTTGGTGTGATCTCAATCTTTCCTGGCTCAAGAAGTCACTCAGTAAAGAAGATGAAAATGTGACTATGATCCTTGGGTTTTCCTGGCCCGATCAACCACTCATTATAGTTTGGCATGATTCCCAAGTTTTTTGACTTGAGAAGTCACTCAGTAGAAGAAGATGCACTTCGGGGATTCAAACACGCCCATTTAGAAAGGAAGATGAACTTTAGGGATTCAAACTTGACCAGACATTCCATACGACATGCACTTTAGGGATTCGAACCCGACTAGACACTTCTTGCAATGTGTACTTTAGGGATTTAAACTCGATTAGACGCTTCTTGCAATGCATACTTTGGGGATTCAAACCCAACTAGATGCTTATAAAAAGGAAGATGCACTTCGGGGATTCAAATCTGACTAAACATCCATTGCGATGCACACTTCGGGGATTCAAACCTAACCAGACACTCTTTAAAAGGAAGATGCACTTTGAGGATTCAAACCCAGCCAGACATCCTTTACGATGTGCACTTTAGGGATTCAAACCCAACCAGATGCTCTTTCCACCAACATCAATTTTAAGGCACACCCGAGAGGTAAAATAATAATTTTCATTCTTCTTTTTTCTTTTTTTGCTCTACTGGGAGTATGTTCTTGATGGGCTATTGTGTTCTTTTCATCCAATGAGCTTTGCCCTCATCTTTTCTTTTTAATTAGTCTTCCTTTTTTACTCTTCTGCTTTAGCATATAAATTCCCTTTCTCCTTTGAAGGTCACTTTCACCTTTTTACCTTTAAATTCTCTCTCTTTTTTTCTTTTCTTCTCTTCTCCTCTTTAAATCCTTTAATCACTATGGATGTCATACAGACTTCAAATTTACCTGCATGGTGCCTAGTGACTCCCTCAGTACACTACCTATATAATTTTAGGCTCAACATCAGAGATCATATCCCTTTTTTGCAAACATGTGATCCTATATTTATGGATTGGCTACACAAGAGGTTAGTACTCGATTTCTTTAATTTTTCCAGTTTTTTCTCATAGCTGTGCTTGGACTTGTGGGGTCCCCAGGTTGAATGGTCTTAAGCCATGGTCCACTCGATTCCATTATCCAGGAGGAAGGTACTACTCTAAGGACTTTATTGCAAAGTTTAGTACCTCGGTGAGAGGGTACACCAATGGGGGATAAGCGCTCAAGTAAGATGATTACCCCTCGCTCCTCCCCAACATATTTTCTAGGCACATGAGTTAGAGGGAGATGAGCTTGATTAGTGTAGATGGTGGGGTTTAGTGTGCGTCCAAGATTTTAGCAACCACGACAGAGTTTAGGCTCAGGGCCTTAGAGAACACACTAACCACTATCACAAAGACATGGCGTGGAGATGAGAAGTCGCCACCCAAGGTAATAACTGGGACAAATTGAAAAGGTGGTACTCGATTCTCTAAAAGAAAGCTAGCACCACAACCAGGAGATTTTGGATACGAAATACTAACTTCTCTTAGTCTTGTGTTCTTTTAGAATAATTTTATAAATGATTATTTCATCCTCTAATTACATGAAATTTTATTAAACCCTAATTAACATCCATCTAACCCAAAAGGTAATAAGTCAATAAAATTACAATTAAAGATGCATAAAAAGGCAATGTCCCTATGTCTAAACTATGTTAATTTTATTTTATAAGTTAGCTAAGTCTACATATTGTTTACAAATGAGAAATGGACTATAGGTGGGCCTACATTTTTATTAGTTAGTGAGCCTAGATCTATTTATTTTAATTTGTTTAAGGAATGGGCTTAAGTCTATTCAATTTTAAAGGAAAATCAAATTAATGAGCCTAAGTCTAACTTGATTTTATTTTAAGTGAAATGTGGGCCTAGGTCTATTTATTTTAAAAAAAATGAAATTACGTGGGCTAAACTAAGTCTAGACAAGTTCTAATTAACTAAGTGGGCCTAAAATCTAATTAACCTAACTGGCCTAAATTGATTTTAATAATTTAAAAACCTAAATCATTTTTTAAGCCTATTTCTTAAGTGGGTTATACCTAAACGTGGGCTTAGGGCCCATAAGGATAAAAACATAAAAAAATAAGCCCAAAATAAATAAAACATAAAAAATGGATCAAATGAACATTACAGTGATTTTCTAAAAAAAACCCTAAATTAATTACATGCAAACCCTAATTTAAGCTACCACGACTGATTTTAATTGATTTTTTTTACCTAATTAAACCTAATTACTAATTAATTTTAAAGTACAGAAAATTAAAATTTTCATTATTCCCATTAGTGGGGCTATTACAAACTACATACAAAAATTAAATTTAAAGATTATACACCCAGAAATTAAAATAACTACACAGAACACCAAAAATGGAAAAATAAAAAATCCTAAGAACTATTGAAAAAATAATACAGGTTCATCCATGGCATTCTATGGATCTTTTGTTCAATTCTTGGATTTTAGACTATTTCCTCCTCAATCCACAATCGAGCATCAATCAAAAACATAAAAAAAAATTAGATTAGTAAAGAAATAAGAAAATAATAACAAAATAAAAAATAAAAAAGTTTACAAGAAGAGAAGAAAAGAAACAAAAAATGTTGTGCATATGCTTTGGCCCCTTAGACTAGGATTTTCACCATTGAAACTGTTGCCGATTCTGGACTTAGGCTTAAAAAATAGTGTTGGACCGTTCTGGTTGAAAGAATTGTATAGAAAAGAGCTTTGACAAAATTGAAGTTTTCTGGTGCCCCAGCATTCTCAGTGATGTCTCAATTTTTTTTAGGGTTTCTGCGTCAAAGAAGAAAAAAAAAAACCTCCCCCCACACACGCATGCAGACTCTGCTTTTAAATACAGAGTCTGCGCGTATTGAACTTCCTCCAAAGGAGGAACAGAATGATGATCAAATAGCGTATGGTTTTTTTTTATTTCAAAAATCTTGTGCATTTAAAAAAACCTTATCAGATAAAATTTAAATTTTCAACCAATCAAAACACTGAAAAAATCGATAAAAAATATGCAAAAAATAAAAAAAAGGGACTTATTGCGCGTCGACACTTTGCAATGCTGATCCTAAAAATTGTTATTATTATTTTTTTAACTTTTAATTACTAAAAGACCCTTGAAAACATAACTTATTTACAATCAAACCATAAACAACATTGCAATTTAGTCCTTAAAGTTCAGAAAATCGACAACAAAGTTCAATTTTTGAATGAATTTCGTCATAGGGGCTTACGTCGCAATTGTGCACAATTTCATTCCGAAATTGGGTGCTTACAATTAGGCTCTAGTAGGAGATAATGTTATTGATTATTATGAGAGGAGGAAGTCTCGATGGATTTTGCTCAAGCTCATTTCCTATAGAGGGTGTCTCTTCCTACACCTTAGGCAAGCATAAAATTCTATTAAACACATTATTTCACATTTATGCTTATGGATACTATTTACTAACTTAATTTTCATTCTTATGTGCTAGCTAGGGTACCAGCCCCTTTTCCTATGCCTACTGCACAAGAGAGGCCTCATCAGTGCCCCCGCATTATGCCTAGCGGTGAAGGTACTTCCTCTAGCATGCGATCTGTTGGGGAGTCTTTTGGCTCTAGAACTCAGGTGATAATCAGTAGGCTTGTTGCCACTCCTGACTTGCTAACCCACCACTGGGTGCCTTCCAGAGAGCTCTATTTTTAGTTCTTGATGCTAAATAAGAGCTTAGAGCCCGATTTCTTACTAGAGGCCACTACACATGTGAGTTCCCTTCTTGCAAAGTCCTATTCTCAAACTTAACTTGACACATGATGAATTCTAAAAATATATTAATTGCATAAATACCTTGAGATTAGGGAGAGTATATGTATAGGGTGATCAAGGCCCATCAGGACTTCCTAATGTTGATGACACAATAATGAAAGGTAACAACTATACCTTCTTTCTATATGTATGCATGCTCTCATGATTTCTTACCTTTTATTTCATTTTGACAGGATCGAGATAAGGCTATTCAGGCCAAGATTATTGCTCTTGAGTGTTAGCTTATTACTCTTTAGGTGGAGGGTGACGAGGAGGAGGATGACACTAGTGATAATGAGGAGGAGGAGCCAGCTGATGAGCATGCTGAGGATGACAACGATGACGATGGAGTTGATGAGCCTAGAGATGATGAGTAGAGGGATATCCTAGAGGCTTGCTAGTATAGGATCATTTTAATTGTTGACATTTTTGCCATGTTGTAGTGTTAATATATTATTTTCTAAGTTAACTTCTCATTTTAGCATTTTCATATTTTGCACTAGATGAATGACGCAATATTTAAATTCAAATTTTGGATCAATTGAGGAATTTTTTAATGCTAAGATGCTCTTCTCCTAAATTTACATGTGCTATACAACTATTTTGTAGAAACACAAAGGGATATTTCAATTGTTGGAGAGGTATTGCCTCTTTATGAGGAGGAGACAAGGAATCGTCTTAACACATAGAGACGCTGCCTAATCATAGAGGTGAATGCCTCTATGCTAGTATCTTGCAACTACTTAAATCCTTAGCTCCTCTTCAAAATCCTCAATTTCCTATTCACGTGAATTCTCCTTATTCTCTCTCTCTATACAGTATCCTAACCTCCTAATATGACCGAAAGAAACTTGAAACAACTATAGCCAATTCTAAAAAGTCTAGATGATGGATCATGGGAGCCATTCCATCTGTCCATCTTCTGATTTTTGCATGCAAGGAAGATCAATTTCCCTTTTCTCCATGTTCTTATTCAATTAGGCAAAATTTAAAGCTATATATTCAACACAGTAGAGTTATGCCCCATACTAGAGGAATTTGAAGCTATCTTTGGGCTCTCAAATGGATTTTGCTTATTTGATTGTAATTCCTTCGATTGAAACCCCAGATTTACATTCCATCCAATACTAAATAGTTAGGCTATTCAATCTTTCCCCTCAATATTCACTTTGTCATATCTTTGGTAATGAGATTTTGATGAGTTTTTTCTTGATGATGTTACGACTATAGATAACAATAAAGTTTACTGGCCTTAGATGATTATTCTTTTCCTGTATACTCAATTTCTATTGGTTTCCCCTTCTAGCAACTGTGACCCAAAGGTTCTTCACATTCTGGTTCAAATAGAAGCTGGGCTAAAATCTTTCCCTCTTATCCTAGCAGAGACCATCATTGGGCTCAACTGCTTCTCTAAAACTAAATGATTTTTAGGGAGTCCCCTGCTGCTGGAGGTGGGCTTTCTTTTCCCTTTTATCATCTTCTATTTTGCCTATCATTTTTTACCTGTCCATTCTTCCAACGGGCATGGTTTCATGAATAACTAAGGTTGCTTAAACCTCCCAAATACATTGCACATTACAAGGCTAAACATTTCCATACCAAGAGACTTCACATTATTCCTGAGGATAATCAGAGCTAGTAGTCCACATTTCCTGATACTCTGATTCAGTGGATATGTCTATGGTAAAGGTTTTAGCATGTGACCATTTGATTCTATACCTACTACATTCCAATGGTCAGTCTCCACTTTGCCACTTTCTACAATCCTACTTGACTTTGCAGGCAATACGGGCAGAAATAACTAATTATGGAGTTGGTGCATGAATTTAAGCCAGGGCCCTTTTCTCAAAACTTTCTGGATAACCTGGTTACCACTTAGTCTCAGAGAATCATTTAAAGGTTAATTGAATATGATGAAGATCAATCCACTTATGAACAGTACAAGGCATATATCCAGTTATAGTAGACAAAGAAAGATGAATTCATAAGAAACAAAAGGACAAAGGCATTATAAGCATTGAGTGCTTAAGGTGTTCAAAAGAAAGCAAGCATCACTAGTTTATGAAATTTAGTCTTGTTGACCTTAGCAATAATCAATCTTAATTTTGATCTTAATAAAATTAATTTTGAGCATTTAGTTAGTTTGTTTAAGTGTGTATAAGTTAGGACTCTATTAGAAGTTAAAATCAAGTATGATTATCTTAGGCTGATTCGACCTTTGAGATTCAATGAGGCTTTTAATATCCTTAGAGCTTTATATTAAGAAATTTATCTTCTTCACATTTGAAATATACAACTTGAGCTTTCTAAATTGGGCTTGCTTGTTAAAATTTGAATTCATTTGGGTATGTAAATATTAAGTCAAATTAACATATGTAGTTGCCATTTTAGATTGCATAGTTCTTAGTATTTTAGACATATCTTGAGATACAGAAGCCCAATTGAGGTGATCCAAAATGATATAAAAATATAAGTAAAACATATATAACTTTTATAAAGAAAGTATGGGCAAAATAAAAATTTTTCAATAGAAAATCACGACTTCAACTTGTGCATAGCTGTTTGATAGTAGTTTGCCATTTTAGATTGCACAGCTTTTAGTATTTTAGACATATATTCAGCTACAAATGTCCAATTTAGGTGATTCAAAATGATAGATATCTACAAATTTAATGCAAAAAGTTTTGGCAAATTCAAAATTATTTAATATAAAATCATGGGTTCAACTTGTGTATAACTATATGACAGTAGTCTATATTTTAGATTACATAGCTCTTAGTATTTTAGACATATCGAGCTATAGAAGTCCAATTGGGGTGATTCAAAATGATATGGAAAGATAAGTAAAATATAAACAACTTTAATGAATAAATTTTAGGAAAATTAAATTGTCTTCAATATAAAATCATAGGTTTAACTTGTGTATAGCTATCTGATAGTAGTCTACTTTTTAGATTATATAACTCTTAGTATTTTGGACATATTTTGAGCTATGAAAGTCCAATTAAGGTGATTCAAAATGATATGGAAATCTAAGTCAAATATATATAAATTTTATGAAGAATTATAGGCAAAATCAAAATTTGCTAATTATAGTTTCAATCCATGCATAGTTGTTTGACAACATCACCTTTAATAATTCAAAATTATAAACATTGAATTCAAAATATAGATTTTTAGACACATTATTTGCATCTCCAACAACTATATTTTTTAGTGTTTATCTATATAAACACATCAAGAGCTAAATGGAAGTTAAGAAACTTGTTATCATTCATTCTTTCTTATGCTTTCGATTAAGTTCTCAAATTCTTTCGAATAATTCTTTGTTTGTATAAATTTTGTGAGAGTTGATTGTGTGCTAGAAATAGAATTGATCTTCATCTTAAATCTTAGGATAGATTAGAAGGGAAGTGAGATTTATTTATAAAGGAAGTGGTTTAAGTGTTTTCCGTCAAAACACTTGGGATTTGGTTTTTTTAGTGAGCCTTGAAAACTCAAGTTGTAAGGTTGTAAGAGTGAGCCATAAAACTCTGATGTAATCTCAATCTTGTGAATAAGATTGTTGGTGATTGAAAATACTAACTTAGGCATAATTTAGGTAGAAATATAGGATTGTTGTTGAATCCAAACTCCTTAAATATTTGTGTTCTTTATTCTTCCTTCTTAACTTCTATTCAATTTTTCAAAGAGTTCTTTTAATTTCTCATTTTTATTTAATAGTCCTATTCACCCCCCTCTAGGAATCTTTTCAATTGGTATCAAAGCTTGAATTCTAAGTACTTTATTACTAGAATAAAAGATCATAGGGAGTGAATCATAAAATATCTCTTCTCTTAGACCATTCTTTGGTGGTAGTGACTATTATATCTTGATTGTGATTCCATCAAACTTTGGGACATTGTCCTAAGAGGGTGGGAACCACCTACAACTATCATTGATGATGTGGTAACTACTCTTGCAAGAAGCCAATGGAGTATTGATCATAAGGAAGAAAATCACTAAAATAAAAAAGCTATGATTACTCTAGTCTCTTCAATGATAAGAGAAGAAAGAGGCAAGCTTTAACATTATATATCAGCCAAAGAAATGTGGGAGACCTTAGAAAACCACTATAAAGGTAACATTCAAGTAAGAAGCAAGAAGGTTCAATTTCATATGTATGAATATGAACTCTTCAAAATGAAGCCTCATAAATCAATCACAGAGATGACAAACCGTCTCAATGCTCTCCTCACAACCCTCAAGAAACTTGGAAAACATTTCTCTAAGGAAGAGGTAAACAACAAGATTCCAAGAATCCTATATAAGAAGGATTGGGAATCTCGTGTTACTTCAATTGAGGAAGCTCAAGACCTCTTCACTCAATGAACCGATGTGCTCATTGTTAAGCTCTTAACACATGAGTTCACTATCAAACAAAGAGGTGAAGAATAAGAAGAGAAAGAAGAAAAGAGAAAGAGCATTTCTTTAAAAGCTCTTTAAGAAGATAGTGAAGACGAAAGCATAAAAGATTCTAGTGATGAAGATGGTGACATTGCCATGCTCACTAGGAACTTCAAGAAGTTTTTGATAAAGAAAAACTTCTCAAGAACAAGTGACTTTAACAAAAAGTTTGAAGGAGATGGGAAGAAGGAAACTAAGGAGGTTACTTGCTATGAATTCAAGAAACCGAGACATATTAGAAGTGAGTGTCCCAAACTCAAATTTAAGAATAATGGAGCAAAAAATAAGAAGAAGACATTTAAATCTACTTGGGATGATTCCTCTGAATCTGAAGTGCAAGAAGAACAAAAAGAAGTGGCCAATCTTTGCTTCATGGTCCTTGAAAATGAAAATGAGGTACCATTTACTTCTTATTCTTCCTTTAATGATTGTGATAATTATTGTGATGATAAGATCTCTATTGTGAACAAATTACTTGTTAAATGAAAAAGTTTATTATCTAAGAAGAAACATTATAAGCATGAATTAGATAGCTTAAATAGAGAATTAGAAAATTTAAAAATTAATTTTGCTAAACTTGTTGAATCAAATGAAAAACTTGTTAGTGATGCAAAATCTTCTAATTCTTTGGAAAATCAACTTAAGAAAGCAAATGATTAAAATCTTAAGCTTTTTAAAGAGGTCTTAGAATTAAAGAATTCCATTATTAAATTTAAGAGAGGAAAAGAAACTTTAATAGTCTTCTTGACTCTCAAAAATTTCATGGAGATACCCATGGAATTGGATATAAGAATGGAATGTCTTCATCATTTTCATCACATATTAATTTTGTAAAAGCTTCACATGATTCCACTCCTTCAACCTTTAAATCAAATAAGACTTAAGCTTTTAAAGCTAAAAGATCTCATATGTTAAATAGCAAGGGAAAGTCTTCTAAGATTCATCCTTTACTAACACAAAGTGGTAAGGCTCAAACTAGAGCACCTAAACCCAAGCATGCTTATATGTACATTAGACACAATTATAATAGTCATGCTACATAATACAATGCACAAAAATATGTTGTATAAAATTATCGATACACACATCACCATTGCTAATGCATGTCTCATTTAATGGCATAAAATAATAGGAGATACACACAACACTAAAGGCATGTTGCACACATTAGGAAAACATTTCATCCTAGGAGGAATAAATTCAAAAATATTGTATGTTCTTATTGCATGATCAAAGGACATACTTACAATGTGTGCTTCTATAGAATACTACATATGAATTTACTTCCTATGGATTATCTTGAAACTAACCAACCTAGACCAAGAAAGGTTTGGGTCCAAAATAACACTTAAATTATTTTATGTAGATGTACTTGAAATTTACAAGAACAAAAAGCAAGTCTTGATAGTGAATGTTCAAGGCATATGATAGGAGACAAAGAACAATTCAACAAACTTGATGCTAAGGATGGAGGACACGTTACTTTCAGAGATAATGCAAAAGGAAAAATTATTGGCATTGAAGAAATAGGTAATCATCAATCCTTATCTATACATCATATGTTGTTTGTTTATGGTCATAAATATAATTTTCTTAGTATAAGTCAATTATGTGATATAGGAAATAAAGTAACTTTCTATCCTAAAAATTGCTTTGTTAGTAGTCTTGATGAAAATAAAATTATTTTTAGTGGTGAAAGAGTAGGCAATGTTTATGCCATTGATTTGAATAAAATTGATAACAAAGACATAAAATGCTTAGTGTCTATCTCCCATGACACATAGACATGGCATAGAAGGTCAGCATATGCAAATGTTGAGCTTTTAAATGATCTTTGTAAACATGAACTTGTGATTAGTTTACTTAAGTTTGAATTCACTAAGGATAAACCTTGTGATGCTTGCCAAAAGGGAAAACAATCAAAGTCCTCATTTAAGCTAAAAAATGTAGTGTCTACCTCTAGGCCACTTGAACTTATACATATGGATTTATTTGGACCAACTAGAGTTGCTAGTCTTGGTGGAATGCACTATACATATATATTAGTTGATGATTACTCTAGATTTATATGAGTATGTTTCCTTGCTCATAATAATGATGCATTTAAAGCTTTTGAAAAGTTTGCAAAAAGAGTTTAAAAACAAAAAGGCTTTCATATTTCTTTTATTAAAAGTGATCATGAAACAGAATTTGAAAATGAATTTTTCAAAAACTATTGTAATGAAAATGGTATTTCTCATACATTTTCATCTCCTAGGAACTCCTTAACAAAATGCGATAATTGAAAAGAAAAATAGAACTCTTGCGAAAATGGCTAGAACAATGCTTCATTAGTATAATTTGCCTCTATACTTTTGGGCAGAAGCCGCTAACATATCCTGTTATATTTTAAATCGAGTTTTTAAATGAAAAATTTTAAATAAAACATCTTATGAGCTATTGAACAATAGAAAACCTAAAATCTCATATTTAAGAGTATTTGTATGCAAGTGCTTTATATTGAACACTAAGGACAATCTTGGAAAATTTGATTTTAAAGCTGATGAAGGAATTTTCCTAGGATATTATATTCCTAGTAAAGCATATAGGGTCTTCAATAAGAGAACTCTAGTAGTTGAAGAGTCAATGCATGTGGTATTTGATGAATCAAACTCACTTGATCCTAGAAAGGATGTTTGTAGTGTTGATCTTATAGGTGACAATGAGATTATGGAAACATAATAAGAGAATGCCGGTCAGCCTTTGGAACTTGAAGATCTAAGTAAGCAGGAAAATGAGGAGACATCTCAACCTACCTTGAAGGATGAACTTCTAAAGGATTGGCAATTCAAGAAAGCTTACCCTCAAGACCTCATTATACGTGACACTAGAAAAGGGGTAACTACTAGATTTTAATTAAAGTCTATTGTTCATTTAGCCTTCATTTCTCAAATTGAACCCAAAAATATTGATGATGCTTTGTGTGATGAATTTAAGGTCCTTACTATGTAAGAAGAGTTAAATCAATTTAAGAGAAATAAGGTTTGGACCTTGGTTCCTAGACCTAAACATTAACCTATTATAGGCATCAAATGGGTGTTTAGAAATAAGATGAATGAACAAGGTATTTGTAGATGGAGGGGTTTAGCACATGTCCAAGATTTTAGTAATCGCGACACTATTTAGGCTTAGGTCCTAGGGAACACACTATTATGTCACAAAGTCATAGTGTAGAGAAGAGGAGTCGCCACCCAAGGTAATAATTGGGACAATTTGATTGGTGGTACTCGATTCTCTAAAAGAAAGTTAGCACCACAACCAGGAGATTCTGGGAATGGAATACTTACTTCTCTTAGTCTCGTGTTCATTTAGAATAATTTTATAAATGATTATTTCATCCTCTAATTACATGCAATTTTATTTAAACCTTATTTAACATCCATCTAACCCTAGGCATCTAGTCAATAAAATTACACATAAAAAATGCACTCAAGATCGTGTTGTCCTTAAGTCTAAACTATGTTAATTTTATTAAAAAGTTAGCTAGATTTGCATCTTATTTATAAGTGAGAAAGGGACTAAAGGTAGGCCTATATTTTTTATTAATTAGTGAGCATAGATCTATTTATTTTAGTTTGTCTAAGGAATGGGCTTAAGTCTATTCAATTTTAAAGGGAAGTTAAATTAGTGGGCCTAAGTCTAACTTGGTTTTATTTAAAATGAGAAGTGGGCTTAGGTCTATTTATTTAAAAAAATGAAATTAAGTGGGTTGAGGTAAGTCTAAATAAGTTTTAATTAACTAAGTGGGCCTAAAATCTAATTAACCTAATGGGCCTAAATTGATTATTTAAAGTCCTAAACCATTTTTTAAGCCTATTTAAAGTGAGTTAAACCTATGTGTGCGCTTGGGCCCCAAAATAATATAAAACCCAAAAACACAACCCAAAACAAATAAAACATAAAAAAGGATCAAACAAACATTTTAGTCGCTTTCTAAAAAAAAAAACTAAATCAATTACATGTGAACCCTAAATTAAGCTATTGCCACTATTGATTTTAATTGATTTTTTACCCAATTGAACATAATTACTAATTGATTTTAAAAGTAGAAAATTACATCTTTCACTATTCCCACTAATGGGGCTATTACAAACTATGTACAAAAATTAAAATTAAACAATTATACACCCATGAATTAAAATAACTACACAGAACACATAAATGCAAAATGAAAATTAAAAGCCTAATATCTACTGGAAAGCAGTATAGATTATTCCATGGCATTCCATGGATCTTCTATTCATTTAAACACATACAGTATCCTACTTAATCCACAATCGGACATGAAAATAAAAAAAACACAGAAATAAAAAGATTAGTAAAACTGAATCAAATAACAAAATATCAATTAAAAAGATTATGAAATAAAAGAGAGAAGGGAAAGAGAAAATGAAGTGTTGTGCAAATGCTTATTTTAGCCCCTCAGACCAGGATTTTCACCGTTGAAATTGAATTGTTGTTGATTCTGGATTGAAACTAAAAGAACAACGAATCACCCTCGTTAAAATGAATCGTATCAAGAGAAATAAGGCTTTGAAAGAATAGAAGAAATCAAAGTTTATGGTGTATAGGGTGTTCTCAGTAGCATCAGGATTTTAGGGTTTTTTGCATAGTAAGGTTTTTTTACGTTGTTCTCTCTGGTCTTCTCTTGCCGCTTAGGGTTTTTTCTCTCTGATTTTTTCCCCTTGTTCTCTTTTTTTTCTTAGTCTGTGTGTGTGAGTCTCCAGCCCCTTCACGTACGCAGACTCTTTGCTTTTTAAAGCAAAGTCTGCCTGTATATTGACTCCCCAAGTTTGTAGGAACGGTCTCATCTCTTCAAAATAAACAAATAGAGTTTCGATTTTTAAATGCTATTTACGCATTTTGAATGGGTTGACATTTTCATCAAATAATAATAATAATAATAATAATAATAATAAAATTAAATTTTCAACCAATCAAAACACTGAAAAAATCAAGAAAAAAATGGAAAAAATATGCAAAAAAGAGGACTTTTTACGTGTCGGCATTGTGCAATATCGACCGACATTGTATAATGCCGATCAACATTATAGAATGTCGATCGGCATTGTGTAATGCTAATCGATATTACACAATGTCGGTCGATATTACACCAATGTCGATCCTAATTCTTTTTACTATTAATTACCAAAAGACCCCTGAAAAATTGACTTCTTTGCAATCAAATCCTAAAAAATATTGCAATTTAGTCCCTAAAGTCCAAAAAATCAACAATCAAGTTCAATTTTTGAATAATTTCATCATAGGGGCTTACATCATAATTGTGCACAATTGCATCTCGAAATTAGGTGCTTAAAGTTGCCCCCTTTGTCGGTGTTTGCTTGACAAATTACGGCAAAGCAATAGAAACGCACAATTTCGAAAGAAAGGAATTAGGACACTTAATTGTATCCTAAATGATAGATTAATGCCCAAATTGTTGAGCAAGGTGTAATGTTTGACAAGTCTTACTATATTTCCTACTAAACGTCTAGTGGACTTTTTGCAAATGAGTTTCACTATATTCCCTATGGGATGTTTAACGATGATAAATTGAAAACTTGCTATAGTTCCTGTGGAATGTCTAGCAATGATGAATTTTGTTATATTACCTATGGGATGTCTAACAACGTACACTATATTCCCTGTGGGACATCTAGTGATGATAAATTAAAAACTTACTATAGTTCCTATGCAATGTCTAGCAATGATGAATTTTGTTATATTCCCTATGGGACTTCTAACGATGCACACTATATTCCCTGTGGGACGTCTAGTGATGATAAATTAAAAATTTACTATAGATCCTGTGGAACATCTAGCATTGATGAATTTTGTTATATTCCCTATAGGACGTTTAACGATGCACACTATATTCCCTATGGGACATCTAGTGAAATTGAATTGAAAATTTGCTATAGTTCCTGTGGAACATCTAGCACTGGTGAATTTCGTTATATTCCCTATGGGATGTCTAACGATGTACACTCTATTCCTTATAGGACGTCTAGTGAAGTTGAATTAAAAATTTGCTATAGTTCTTTGGAACATCTAGCATTGATGAATTTCGTTATATTCCCTGTGGGACGTATAGTGAAGTTGAATTGAAAATCAACTATAGTTCCTATGGAACATTTAGCACTGATGAATTTCATTATATTCCTTATGGGACGTCTAATGACGTACACTATATTCCCTGTGGGATGTCTAGTGAAGTTGAATTGAAAATCTACTATAGTTCTTATGGAACGTCTAGCACTGATGAATTTTATTATATTCCCTATGGGACGTCTAACGATGTACACTATATTCCCTGTGGGATGTCTAGTGAAGTTGAATTGAAAATCTGCTATAGTTCATGTGGAACGTTTAACACTAACGAATTTAAAAGTTTATGTCATAACTGCTATACAGTACATAACATAATGAAGGTTATGACTACTGTGCAACACATAACATAATCATTTGAAATTCATATCATAGCTACTGTGCAGCATATGAATCCTTTGATTGAAATGACGCATGTAAAATGCAAAAAATGAATTTTGTAATCTTGTTCTGTATTATGCACTTGACATAAAATTTAGAATCATAGATTGATTATGCATTTTTAATAATTCAATGAATTATTAATTTGATGAATGTCATGATTTAATTAGGAACATGTTGCTAATCAGAATGTAATTATGGACCAAATTACAATGAAAGAACTTAGATCCATGTATAAGGACCAAAGTGGATGTTTTCCACTTTATATATACTTTCCTTCGTTGCATGTAACATTCCATTATCTCCTTTCTTCATTTTCCTTTCCTTTTATTTTCTCTCTTTTCATTTATTTTCTTTCCTTGATTTCTTCATCATTTGACATCTAATTTGCAATCCGTTTGATTCTATGGCCTCCTCATCACACAGACAACATGAGAGAGTTGAGACTTCAGAACGTTAGAGGATTCTACCTCCTTGTTTTCCTCAGAATGATCTTGGACTTTGAGAAGACTCAACTATCTTTCCTTTGACTCATTTACATACCCACAGGTGTAGAGATGTGGGTAATGAGGTAACTTTTCTTGCTTTTGTTTATTTCTGCAAAAATATCACCTGTACAATTAGTAATCAGAGTTAATTTCAGAATAGAGATTGACATGTATATTAGTCAGAAATTAACATGAAAATGCATGATAAAATTGAAATTAAACTCTAAAAATATAAAATTTAGCCTTTAGGTTATCCGAATGACTGATCAAACGTCTGGAATTTTGATCAAAATTCTAGATTTTTTATCAGCCTAGCTAATGTCGATAGGTAATCTGGAATGCCGATCGACAATCTACATTGCCGATTAGCTCTAAATTTTTTTAGGGTCAATTAGTTAATTAATTAATTAACTAATCAAATCCTTTAATTTAAATTCTTTAATTAATTAATTAATTAATCTTTCAATTAATTAATTAATTAATCTTTCAATTAATTAATTATTATTTTGAAATTGAACTAGCATCCGATGAAGTTCACGGGCTATTTCAATCTAGCTCGGGAATTATTTCATGTATTGCCAGAGCAGGTGAAATGTCAGATTTGGGCCTTCGGATTCAAGCATTTCATTACTGTATTTTTGACTGTTTGAGGCCAGTCTGACCGTTACTCCTTGTTCACATTGATCGAGTGATTGATGGATACTACCATACTTTTCATACTCGTGTGGGTGAGTTGACTGTTTCACCTATGAGTTTCTCTGCTATCACCGAGATTGCCTTTGGAGGATCCCCTGTTCCATTTGACATAAGCTATTGTAGTCTTCTAGAGCATGTACAGAGTCAGTACATGCGAGATTTGATTGGGTTCGCTCCAATGTGGAAGAATCGAAAGAATGTTCTTCTTTCATCTTTAGGTGAGGGATTCAGGCGCCTTCCTATTCTACTCCTCATTAGATTGTCCATAAGGTGAGGTGTTTCCTTTTGATATTATTAGGTACGACCCTTTTTTGTGAGACCGATCATGAGGTCAGTATTGCTTTGTTAGGTCCTCTTTGTGACTTGGATTGAGTTGCCACACTAGATTGGGGATCTACTGCACTCACTTATATTTACTACAGATTGGACACTGTCTGTAGAGGTGTTGTCATGATGTGTGGCTTTTGGCATGTCTTGCATGTATGTTCTCCTTCCTTTGATCTTTATAGTCTTGCTTTTCTTTTCCTTTTTATGATATGTTCTCTTTCTTCTAGATCTGGAGCATAGAGAATGGGATGATTTGAGGCTTTGATGCTATCATTTTGATAGGACCTTTCCTCTGATGATGAGACGGGGTTCATCCTACCTTGATAGCAATAGAAATACTTTGCACATGTATCGTGATTAGCTGAACACTGTCGAGTGGCACCTGGTAAGAAAAAATAAAATCATTAGTATATTACAGTTGAATAGATATTAGAGTTAATTTACATAAATTACAGATAAACTTTGATTGGTTGGAGGGTGCTGAGGACATCCAACAATATTGCAGATAAACTCTGATTAGTTGGAGGGTGCTGAGGACATCCAGCGATATTATTTCATGGTAGCTGCAGTTCGCCTTGAGCCTATGAGGATCTTGCTCTCTAGTTATGGTTGTTTGATATGATATTTAGGGGAGCGAGTGTATTGCTGGTCTTCCAGCCTTTCTCAACATCGCATTCCATCTGATGTCCCTTCTTCTATGCTCTATAGCTCACATCTTACAAGTTCAATGCTAAGGGATGCACTACAGGGATATGCTGCCTCAGATTTTCTTGAGCGTTCTTGACATCATCAGCATTTTATCCATGAGAGCCTCTTGGAGAATGTTCCCATTGATGATGATGAGGTAATTTCTCATTATTTTAGCTTCTACTTCTAGAACCTATGAATCACTCCTTCTCTTTACAGTTTGAGGAGGTTCGTTCTTCTATTGATGCAGATGAGGAGACTGAGATTGCTCTAGAGACTGAGGTTGTTCCTGATATTAAGAGCCTTGAGCCCAGACCTAATCTATACACTGAGGTTGTTCCTATGTAATGTATACACTCGACACTAATGTTAATAAATTTGCAAAATAGGTCCCTCGGACATAGGCAAAGTATTCACATAAACTCACCTTATCTCAAAGGTTATTCACTATGCAGATTACAGATAGTTGGAGGGTAAGTATATGTACAATAAAGATGCAAATGTATGCACGCTATGCATGAAATGCACATGATGTGTTTTTATATGTATAGAGCTACTCGAGTGGTCTGGAGCACGAGATTGAGATGCTTCACCGACAGCTTGTAGGTTCAGGCATTGATCCTTACAATGCTGGGACTTCCTCTATCAGACCTCCAGACATCTTTCACTGTGATGACTCTACCAAAGGATGGAGTCCATGGCTGGATTCTAGAGCTCAGGATGACTGATTTAGGCTATTGGATTTTTCTATCATACTGTTGTGTTAACCAACTCTATAAGTTGGATGCACTTCCTTTTGGATTTATAATTCCTGTAGACTTGTTGAAGTTAGTTTCAACCATGATCAATGCATAAAAGTACATTATAATGTTGAAAATTTATGAGAAAATTAATCCTTTTATCATGAGATAGAATGTACTTAATGAATCTCACTATTTTTTATTTTCATAACTGTCACTTATTTTCCATTTGTAAAGGTTAGAGGCATCGCTAACCATCTTATGCTGAGAGCGTATCTTTTACTAAGTGAAGAGATTACTTCCACACCTAATTTTAGGAAAAATTTGCTAAACAAAACTTGTGGAAGTTAAGCATAAAAATATTGAATTCAGAGTATTAAAATAGGCTTTGAATTATTTTTGTGCTTTTCTTCCTTATCCAAGTATTCCCCCGCCTTTCTCATATTACTCAATGTGGATATCGTTGGAAAGGTCCTTTGGATACTCATACTCTTATAGAGCATTGGAGTAAATAGATCAAGTTTTTTTAATGTGGGTCCTCTTTTAGTATTCCCCCACCTTTCTTATATTACTCAGTGTAGATACCGCTAGAGGTTCACGTTGATACTCTTGCTCATTTTTAGGCATTAGAGTACATTATGCTTGCTCTTATTAAGATTCTCCTCTTAGTGTTCCCCTGCCTTTCTCGTATTACTCAGCGTAGATACCATTGATGGATTTGTACTCGTACTCATTTTTGAGTTTTGGAGTAGATTATATGCACATATATTATTCAAAAGACTAAAATGACACTTTGAAATTCAACCAACTTATACTGCAAGTCCATAGATTTTATCTTTGCATATTCGTCCCCTCGTTTGGGTGTAAAGTAAGCATTAGATTGATTAGAGTTTTAGAAACTCTCATCATAGAACTGTCAACAAGACATTTGAATTCTTTGAGGCTAATAAAAGAAAGCCACTAAAATTAAAGGTCATGAGATATTTTTTTGCACATGATATCATAAAGTGGATGAATTTACTCTCAATTTTATAAATTTTCTTTGTACTTTACTGTAGAATCAAAATAGATAGAGTTATACTACTTCCCTTTGCCATTTGTCAGGCTATTTGTCACACGGAGTGAGATTTTGATGAGTGACTAGCATTTGCTATCCTAGTCATTCTTATTGATGTATCAATTCTTTTCCTCTTCCTCGTTCTCTTTTATTTTCCCTACATAAAATACCATAAGTTAGTATGGTTTATTTGTAAGTGAAGAAATTTTGTCAAAATGCAATGTTATTCTTTTACATTCTTCCCTTTTTGATTATGGTGATGATGTCTCGGATCATAGGGTCATGATATTCTGCCATTAATGTAATGGCTTTAGGCTGAATTTGTCTTTCTGTTATTCTATTAATGCTTTGGTAAAGGGCCTCATTCCTCTTCCCAATGTTTCATGCAAAATAAAAGATTTGGGAGTTAGAGGTTTTTTATTTCACCATCAAAGAAGTCTTCAGAGTGCATTCATCTCAAGTTTTGAGTGCATTCTTCCCTTTTTAGGGCCGAGCGCATGTATCGCTGACATGTTGGACCTTCTCGTTACCATATTCCACACCCTACAATGGTCTAATTATTATGGAGAGATATTCCAAATGATGCTCTCGATGAGACTATAGAGATGGATACTGAGTTTGAGGAGCTTGAAAGTCTTATCCAGCCTCTTGAGGTCACCAGGATGATGCTTCTTAGTAATCTCACTCCTTTTATTTTCATTCCTTCAGATGCTTTACTTGTGAATACTCTGACTACTTTCCTGCACTTTTACAACACTAATCTTGAATGTTAGTAGCAAAGTGTTTAGACAATCTTTACTAGGCTCAAAGACTTTATTATGCAAAGAAAGTATTTCACAATAAATGTATGCAAGTGTATGCATGTTATGCATGATCCTAATAGGTCTTCTATTTGGAGCAAAGCTATGTTCATAGCTTGGAGTGTGAGAATGAGGTGCCTCATCAACAGCTTGTAAATCGTCATCATACAGGTCTATAAAGATCTTTGGGTTCATCATTTGCAGTCTTTTGACCAAATTAGGTGATACATTACGAAGAATCATCCTAACTTGATCCTTTTTAGCCAGTTTATTTTTCATCAGTCCTACTTTATTCATGAATCTGGTGAGGAAATTAGAAAAGGACACATTTAGTTTCTGCTTTGTCAACTCCAAATCCCTAATTAACACTTCTAATCGAGTGTTATAATCATATTGTTTTAAGAATGCAGTACATAGTTCTTTCCAGTCAGCCTTAATAGACTTTTCTAACTAGTTTATAGCCATTCCCTCTAGTGATAGTACAAATAACCTAGCAACTACTGTTAATGGTGCTTTAGTAGTGTTCATGGTTGTTGTGTATTGGCTCAAATGAATTCTTGGATCTCCTCTCCTATCAAATTTCTACAGTTGAGGCATTTTGAATTTTTCAGACAGCTTATCTCCCTACATTTGCAGCATGTCATCAAAGTCAAAAGAATATCCCATTCATTATCCTCTAATAAGCTCTTCCATCTTGGACATTTTCTGAGTCAGTGCTTGCATCTGCTTGGACTTATGATCATGGACCAATTCAAGTGACTCTCTATTTGCCTTTTCTACCATGTAGTTTTCAACATCTTCCAGTCTCATATCAGTAGGAAGCACATTTCTAGTAGTAGGTTGCCCCCCAACATTATTAGCAGTAGGTGGAGGAGCTACGGTAACAGGTGGAGCTCCTACAGCAGGTGGCTATTCAATAGTAGCAGTAGGTGGTTGTTCAACAATAGGTTGCACTAGTCCGGCCAAAGCCTGTCTTAGTTTATTTTGCATCATAGCACTCATGTCATCCATCAAAGCTCCCTTAATGTCCTTTAAGGTCCACATCATTGGTTATTGTTCCATTTCAGTGTGTTCAGTCTGAGTTGGTTCAGCTTCTAGGTACAGTGGGTTGATTAGACTTTTTTGAAGGATCTCTTGAGCTATTGAATTAGGGCTTAGATTTGTTTTGTTTAATCTGCCTCCTCTTCATCCCCAAACATGAGAAAACCTAGATGAATCTATGATGGCTGCAAAATAAGGTATTGGTATGATGCATGGACTGTATGTATGCATGATGCACGTGCTATGCAACAAGTAGCAAGCAAGCACTTAGCACGTAGCAAGTATCAAGAAGCAATCAATAGGCCATCATGTAGGTAAACCTTCCAACCTTATTTCTCCCATACACGTGTTCAATGGTGAGTTTCTTTTCCTAGGATTTTTGGTCTTGGCCTTCATATTAATAGGGGATATTAAGAGTCGACGCGCATGCCAAATCTCTCTTTAAAAGATAAAAGCATAGAAGCAACATTTCTAAATATAAAGGTCTAGCCTAATCCTTATTAGCCTGAATGAGCTTTAAAAGTATAGGCTTGGGCTTTTATAAATAGAAATACCTCATGGCAATTCAAACAAATAAACACTTTGGGTAAAAATCCTAGGGGAAAGTAACTAGGCCATTATATGTGGTTAGGGTTTGGTGAAAAGTTAAGGTTCCCTTAGCAAGATGCTCTTCATTATGGACTTTGAGTTATAGGCCAAGGTCAGAGGGGGCCAACATCCTTTACTAACTCGAGAGAAGATTACCCCCTTAAGGACTTGGGTTACAGACTCTGGTCAGATGAGCCCGGTAATCTCTTTTGAACCGAGTTAAGGCTAAGAGTGATGGTTAGCCAATCTACAACTCTATGAAGCTAGTGGAATTATGGAATCATAAACTAACGCCATCGGTTTAGTAGGGACATGCAGAATGAATGCAAGAATGAAATAATAATTGATAAAATAATTCTAAAAAACACAAGTAGAATCAGTATCTCTTATCCCCAGTGGAGTCGCCACTGTAGATGGTGGGGTTTAGCATGCGTCCAAGATTTTAGCAACTGCGACACTGTTTAGGCTCAGGGCCTAAGGGAACACACTACTATATCACAAAGTCATAGCGTGGAGAAGAGGAGTCTCCACCCAGGGTAATAACTGGGACAATTTGATTGGTGGTACTCGATTCTCTAAAAGTAAGTTAGCACCACAACCAGGAGATTCTGGAATGGAATACTAACTTCTCTTAGTCTCGTGTTCATTTAGAATAATTTTATAAATGATTATTCCATCCTCTAATTACATGCAATTTTATTTAAATGCTATTTGACATCCATCTAACCCTAGGCATCTAGTCAATAAAATTACACATAAAAAATGCACTCAAGATCGCGTTGTCCCTAAGTCTAAACTATGTTAATTATCAAAAGACCCTTGAAAAATTGACTTCTTTGCAATCAAATCCTAAAAAACATTGCAATTTAGTCCCTAAGTCTAGAAAATTGACAACCAAGTTCAATTTTTGAATAAAGGTGCTTACATCGCAATTGTGCACAATTGCATCCCAAAATTGGGTGCTTACAATGTCATAACTAGGAATAAAGCTAGACTAGTAGCTAAAGGTTATAATCAAGAGGAAGACATTGATTATGATGAAACCTTTGCCCCTTTTGCAAGGTTAAAAGCTATTAGGATGCTACTTGCTTTTGCATCATTCATGGATTTCAAAATTTATCAAATGGATGTTAAAAATGCATTTTTAAATGGTTTTATTGAAAAAGAGTTGTATGTTGAACAACCTCTAGGTTATGAAAGCTTTGATTTTCCAAATCATGTATTTAAACTTTTTAAAGTATTATATGGATTGAAATAAGCTCCTAGAGTTTGATATGAAAGATTGAGCAACTTTTTATTAGAGAAAGGTTTCTCTAAAGGAAAAGTTGATACAACCTTTTTCATAAAGAAATCCAAGCATGATTTATTAATTGTTCAAATATGTTGATAACATTATATTCGATGCTACTAACCATTGCTTGTATGAGGAATTCGTTAATTAAATGCAAGGAGTATTTAAGATGAGTATAATGGGTGAACTCAAATTCCTTCTTGGACTATAAATCAAGCAATGCAAAAATGGAATTTTCATCAATCAAACCAAGTATACAATAGACATTCTCAAGAAATTTAGCATGGTGGAGCTAAGATAAATAAAACTCCAATCAGCACCATAACCAAACTTAACAAATATGAGAATGGTAAACTGGTTGATGAAAAGTGATTCAGAGGTATGATCAGATCCCTTCTTTATTTAACTGCTTGTAGACCTAATATTATGTTTGCTACTTGCTTGTGTGCTAGATTTCAATCTAGTCCTATGGTACAATGCATTTAATACCTTAGTATCCTAGGAGTTCATCCTTTGACTTGATTAGTTATTTTGATGCGGAATTTTCTGGTAGTTTACTAGATAGAAAAAGCGCTTCTAGAACTTTTCAATTTTTAGGACAATGTTTAGTTTCTTGGTTTAGAAAAAAACAAGTTTCAGTTGCCTTGTCCATTGCTAAAGCTAAATATATTGAAGCAAGTCTTTATTGTTCATAAGTTTTGTGGCAAAACCAATAGTTGTTAGAATATGGTGTAAGACTTGATCACATTCCAATCAAATGTGACAATATAAGTGCTATCAACCTTAGCAAAAATCCCATTTAGCATTCTAGAACTAAGCATATAAATATTAGACATCATTTCTTGTGTGATCATATTCAAATTGGTGATATCTCACTTGAATTTGTTGATACAAGTAATCAAGTTGCAGATATCTTTACCAAAACTCTCAATGAAGAGAGATTAAATTTCATTAAGCATGGACTTGGCATGATTGATGGTTCTAGTTTATCTTGATTTTATGTTGAATTAATGGTTGAACTGTTTTCATGTGAAATCATGTTGTGCTTATTGATTACTTTGATTGATAAGTATTTTGATTTTGATCTTAAAATTTTTTTATAGTCATCTATTTATATTTAGCTTATCTATTTAAATTTCCTTTTGCATTTCGTCAAAGGAGGAGAAATAATTTGAGTTTGCAAGTGTACCTAGTTATTTTTTTAACATATGTACTTAGTTTGTTTTTAATTTTAAAACTCCCTTAAAAAATGTGCTTATATTAGTTACATATTATATTTTTGTTTGATATAGGGGGAGAAAATTTATTTAAATTTTTGTATGCATATTAACATTATGGCTAATTTTTTCGTACATCATATATGACAAAAGGCCTTATTTTGTTTATATGTGACAGATTTTATAAAGATTTTGAGTATCTTTGTTTTCATTTTCCCTTTACATCTCTCTCTTTTCTTTTTACTTTTGACAAATGGGGAGAAATATATTTGAGTTTGTTATTTGTTACTATACATGTGTATAATATTCTCTTCTTAGGAATTGTTTTGATCTTTGATAAGACATGAATATCTTCTTATGAATTGTTTTGATCTTTGATAAGGCATGAATATCTTCTTAGGAATTTTTTTGATCTTTGATAAGCCATGAATATTTTTACAAAGATTTGGTGTATCTTTGCTTTGTTCCTATAAGAATTTTAGTCCCTTTAGGTTCATTTCCCCTTATATCTTTTTCTTTTCCTTTTGCTTTTGTACAAAGAAAGGAAAATATGTTATAAATAATTTGTGTTTATTTTTTTATATGTTAAGTGCTACATGATTGATTAGCAAGCTAAGCTCTATATGATCATATGATAATTAAGCACGTCTAGCATCAACATTATTATTATATTTATTATTTTTGTGATGCATTTTAGTGGCACTATTTGCATATATATTTGAAATTATTTTCTCATATTGCCTAACATTTATTTAAATGATTATGTTATCATATTTTATGTGTTTAATACATTTGTCATAAGAATGCCATGTTTTTATCTCTCTTGCTATATTTTATGTTGTTTTTATTTTTTTGTCGAGGGGAATAATTTATAAATTTATGTTTCTTATTATGCCCATATTCATAGGGGAAGAAATAAAGAAATATATTTTATTTCATTTGGTATCATTATCATCACAAATATTATCACACACTTTACTGTATTATTTTTTATCAAACTCAAAATAAGTTTGTCAAGATCAAAAAGGGGGAGATTGTTGACCTTAGCAATAATCAATATTAATTTTGATCTTAAAAAACTTAATTTTGAGCATTTAATTTGTTTTGTTTAAGTGTATATAAGTTAGGACTCCATTGAAAGTTAAAATGAAGTATGATTATCTTAGATTGATTTGACCTCTAAAATTCAATGAGGCTTTTGACATCCTTAGAGCTTTATAATGAGAAAGTTATCTGTTTTACCTTTGAAAAAGACATCTTAAAATTTATAAATTGGGCTTGCTTTTCAAAATTTGAGTTCATGTGGGTATGCAAATATTAAGTCAAAATCAACGTGTGCAGCTACCATTTCAAATTGCACAGCTCTTAGTATTTTAGACATATCTTGAGCTACAAAAGCCCAATTTAGGTGATTCAAAATGATATAGAAAGATAAGTCAAATATATATAACTTTTTTGAAGAAATAGTGGTAAATTTAAACCTCTCCAATAGAAAATCACGGCTTCAACTTGTGCATAGTTGTTTGACAATAGTCTACCATTTTATATTGCATAACTCTTAGTATTTTGGATATATCTTGAACTATAGATGTCTAATTAAGGTAATTAAAAATGATATAGAAAGATAATTAAAATATATATAAATTTTATGAAAAAATACTAGGCAAATTCAAACATCTTTAATATAAAATCACAGGTTCAACTTGTGTTCAATTGTCTGACAATAGTCTATATTTTAGATTATATAGCTCTTAGTATTTTGGATATATATTGAGATAAAAAAGTCCAATTGAGGTTATTCAAAATGATATGGAAAGATAAGTAAAATATCTAAAAATTTGATGAATAAAGTTTTGGAAATTCAAATTTCTTCAATGTAAAATCACGGGTTCAATTTATGTATAGCTGTCTGACAATAGTCTACATTTTAGATTACACAACTCTTAGTATTTGGACATATATGGAGCTATAGAAGTGCAATTGAGGTGATTCAAAATCATATGGAAAGATAAGGCAAATATCTATAACTTATATGAAGAAAGTGTGCGCAAAGTCAAACTTCTTTAGTAGCCAATTATAATTTCAATCCATGCATAGTTGTCTGACAGCATCACATTCAATAATTCAAAATTCAAAATATAGGACACATTATTTTCACCTCTAATAGCTATATTTTTGAATTTTTGTCTATATAAACACCTTAAGACTGAATGGAAGTTAAGAAACTTGTTATCATGCATTCTTACTTAAGCTTTCAATTAAGCTCTCAAATTCTCTTAAACAATTCTTTATTTGTATAACTCTTTTGAGAGTTGGTGTATATTAGAAATAGAATTTCTCTTCATCTTAAATCTTGGGATAGATTATAAGGAAAGTGAGATTTATTTGTAAAGGAATTGGTTTAAGTGTTGTCCATTAAAACACATGGGATTTGGTTTTTTAAATGAGCCTTGAAAACTCAAGTTGTAAGGTTGTAAGAGTAGCCATAAAACTCTTGTGTAATCTCAATCTTATGAATAATATTGTGGGTAATTGAAAATCCTAACTTAAGGATAAGTTAGATGGAGATGTAGGATTTTTATTGAATCTGAACTCCTTAAATTTTTTTGTTCTTCATTCTTCCTTCTCAACTTCCATTCAATTCTTGCAAAGAATTATTTTAATTTCTCATTTTTATTTGATAGTCCTATTCACCCACCCCCCCACCCCCCCCCCCCCTTTATGTCTTTTTTCAAGTCTTTATTTACTTTTTATTGGATGGAATTTCCTTTTTAGTTAAACAATGTATAATAAGCATTTAATGCAATGTTAAAAAATAATAAAGGCAATCCATTCCTTTTAATTTAAGCACAAAGTAACTCTATATTTTGTTTCTTACATATCTCTTATCGTTAATTGGCTTGCCCTGACAAGTTTTTCAACTAACTTTTTATCTCTCTCTCCCCTTTTATAAGCTTTTTCCTAGACCACCTTTTCAACTTTTCAATCCAGTAGGACTTTTTATTTTTTCATTTTTTTATCTTTAACTTTTTCCTAGGCAGCCTCTTATAAAGTTTTCTCCCTAACAAGACTTCAAAAAAAGTATTTCTTGAGCTTATCCAGGTTAATGGGCTCTCTAAACTTGTTTCCTTCTAAATTAGACAAAATAGTAGCACCCTTCGAAAATAACTTCTTTACTTAATACAAAACTTCCCAGTTTGACTTGAACTTTCCCCACGAATCAATCATAATGGGTCTAGTGAACTTAACACCAAGTCACCCTCTTTAATTTTTCCTGACTTAATCTTTTTATTATAAGCTTGGGCTATCCTTTTCTGGTACAACTAAGAGTGATACATGGCTTTCATTCTCTTTTCATCTAGCAGTGTCAGTTATGCTAATCGGTTTTTACTCAGGGATTTTAGTTTCCAAGAGAACCCTTATTGACTGAATCTCAACTATAATTAACAACACAACTTTACACTTATACACTATAGAATACGGAGTAGCTCCCGTTGATGTTTTGGCAATGGTGATGTATCCCCATAATGCAAATTATAGGTAGTTTGCCCAGTCCTTGTAGTTCTCTAGTATCTTGGCTAGGATCCTGTTCACATTCTTATTTACCGCTTCTACTGCTCCATTTTCCTATGGTCTATAAAAAGAGGATTTATGATGTTCAATCTTATATTCTTCCAAAAAAGTGGCCATTTCTACCCTGAAATGAACACCACTATCAATGATGATAAGATTAGGAAACCCATATCTACAAATTATATTCTTTTCTATGAACCTCGCCATCTATTTTGCTCTAATAGTCATGAACGATTCTTCTTTAACCCACTTAGAGAAGTAGTTAATTACTACTATAATGTAGTAATGACCATTAGATGCCTTCAGACTTTTCTCTCTGATGATATCAATTCTCTAGATTATGAATAGCCAATAACAGGTCAATCCTTGAAGTTCCATAGAAGGAAAATGGCTCACGTCACCATACACTCGGCAGTTATAGCATTTCTTCACATATTTCACATATTCTACTTATATGGTTAGCTAGAAATACCCTTAATGAGTTATTTTCTTAGTAAGGATTGTTCAGTTCATAAGTGGTCCATATACACCCTCGTGAACTATTTCCATAATTTTTTATGCCTTATCCTTATTAACACATGTCAAATGTACTCTAGTTGACATCCTCTTATATAAAATCCCATCATGACTAATGAATTACTAAGATAGCATCTTCAATGACATTCTTTCTTTTCTATTGACATCATCAAGAAATCACCTTGTCTTGAGATACTGCTGTAAATTATGAAACCAAGGCTTCTTTGTGGTATTGATTGGCATTATTCTAATCTCTTCATAATATGGAGTCCGAGACTTTAATAAAATAAGGGGCTTAATGTTAGCTTACTTTCCTCATTCCTATGTTGAAGCTAGAGTAGACAAAGTATCTACCATTTAATTCCCTTCCTGCAGTAAGTGCACGAATCTACATTGGGTGAAAGATAACATAATTGTGGCTGAGTAGTCCCAATAGAGTCTCAGCCTATCTTCTCTCACTTCCCATTTATTAAAGATTTATTTCAAGACCAACATAGAGTCTCTATACACTATAACCTCTTCTACCCCTACATTCTTGAGTGCTTCCAGACCAAAGATGCAGGCTTTATATTCAGCTTGATTGTTAGTGACTTCAAATTCCAATCGCTTTGCCATCAAAATCATTTCTCCTTCTGGTGAGACCAGAACCACACCAATTCTTACTCCTCTGTTATTAACTGCTCCATCAAAATATATTTTCCATGTCTGGATCTCTATTGCTCCTAAGTGCTCATTCAAGAATTCCAACTCCCATTCTTGTCCATCATCTACTAGATTTTGAGCCAAGAAGTCTGCTATAGCCCTCCCTTTTATCAACTTTTGTGCCACATAGTCAATATCAAATTCAGTAAGCAAGATTAACCATCTAGCTAATTTCCCTATAAGAAAAGGAGTCTGTTAAAGATACTTGAGAGTATCATGCTTAGAGACTGCCTAAATTCTGTAAGACTAAAAATAATGTTAGAGCTTCTTTATCGCCCAAATTATAGCCAAGCAAGTTCTCCCTAGTAGATTGTAATTAGCTTCATAGGGGAGAAGCTTTTTACTTAGATAATACACAACATGCTTAATAATTTCTTCTCCTTCCTAAGCTAGCATTGTGCCAATTGCATCCTTCTCTATTATCAGATAAAGGATTAAAGGCTTACCCAGTCTTGGTGGCTGCAAACTAGAGGATTTATCAAATAATTCTTAATAGTTTCAAAACCTTACTGACATTTGTCATCCCAGATGATCAACTGATTCTTCTTAAAAAGCTTAAAGATTGGCTCATATATGGTAGTTAGCTTGACCTTTTTCTTATTTTTTGGTGTAGGCATTTCTTTGATCGCTCTCACTTTATCCGGATCCACCTCTATGCCTCTCTGACTAACAATATACCCTAGCAGCTTTTCGGAGGTTACTCCAAAAATCATATTTCTTTATATTCAACCTGAGGTTATACTTTTTAGCTCTTGCCAAGAACTTATCTAGAGCCTTGAAGTGCCCTTCACGTCATCCATGTACACCTCTATTTCCTTATGAATTATGTCATGCAGTAATAAGGTAGCCATCCTTTAATAAGTAGCCTTTGCATTCTTCAATCCAAATGGCATTACTGTATAATAATATATTCCTCATTTAATGGTGAAAGAAGTCTTTAACTTATCAATCACTACCATTATAATCTATAAAAAGCCATCCATAAAGGAGTATAGAGCACTGGAAGCTACACTATCAATTAAGGTGTTAATATGTAGTAAAGGAAAATTATCCTTTGGACAAGCCTTGTTTAGATCCATGTAGTTCATGCACATCCTGACTCCTATCCTTCTTAAGAATCAGAACTATGTTGGCTAGCCATTGGGTGTCATCTACCACTTCCAGGAACTTTACTTTCAATTGTTTCTCCACTTCTTCTTTGATAGAGAGAGTCTATTCTGACTTTAATCTCCTTTTCTTCTATTTTATTAGTACGACATAAGAATACGTGGGGATCCTATGTTCTGTAATCTCTCTATCAATCCCAAGCATATTCTTATAGCCCCAAGTAAATACTTTCTGCCTTCTTTTCAATGTTTCTTTCATTTTTTCTCTCTCATAAAGAGTTAATTCAAAATCAATAAATATATTTTTAGACTTATCATATGTTCCTAGATTAAATGATTCAGTTTGCACTAAATAAATGTCAAACATATAAATGAAATGATCATCACAAACAAAATAACCATTAGGAAAAACATCACACAAACAAGCAAAGTCAGACCTTATTGCATTAACTTTATAAAAGAAAATGTGATCAGTTTTAAACAAGTTGGAAAGAAAAATGTCAATGTCATCATAGAAAACATCCATAATGGAATCAAGAACATAGGATTCAAATTTGACTTCCTTTTCCTAGTCAGCAACATTCTATAGCTTCACTACAGGAATGTCCTCCTCTCATTCTAGAGTCAGTACTAGTTCTTCCACTATTGGCTCTTTATCAGCAATTTCATTGATCCCAATCACATGTTCAGTAAAAATTTCAAACCCGAGGAGTAATTTCTTAGCAATCATCAAATGCTCAAGAGCCCCTTTATAGGGATAATTAGCACCTTCCTCTATACATGTTTCCTATAATGTTTTCTTCTTCAGTTTGCCTCTTGCATTATTCTTCCCAAACTTTCTCTCAGCTTTTTCCTCTTTATCAAATTCGTATACTTCTAGATACCCTACCCCATGCTTCAAGATTGGTACTTTAGGTTCATCAAACTCAGGTGGGCCCTATTGATTCATCCCCAATCTCATTCCAAGAAAAAAGTTCATGCTCTTCATCATACTCATAATTCTCAAATTTAACTCATTTTATAGATAACACAAACCTCGCAACTCAAACTGATCGAAATTTCACTTCGAGTTAACTTTAAAGCAGCAACAACAACTTTAGTTTCTACTATGATAGTGACTAGTCTTCCTTCATACGGAAACTTGATCTTCTGATGAATAGTAGATGGCACTCCCCCTCAGAGGATGAAACCATGGCCTCTCTATAAGAATGGTGAAGGTGATTGGAATATCAATGACATGCAACTTAACCCAAACTTCAATAGGTCCAGTCTTGACCAAAGCTCTGAAAGTTCCCTTAACTGGCCTCTTTGTATTATTATAGGCCTTGATGACCACATCAGATGGCTTTAGATCAGCTATTGTTAGTCCCAACTTTTGAAGAATTTTCAAAGGACACACATTAATGGCAGACCCATTATTAACCATGACACAACAAGTCAAATTCCCTTTTAGTTCAGCTTTAATGAACAAGGCTTTATTGTGGTCTCTACCTTCTAAGGGTAGGTCATCATTTGTAAAAATAATTGCGCCTAGAGGGCTTTCTGTTAGTGAATCCACCATTTTCTTTGGAGTATGTGTTAAGGGGATCTTCTTATAATCAAAGGCCATAACTAGTGTTTTTCGATAGGCTTAAGAGTTTATAAGTAGCTCCCAAATACTAGTGAGAGTTTTTTCATCTTTTTTGGCCTCAACAACTTCCTTAGCTTTCTTATCTTTATTTGGTTCTTCTTTTTAATTGACTTTCTCTTTTTCTAATTCAGTATTTTTCACTTCTTCCTCTTTCTTCTTAGGATTCTTAATTGATTGGGCTATCTTTCCTTCATTATATTTTCACAGATCAATTGTTCCCCCTTCTTCATTATCAGAACTCCAAATGTCTAAAACCTTCACATGGAGCTCCATAGACTATTGATCTTTTAGTTGTGGTTTTGGTGGTGTGGGTATGACATTAACAAAGGAATTAAGGACTTGTTCCTCTATTAAGCCGGTATTGATCATCAGGATGCATAGATTTTATGGAGGTACATTCCGATAGTTGGGTCGAGGGTTATTTTGGGTGTTTGGTTTTTTGGTTTTAGGGTGAGTTATCTTGCCTGAATCAATTAAATCTTGAACCTCATATTTTAGGTGGGTGCAACCACTAGTGTTGTGTTCGATGTTTTGATAGTATTTACAGTATAATTTTGGGTTGGCATTTGGAAAAGGTGGTATTTGAGGTAAGGGTCACAATAGGTTATTTTCAATTAGCTTTTCTAAGACTTTAGAGAGAGATCTTCCTAAGTTAGAAAACCTTTGAGATTGTCTAACCTATATATTATTGCTTGGCCTAATTCCACTACTAGACCTAATCCCTTCTTTGCTTGTAGGTCTCCTACTAAAGAACTTCTTCTCTTATGCCAAATCATATTCCTTCAGAACCTTAAATCTATATAGTTCTTCAAAATTTTGAATTCTCAAATCTTTCAGCCTTTTGGAGAGTGAAAGTACATATCCTTTTATTGTTATCATTAGCTTATCAGATTTTAAGGGTCGATGTTTCATCTGCACTAATTTTGCTCTCCACCTACTCAAGTAATTAGCAAAGGACCTACTAAATTTTTACCTTATATTTTGTAGGACTCTCAAAGATCCTTCCATTTGAATATTAAGACTATACTAATTTAAAAATATAGTATAAAATCCTCCCAGTCAGCTTAGATATAGGATTTTAAAGCATAGTACCATTTGATGGGTGCTCCTTCCAAGAACAAAGGAAATTACTTGATAATCTATGTCTTGGTTAAACTGGTTGTCTTACTTCAAGTGTAAATAGGGGTCCTCAGTGCTAGTGAATTTCTTTATGTTAGGGAACTTAAACCTTCGGGGTAGAGGGTTATCATCCTCATCTAAACTCAAATAAGAGTAGTTCATCAGAGCATATATCATTTTTTCTTTCATCATTAACTACATTTGAGCTATAGTCTTAGTCACATTCTTGGCCCAAATAGATTTTTCTACATTCTCTATAGTGTCTATGTTCACATTCTATTTGGCTATAGGCTCTGCCGCTAAAGTTTCTTTATCATCCTCTCTTTTTTGTCTTCTGGAGTCTTCGGCATCCAAATTAAAAAATTATGGTTGAGGTGCTGGTGGTTCTCCCTCATTTTAGCCATCATCTCTCGTATAATTGCCTGGGTCTGATCGGCTATCTCTGCTTTTAACTTATCCCTAAAAGCCTCAGTATTAAATTCTACCATCTTAGTTTCTCTAGAAATCCTAACTAGATGACTAGTGTCGGATTACTTTTAGTTAAAAGATTATCATGAATCTATATCTGTAATCACCATGGATTAGAAATATGCATGATATGTAAGCATGAGATGTAGGTTTAATTAAAAAAGGAAATCAACATATATTACACATAGCAACAATAAACAAAATATAAAACTCTCAAATGGTATCTCCACCCTTATTTCTCCCATACACATGTTCATTGGTGAGTTCCTTATCCTAGGATTATTTTTTTGGGTTTCAATTATCAGTAGGTGATAATAAAATTGATGGATGTAAGATAACTCGAAGATGGTACAAACATGTAGTAATTTCTTCAAATAATTCCAAAGTCCATTTTAATGGGCCAAGAATGACACCTTGTCAAGATCCATCTATAATAGGCTAAAATAAGCATAAGAGGTCCATCTTGTCAAGGTTTTTTTTTATAATGGGCTCAAGCCTTATTCAAAGAATTACCATATGGCATCAAACACATGCATTTGGGAAAAATTCTAATGCAAATTGCTAAGTCATTACCTGAGCTAAGTCTTGGGAAATAAGTTTTGGCTCCTATAGCTATATACCTCCATTATGTCTCCTCACTCAAGGGTCCATGTGACATAGATAAGTACGTGCTATAAGTGACAATAATTGAATACTCTACCATGAGGTTTGAGTGAAACATAGGTAGCAAAGGAAAGACTATTGTCAGTTTACTTGGCAGTTGGTATGCACATTGTGTGGAAACATGTAGTGAATGCAAAATTTTGCAAAGGAAATAATCAAAGATAATAAATTACAAAACACTTGGAATCAATTTCTCTATTCCCTAGTGGAGTCGCCATTGTGAGTGGCGGGTTATACGTGCATTGAAGTATTTGGCGACCACAACACAATGTGAGCTCAAGGCCCACTAAGAAAGACAAGATGGGCTTGGGCCCAAAATGGATATGGAGTCGCCACCTGTATAAAAGCTAGGACACACTGTACAACAATTGGATTCCATGGAGGTTCCTATAAGCCATCATCAGAGATCGGGTTTAGAAACTGGCTATGGGCTTTTTAATTGCCCACCCAACCTTGCAGTTGGCCTCTATATGTGTTTCTTATTTTATTACCTTTGATTATTAAATTATTTCCATATTTAATATGGATTGCAATCGTTTCCAATTTTATGTTTTGGTCCGAGTTTGCACATTAGTCTCATTTCATGTGTATAACCCCATATACATCATAAATAAAATAAATAATAATAATTTACAACCATACATTGAAGAATTAAGGATTATAATAATTTGTTCAAAGAAAGTGTAAAATAAACAGAAAATAAACTATACATAAACAAAAAAATAAACTAATTATTTATACAAATAATATCTCTCAAGAACTAATTAATAGAAGAACTATTTGATGATTAAAAATCACCAAATAATTCTTGTAATAAACACAAATTAGCCCTATTTCATAAAATAACAATATTATCCATAAATAATTAACAAAAGATATTCTTAGGAAATGGAAATAAAATAACCAAATAGTCCACAAAAATCACAATAATATTTATACAATAATAATATTAAACAATATAGTAATCATGTATAAAACTGAGATATATAACAAGAAAAACATAAGAAATATGCAAAATATACAAAATAGACATCAAAAATCAGAGTAGAGTCATGTAGGATCCTGGCCAAGTAGCGACGCCTCTTCAAAGAGGTGTCACCTCCTAACCAAGAGGTGATATCCAATCGCCACAATGTGAAGGGGCAATGTCTTAAATAGAAATAGAGACAAAGTACATTTCTTAGCTTCTAAAAAACTCAATATTCATGCAAATAGATAAAGACTGATACTAATATGCAAGGATTAACTATTAATACTCAATTTTTCACATACGACCTTAAACAACCAATAAAACAAAAAAAGGCAAGTAAGAAAATAGGAAACCAAAGCTTTTAAGAAAATGAGGAACTTAAAGCTTAAAAATGAAGATTCTCACTGATTTGGATGAGTTGATGCTCCTAACTAAGCTCTTTGAGTTTGGTTTATTGATTTGAATGCTTTGAACACAAGAGAATCCTCTTCCTTCTCAAGAATATCAAGTCTTTTGCTCAAAAAATCCTCCTCTTCTTTTTCTCCTCCTCCTTTTTTATTTTTTTTCTCTATTTTTCTCTCTTTTCAAACTAAAAGTTCAGGTCCCAAAAAATTCCCCCTCCCTATGCCCACACTCTTCCCTTTTAAGCCTCTTCAACTTTTTGTCTTTTTCAATTCCTAAAACCCACTCACTCTCGCCTTCTACCCATCCTTTTCATAATTCTTTATGCCTCCTTTCTCTTTTTTTTCCATTTCTACTTTCCTTGGCATCTAAAAACACCTCAAATCAAAGGTAGGTGGGCCTCAACTGCTGCCATTAATGGCATTTAATGTTGTAGAGGGTGGTTGTGAAGAGGCATTGCCTTTTTAATAAGGTGTCGCCTCACTGATGCCCAAGATGAAGAGACAATGCCTCTTTGTTAAGGCGATTGCCTCTTCACCCAGGCTAGGTCTAAGCTTTTAGGCTAAAAGGCAATGGGCTTGGGCTTAGAGGCTTGGTGTTTTGGGCTTAGAGTCTATTTTAGAGAAGTTTTGGGCTTCCCTTTTATTCAGAACTCGTATTTTCTCATCATCGGGTTTTCATTGCAAACTTATCAAACTAAAGGTGTTCATACCTATGTTTATATCCTTATGTTATGGGAAATTTATGATAGCATTTTAGCAAGTCTTAACTAGCATTTAGCCAATCACTCCCACTTATCAGCTTGCAGAGTGGGTGTGACATTTTTATGAGTTATCATTATAAATGAGTTTCATATGTCATGTAAAGATAAAATTTATTAAACCCAAAACCTCTCATTTTAAAAGTAAAAGTTCTTTCCACTTGAACTAGCCATCAAACTTATTACTTGGCTAAGATGCAAAATCAATTTTAATAAAGTCTATGATTTATTGACACTTTCTATTCATACTTTTACCTCCTCCAATCTCTCTCTATATATGTATGTTTTATGATAAATATATTACATAATTTGATTATGACTTTATTATTGTTACTGTTATTATTTCAATCATTTAATTATTTTATTTTTCAAATCTTCTCATCTTGAAGATGTAAAAAATCAAAATGTTAGGAGAAATGTCAAGGATCGATAATTTCACTCTAAAATTTTAGTTAATAAAGCTTGAAAGAAGAAAAATAAAAAATATGTTGTTGACCTTAACAATAATTAATCTGAATCATGATCTTAAAAAACTTAATTTTGAGCATTTAATTTGGTTGTTTAAGTGTGTATAAGTTAGGACTCCATTGGATGTTAAAATGAAGTATGATTATCTTGGGCTGACTCGACCTCTGAGATTCAAAGAGGCTTTGATATCTTCAGAGCTTTATAATAAGAAATTTATCTTCTTCACATTTGAAATAGACATCTTATGCTTTTTGAATTGGGCTTGCTTATCAAAATTCGAGTTCATTTGGGTATGCAAAGATTAAGTCAAAATCAATGTATGCAGCTGCCATTTAATATTGCATAACTCTTAGTATTTTAAACATATCTTGAGCTATAGAAGTTGAATTAAGGTGATTCAAAATGATATAGAAATATAAGCCAAATATATATAACTTTAATGCAAAAATTATGGGAAAATTCAAATGTCTCTAATATAAAATCATGGCTTCAACTTGTGCATAGCTATCTAACAATAGTTTGCATTTTAGATTGCATAACTCTTAGTATTCTGGACATATCTTGAGTTACAGAAGTCCAACTTAAGTGATTAAAAATGATATAAAAAGATAAGCAAAATATCTACAACTTTTATGAAGAAAGTACAGGTAAATTCAAACTTCTCCAATAGAAAATCATGGCTTCAACTTGTGCATAGTTGTATGATAGTAGCCTGCATTTTAGATTGCATAGCTCTTAGTATTTTGGACATATATTAAGCTACAGAAGTCTAATTAAGGTGATTAAAAATGATATTGAAAGATAAGTCTAATATCTACAAGTTTTATGAAGAAAGTATAGATAAATTTGAACGTCTTTAATAGCCAATAATGGTTTTAATCCATGCATAATTGTCTGATAGCATCACTTTCAATAATTCAAAATTATAAACATTGGATTCAAAATATAGATGTTGGACACATTATTTGCACCTCCAACAACTATATTTTTGAGTTTTTATCTATATAAACACCTCTAGAGTTAAATGGAAGTTAAGAAACTAGTTTATCATTCATTCTTTCTTAAGCATTCCATTGAGCTCTCAAATTCTCTTAAATAATTCTTTATTTTTATAACTCTTGTAAGAGTTGGTTGTGTGTTAGAAATAAAATTTCTCTTCATCTTAAATCTTGGGATAGATTAAAAGGGAAGTGAGATTTATTTCTAAAGGAATTAGTTTAAGTGTTGCCCATTGAAACACTTGGGATTTGGTTTTTGTGTGAGCCTTGAAAACTCAAGTTATAAGAGTATGCCATAAAACTCTTTTGTAATCTCAATCTTATGAATAAGTTTATAAGTAATTAAAAATAGTAAATTAGGGATAAGTTAGGTTGAGACGTAGGATTGTTGTTGAATCTGAACTCCTTAAATTTTTATTCTCAATTTCCATTCAATTCTTGCAAAAAAATTCTTTTAATTTCTCATTTTTATTTGATAGTCTTATTCACCCTCTCTCTAGGACTCTTTTCAATTGATATCAGAGCTTGAATTCTAGGTACTTCATTGTTAGAATACAAGATCATGGGGGAGTGAATCACAAAACATCTCTTCACTTAAACCATTCTTTGATGGTAGTGACTATCCACATTGAAAATTCAAAATGGAATTATATTTTAATTATGATTCTGTTGAACTTTAGAACATTTCCCTAAGAGGTTAGGAACCATCTACAACTATCATTGATAGTGTGGTAACTACTCTTGCACGAAGCCAATGGTGTATTGATCAAAAGGAAGAAAGTCAAAAAAATAAAAGAGCTATGATTACTCTAGTCTCTTCAATGATAAGAGAAGAAGGCAAGCTTTAACATTGTATGTCGGCCAAAGAAATATGGGAGACCTTAGAAAACCACTACGAAGGTAACATTCAAGTAAGAGCCAAGAAGGTTTAACTTCATATGTATGAATATGAACTCTTCAAAATGAAGCCTCATGAATCAGTCATGGAGATGACAAATTGTCTAAATGCTCTCCTCATAACCCTCAAGAAACTTGGAAAACATTTCTCCAAGGAAGAGGTAAACAATAAGATTCTAAGAATCCTACCTAATAAGGATTGAAAATCTCATGTTACTTCAATTAAAGAAGCTCAAGACCTCTCCACTCTATCAATCAATGTGCTCATTGGTAAGCTCTTAACATATAAGCTCACTATCAAGCAAAGAGGTAAAGAAAAAAAAAAGAGAAAGATCATTGCTCTAAAAGCTCTTCATGAAGATAGTGAAGAGGAAAGCATCAGAGATTATAGTGATGAAGATGGTGACATTGCCATGCTTACAAGGAACTTCAAAAATTTTTTGAGAAAGAAAAACTTCTCAAGAATAAGGGACTTCAATAAGAAGTTTGAAGGAGATAGGAAGATGAAAACTAAGAAGGTTACTTGCTATGAATACAAGAAACTGGGACATATTAGAAGTGAGTGTCCTAAACTCAAACTCAAGAATAAAGGAGCAAAAGATAAGAAGAAGACATTCAAAGCTACTTAGGATGATTTCTCCAAATTCAAAAGGAAGAGGAACAATAAGAAGTGGTCAATCTTTACTTCATGGCCTTTGAAAACGAAAATGAGATACCATCTGCTTCTTATTCTTCCTTTAATGATAATGATAATTATTATGATGATGATGATATTGATGATGATGAGAGCTTTATTGTGAGCAAATTACTTGTTAAATACAAAAGTTTATTATCTAAGAAGAAACATTATAAACATAAGTTAGGTAGTTTGAATAGAGAATTAGAAATTTTAATAATTAATTTTTCTAAACTTATTGAATCAAATGAAAAACTTGTTAGTGATGCAAAATCTTCTAATTCTTTGGAAAATCAACTTAAGAAAGCAAATGATGAAAATCATACGCTTTCTAAGGAGGCCTTAGAATTAAAGAATTCCATTGCTAAATTTAAGAGAGGAAAAGAAACTTTAGATAGTTTTTTTGACTCTCAAAAATTTAATGAAGATACCTATAGAATTAGATATAAGAATGGAATGTCTTCCTTATCTTCATCACATATTAATTTTGTAAAAGCTTCATATGATTCCTCTCTTTTAACCTCAAAATCAAATGAGACTCAATCTTTCAAAGCTAAAAGATCTCATATTTTAAATAGCAAGGGAAAGTCTCATAAGATTTATCCTTTATTAACATAAAGAGGTAAGGCTTAAACTAGAGCACCTCAACCTAAGCATGCTTATATGTACATTAGACATAATTATAATAGGCATGCTACACAATACAATACACATAAATATGTTGTATAAAATTATCAAAATACACATCACCATTGCCAATGCATGTCTCACTTAATAACATAAAATAATAAGAGATACACACAACACCAAAGGCATGTTGCACAAACTAGGAAAGCATTTCATCCTTAGAGGAGTAAATTCAAAAATAGTGTATATTCTTATTGCATGATCAAAGGACATACTAATAATGTGTGCTTTTATAGAAGACTACATATGAATTTACTTCCTACAGATTATCTTGAAACTAACCAACCTAGACCAAGAAAAGTTTAGGTCTAAAAGAACATTTATATTATTTTATGTAGATGTGCTTGAAATCCACAAGAACAAAAAGTAAGTGGTATCTCGATAGTGGATGTTCAAGGCACATGATAGGAGATAAAGAGCAATTCAACAAACTTGATGTTAAGGATGGAGGACAAGTTACTTTCAAAGATAATGCAAAAGAAAAAATTATTAGTATTGGAGAAATAGGTAATCCTTAATCCTTAATCCTTATCTATACATCATGTGTTGTTTGTTGATGGTTTTAAACATAATTTGCTTAGTATAAGTCAGTTATGTGACATGGGAAATAAAGTAACTTTCTATCCTAAAAATTACTTTGTTAGTAGTCTTGATGAAAGCAAAGTTATTTTTAGTGGTGAAAGAGTAGACAATTTTTATTTCATTGATTTGAATAAAATTGATAACAAAGACATAACATGCTTAGTGTCTATCTCCCATGACATATGGACATGACATAGAAGGTTAGGACATGCAAATTTTGAGCTTTTGAATGATCTTTGTAAACATGAACTTATGATTGGTTTACCTAAACTTGAATTCACTAAAGATACACCTTATGATGCTTGCCAAAAGGGAAAACAATCTAAGTCCTCATTTAAGCTAAAAAATATAATGTCTAGGCCACTTGAATTTCTACATATGAATTTATTTAAACCAACTAGAGTTGCTAGTCTTGGTGGAATGCACTATACATATGTATTGGTTGATGATTACTTTAGATTTTATTGGGTATGTTTTTTTGCTCATAAGAATGATACTTTCGAAGCTTTTGAAAATTATACTAAAAGAGTTTTGAAAAAAAAGGTTTTTATATTTCATTTATTAGAAGTGATCATGGAACTAAATTTGAAAATGAAATTTTCAAAAACTATTATAATGAAAATGTTATTTCTTATACATTTTCATCTCTTAGAACTCCTCAACAAAATAGGGTAGTTGAAAGGAAAAATAGAACTCTTGTGGAAATGGCTAAAATAATGTTTCATGAGTATAATTTGCCTCTATACTTTTGGGCGGAAGCCGTCAACACATCTTATTATATTTCAAACCGATTTTTCAAAAGACCAATTTTAAATAAAACATCTTATGAGTTATAGAACAATGAAAACCTAAAATCTCATATCTAAGAGTATTTGGATGTAAGTGTTTTATATTGAACACCAAGGACAATCTTGGAAAATTTAATTCTAAAGTCGACGAAGGAATTTTCCTAGGCTATTTTATTTCTAGTAAAGTATATAGGGTCTTTAATAAGAGAACTCTAGTAGTTGAAGAGTCAATGCATATGGTATTTAATGAATCAAACACATTTGATCCTAGAAAGGATGTATGCAGTGTTGATGATCTTATAGGTGACAATGAGATTATGGAAACATAAGAAGAAAATGATAGTAAGCCTTTGGAACTTGAAGGTCCAAGCAAGGGGAAAATGAGGAGACATCTCAACCTACCTTGAAGGATGAACTTCTAAAGGATTGGCAATTCAAGAAAGCTCACCCTCAAGACCTCATTATAGGTGACACTACAAAATGGGTAACTACTAGATCTAAACTTAAGTCTATTGTTAATTTAGCTTTCATTTCTCAAATTGAACCTAAAAATGTTGATGATGCTTTGAGTGATGAATTTTGGGTCCTTTCTATTCAATAAGAGTTAAATCAATTTGAGAGAAACAAGGTTTGGACCTTGGTTCCTAGACCTAAACATCATCCTATTATAAGCACCAAATGGGTGTTTAGAAATAAAATGAATGAACAAGGTGTCATAACTAGGAATAAAACTATACTAGTAGCTAAAGGTTATGATCAAGAGGAAGGCATTGATTATGCTAAGACCTTTGCCCTTGTTGCAAGGTTAGAAGCTATTAGGATACTACTTGCATTTGCATTATACATGGATTTTAAACTTTATTAAATGGAAGTTAAAAGTGCATTTTTAAATTACTTTATTGAAGAGTAGGTATATGTTGAACAACCTTCAAGTTTTGAAAATTTTGACTCTTCAAATCATGTGTTTAAACTTTCAAAAGCATTATATGGATTGAAATAAGCTCCAAGAGCTTGGTATGAAAGATTAAGTAACTTTTTACTAGAGAAAGGTTTCTTTAAAGGAAAGGTTAACATAACTCTTTTTATAAAGAAATCCGAATATGATTTATTAATTGTTCAAATATATGTTGATGACATTATATTCGGTGATACTAACCATTACTTGTGTGAGGAATTCTCTAATTTAATACAAGGAGAATTTGAGATGAGTATGATGGGTGAACTCAAATTCTTTCTTAGACTACAAATCAAGCAATGTAAAAATAGGATTTTCATCAATCAAACCAAGTATACAAGAGGCGTTCTCAAGAAGTTTGGCATGGATGGAGCTAAGATAAGTAAAACTCCAATCAGCACCACAACCAAACTTAACAGAGATGAGAATGGCAAACCGGTTAATGAAAATCGATTTAGAGGTATGATCGGATCCCTTCTTTATTTAACCACTAGTAGACCTGATATTATGTTTTCTACTTGCTTGTGTGCTAGATTTCAATGTAGTCCTAGAGAGTCTCATTTGAATGTTATCAAAAGAATTTTTAAATATCTTTATGGTACAATGCATTTAGGACTTTGGTATCTTAAGAGTTCATCATTTGACTTGATTAGTTATTCCGATGCGGACTTTGTTAGTAGTTTACTAGATAGAAAAAATACTTCCGGAACTTGTCAATTTTTATGACAATGTTTAGTTTATTGGTTTAGCAAGAAATAAGTTTTAGTTGCCGTATCTACTGCTGAAGTTGAATATATTACAACAAGTCTTTGTTGTTCACAAGTTTTGTGGCAAAAACAACAGTTGTTAGACTATGGTGTAAAACTTGATCATATTCCAATCAAATGTGACAATATAAATGCTATCAACCTTAGAAAAAATCTCATTCAGCATTCTAGAACCAAGCATATAAACATTGGACATCATTTCTTGTGTGATCATGTTTTAATTGGTGATATCTCACTCAAATGTGTTAATACAGATAGTCAACTTGCAGATATCTTCACCAAAACTCTCAATGAAGAAAGATTAAATTTCATTAAGCATGAACTGGGCATGATTGATGGTTCTAGTTTATCTTGATTTTATGTTTAATTGATGGTTGAACTATTTTCATGTGAAATTATGTTGTGCTTATTGATTATTTTGATTGATAAATATTTTGATTTTGATCTTAAAATTTTTTATATAATTGTCAATTTATACTTAGTTTATCTTTTTAAATTTCCTTTTGCATTTTTTCAAAGGAGGAGAAATAATTTGAGTTTGCATATGTACCTAGTTAATATTGTTTAACATGTGTATTTGTTTTAATTTTAAAACTCCCTTAAAAAATGTATTTATGTTAGTAACATATTATATTCTTATTTGATATAGGGGGAGAAATTTTGTTTAAATTTTTGCATGCGTATTAACATTATAAGTATGCCTAATTTTGTCATACATCATATATGATAAAAGGCCTTATTTTGCTTACTTTGTTTGTCAATAATCTGAAATTCCATAATCTTAGGAATTATTTTAATCTTTGATAAGGCATGAATATTTTTACAAAGATTTGGTGTATCTTTGCTTTGCTCCTATAAGAATTTTGGTCTCTTTAGGTTCATTTCCCTTTATATCTCTCTCTTTTCCTTTTGCCTTTATACAAAGAGAGGAAAATATGTTATGAATAATTTTTTTTTTATTTTTTTTATATGTTAAGTGCTACATGATTGATTAGCTAGCTAAACTCTATATAATCATATGATAATTAAGCACTTGTGGCATCAACATTATTATTATATGTACTATTTTTGTGATGCATTTCAGTGGTACTATATGCATATATATTTGAAATTATTTCCTCACATTGTCTAACATTTATTTAAATGATCATGTTATCATATTTTATGTTTTTAATACATTCATCATAAGAATGTCATGTTTATATCCCTCTTACTATATTTTATGTTGTTTTTATTTTTATTTTTTTTTTGTCAAGGGGAATAATCAAAAAATTTATATTTCTTATCATGTCCATATTCATAGGAGGAGAAATAAAGAAATATAATTTATTTCATTTGATATCATTATTATCACAAATATTATCATACACTTTACTTTGTATTATTTTTTATCAAACTCAAAATAAGTTTGTCAAAATCAAGAAGGGGGAGATTGTTGATCTTAGCAATAATCAATCTTAATTTTGATCTTAACAAACTTAATTTTGAGCATTTAATTTTTTTTCTTTAAGTATGTATAAGTTAGGACTCCATTGGAAGTTACAATGAAATATAATTATCTTGGGCTGATTTGACCTCTGAGATTCAATGAGGCTTTTAACATCTTAGAGCTTTATAATGAGAAAGTTATCTTCTTCACATTTGAAATAAACATCTTGAGCTTTCTGAATTGGTCTTTCTTGTTAAAATATGAGTTCATTTGGATATGCAAACATTAAGTCAAAATCAATGTATGCATCTGCCATTTCAGATTGCACAGCTCTTAGTATTTTAGATATATCTTGAGATAAAGAAGTCCAATTGAGGTGATTCAAAATGATATGGAAAGAGAAGTCAAATATCTACAACTTTTATGGAGAAAGTGTGGGCAAATTCAAACTTTTCCAATAGAAAATTACGGCATCAACTTGTGTACAGTTGTCTTACAGTAGTATGTATTTTAGATTGTATAACTCTTAGTATTTTGGACATATCTTAGTGATTCAAAATGATATGAAAAGCTAAGTCAAATATATACAATTTTTATGAAGAAAGCATAGGCAAATTCAAATGTCTCCAATAGAAAATCACAGCTTCAACTTGTGTATAGCTGTCTGATAGTAGTCTGCATTTTGGATTGCACAGCTCTTAGTATTTTAGAAATATCTTGAGCTACAAAAGTCTAATTGAGGTGACTCAAAATGATGTGGAAATATAAGTCAAATATTTACAACTTTTATGAAGAAAGTGTGGGCAAACTTGAATGTCTTCAGTAGCCAATTACGATTTCAATCCATGCATAGCTATCTGACAACATCGCTTTCAATAATTCAAAATTATAAACATTGGATTCAAAATATAGATGTTGAACACATTATTTGCACCTCCAACAATTATATTTATGAGTGTTTGTTTATATAAATACCTTTAGAGCTGAATGGAAGTTAACAAACTAGTTTATCATTCATTTTTTCTTAAGCATTTAATTGAGCTCTCAAATTCTCTTAAACAATTTTTTGTTTATGTAACTCTAATGAGATTTGGTTGTATGTTAGAAATAGAATTTCTCTTCATCTTAAATCTTGGGATAGATTAGAAGGGAAGTGAGATTTATTTTTAAAGGAATTGGATTCAGTTTTGTCCATTAAAACACTTGGGATTTGGTTTTTGAGTGAGCCTTAAAAACTCAAGTTGTAAGATTATAAGAGTGAGCCATAAAACTCTTATGTAATCTCAATATTGTGAATAACATTGTGGATGCTTGAAAATCCTAACTTGAGGATAAATTAGGTGGAGACGTAAAATTGTTGTTGAATTCGAACTCTTTAAATATTTGTATTCTTCATTCTTTCTTCTCAACTTCCATTCAATTCTTGCAAAGAATTATTTTAATTTCTTATTTTTATTTGACAATCCTATTCACCCCCTCTAAGACTTTTTTCATATGTGTATAGTTTTCAGGTTAGCTAAGTCAAAAAAAAATTGTTATGATCTCATTTTATTTATAATTGGGAATTTGGAGTTTTTCATTTTGGATATATCCATTAGGGCATTCTCATTTTCAGAGCAATGCTTGTGGCAGAAAGGAATTGTACTTATAGCGTCGATGAAGAATGTGGATGTCAATTACCAGCAAAAGCTTAACATTTACTTCAATATATATATATATATATATATATATATATATATATATATATATATATAATGGCTGCCAAGCAATAAACTCATGATTGGTGGTGTGACCCTCATCATGAATTCTCACAACAATAAGCAATGCAACAAGATTAATAATCGACTTGAAAGTTTGTATGAGAATATTCTTCATTTTTTTAAAAAAGAAAAAACTGTACATGCTATAGGGTGCAAGCTCCTCCTAAAACAGTTTATTACAGTCTTAAGTCACTTAGCTAGTGACTTGTTTGGTAATTAATCATCTGTGCTCCAGAGATTGCCTGCTGAAGATTTTTGAAACTTGTCTGATAATTGAAGAAACCCATAAACCAGAAATCAAACCCATCAACAGTCACTATTTCCACGTACTTTTGGGATGAATTCTTAATGTTCTCACTCTTGTTTACTCGTTTAACCTTTGTAATTGGGATCAAAACCTTGTAATGAACTCTAATTGATTGTGCCCTCGGAGAAGAGAATTTTACTGATCTCTCACTGGCAAAAGCCACCTTGTAAGTGGAGATAAACAAGAGGCCTGCAATGGGACCTGCTGTGGTTGACAAATAGCATTGACACACCTTTAACAATTTCTCATCTTCTTCCACTCTAAACAACTGCTTGAATATTTCTCCACGCCATCAACCTGAACAATTTTAGCTCCTAAACTGAACTTCCCTTTTATGGTTTGACTGATATTTGGCCCCAGCCTTACTGCATTTTCAGAATAAACAAAGCTAGGAATTAGCATATATAAGTATTTTCTGTTTTGATGCTTTCTTTAGTTCCATGTTTCTAGTGGGTGGAGAAGTTTTTACGTACCATGCTCTCTAATCCCTTGTGCAAAATCGTCAGCTTTCTTTCCTAATTTGTTCATTCTCCTAAAAACTGAATTTACTTGACCTGCAACATGAAGAACATTCAAGCCATTCTCATCATCATTATTCCGACTGATGAGTATATATATATATATAAGAGTTAGACGAAGAAAAAGTTATTGGTCATTACCTTGCTTCAATGTGGAAGCACATTTTAAAGAAGAAGAAAGATGGTATTGTCTAGGTATATAATTCTGTCCTGATTGGTTTTCCAATAACTTGATTCTGATATGTATTCTCCATTTTCAAGGACTAGCAAGATTCAAGAATTATGGTGTCACTACTGTTATATGAAGATTTTTCAGTTAAAGGTGAAAGGGAGAGAAACCTCCTGATATTGCTTGATGAACAACACTTCCGATTCAGAGAATGTATTTAAAGGGAAAAATTACGGCAGGCAAAAATGTTTCTTTTTGTATTGGATGAGTCACATAAAGCTCATCAGCAAAAAAAAAAAAAAAAAGGCACAGACACATACTCATCATTGACAATTTTTGGTTGCTAAGAAAAGTAGTTGTAAAGGTTCAAGCCTCCTTTTGAAAATTTCTACAAATCATTTGAAGAGAAAAAAAAAAAGGTTGCAAATGGGACCAATACAAGTGGATAAAATAAGCAAAGGAATATATACAATTATGCAATATTCACGGGCAAAGGAGTATGCTCTGTCGCTGCGGGGGTGTGGCATTGATGCTTTTTGAGTTGGCAATCTTAGCTTTCAGGTGACATAACACATTCAAAGATAAGAAAAAGAATTATGACATATAAGTGACTCAAGATGACTCTTCACTGAATCTTATGTTTTCAGCCAGAACTTACTTTGTAAAAGAACATAGAATCCATTGCCCAATTGGTCAAAGAAAAGGTACAAATGCACAAGATACACCAACCGCTCATGTGATCATTAGTTAGGAGCAAAACAATCTTTTTTGCATTAGCTTTTAGGATTATATATCAATCTTTTGATATTGAGGTCCTTTAAGCATTTGCTGATGTGGGAGTGAATGGGCAGTGGACCAGATAGACCCATATGCGTATCCATGGACATGGTTGCATCAGCAAGGATTTTGGACACTGAATCTGCATCAGTTGCCTTAATCAAAAAGCAAAGCCGAATGTATCAGGAAAGAGAATGGCAGTCCATGTCAGCTTCATCTTCCATAATGCATGGACATCATCTATCTATCTCTATCTCTATCTATATCTATATAGAGCTGAGCATAACAACAATTTTGACACATGGCTTCCTATATTTCAGCACAGCTCACTCTCAATTTCTCCGTGTCTGTCTCCGTTTTTCATATCCTCCACTCTGTGTCGTTTCAACTCTTTCCGTTCAACACTTCCCTTGATTTCTTTTCTCTTCTTATTCCACAACCTTCTGCTTCCCTTTATTTTCTTCCTTTCTTCCCTTTATGATTGCGATAACCTATTAGAATGCAAGATTTTAAAAAGCGATGAGGTTGTTGGCTCCGTCAAACACTGACGTTTAACGGTTTTCTTGTGGATGTCGGCGATCTTTGCATAGTGTTGATAAGAAGATTGATGAGACGTCTAAACCTGGTTGGATTTTAAACTAAAATTCTGTTTTGATGCAGAGGAATACAATAAGGTTTATTTTATTTTTCTTGGTTCATAACTACAAAAATAAAAAATTCCAACTATTGATTGATTGGTCAAAATTGCATTGCAGCTTAACTTTTTCGTGAAAAAAATGAAATAAACCTTATTGTATCCCTCTCGATCAAAATAGAATTTTAATTTAAAAATTATACATTTTAATCAGTTAAAGTGATTTATCTATTTTTCTTTTTTTAGTTGAATTTAAAATTATTTGAATTGTATAATCGTCAACTATTGACATTGATAAACGACCTATAGCAATTTGATTATAATTCAATTCGTGACGATCATAAGTGGAAAGTTCATATTCTTCAGTCATTGATAAACAATTTATTGGACAATACTCGTCCAAATAAGTTTCGAAGTCCTTCAATTTCTTCTTTTGGTGCGTAGCATCTGTGTATGCATTTTGATTCTGCTTGGTTTCTTTTGAATTGATACTTTTTGTTTTTAAGGGTTTGTAATAAATTTTATAGAATTTATTTGCAAATCACATTATTTATATTTGGTTTAAATGAATTTTTTTAAAAATTATTTTTAAATTTAATTTTTTACATTTATAAAATTGACTATAACTAAAATAAATTCTAATAAAATAGTTGAAATTTATAAATAAATTTCACAAATTTTTAATTTATATTTTCAAATGACTAAAATATTCTCATTATCTTTATTTTAAAAATATGTTTTTATCTACTCAAAAAATTGCTTTCTCTTTCTTAAAAAGAAAAAATCTCCCCATTAACAGCTGCTCTTCTCTCCTTCCTTGATTGACTTCCTTAACTGTTATGTTTTACCATATGTTAAGCGATGATGAGCCCTTTTCACTTCTATTCATATATATATATATATATATTTGGCCAATCTGTGCTAATATATAATTAACTTCAGTATCGATGAAAGTAGTTCTATCAGTATTAATTTACAATAGATATGACTATTAGTAATATTTATGATAAATAAAAATAATAATTTTTTATTTAAAAATTACAGTTTAATATTTATTTACTTAGTAATATAGAAAAAATTATATAATAATTTAAGAGTACTAATTACTTTAATTTTAATTGAATTTAAAATTTTTAAAAAATTCTATAGTTTATAATTAATTAATTTATTATTTTTATAATTTTTAAATTGAAATATGAACATTTTAATAAAATATCCTATTAGTAACATACTGTACATATCCCAGTAGCAATATACAACTTTATCCATTTACAATTTGTGATTGCTTTTTCTTTTTCTTTATATATTTTTTAAACATTTCTTTATAATTCTGCATGTTAACATTTTGTATTCTTTAACCAATAAAGGTGCACCGATGGACCTCTGTTCGAAGTGCAACATTAATTTAAAAATATAATTAAAAATAAATATTTAAAAAGAAGTTAAATATTAATTTTTTTGGAAAAGAAGGAGGGGAGAGCCAGCAAAACACAACACACTAGTTTCTAATGAACCTAGGCCAAGACACGCCAATCATATCTTCATACCGCTACAATAAAATAACTTATTTGCTATAATTAAAATTGTAACAATATATTATGACAATAAAAAATTATTATGGAGTTATCATGTAATATTTCGTTACAAATAGTCTATTGTAAAATATGTTAATAAAAAAATGTTACTAATAATATTTTTTTATGACAATAAATTAAATGTCACAAAAAATATTTAATTTGACAACATATATTGTAACAATTAAAATTATAATTGTCACATAAAAATTATATTGTCACAAATACATTACTATTTTTCATGACAATATAATTTATTATTTCAAAAAGTACAAATAGTGACATTATTAATTGCCACATTAATTATACAAACTAATCATTCTTATATTTAATTTTATCATCACCAACATCATTTAAATTTTAACTACTTTCAATTTTCATATAATATTTTATATAAAATTTTAACTTTTAATATTTGAAAAAATTTTAATTTAATAGTTATCATAACTACCATAACAAAGTAACAATATGATAATTTTTTTAATGGAAACAATTTATAGAGAAAAGTTGGAATCACTTGTTTACTTACTAACAATGTGGGATTCATTAACAAGACATTAAAAATGACAAAAGAATATATTTTGTGACAATATAATATGAAATTGACACAAATATTAAACTTTATTCGTTACAACTTTTTACTTGTAACCAAAAAAAATCTGTTATATTTATAATGGTGACAACTAAAATTTGTCACTTATAAACTGAAAATTTTAGTGATAATATTAAATAATATGTCTTTTATGTGACAAGTTAAACTTGACACAAAAATATTTTTTATTACATTTGAAAATATTGTCATAAAAAAGTTCTACTTTTAATTTTATAATAGTAATTAATGACATTATTGTTACAAATTGTCACAAAATTGTAATATATTTGTGACAATTTAATATATTGTCATATATTATTCAGTAATAAATTAATAAATTAAATATTATGACATATCATAAAATTATTCTCACTTATATAATTTTTTTATAAAAATTAATTTTGTGAACATAAAAATATTATAACTAAGAAATGAATTTATAGCAGTGTACAGAAGAGCAGAAACCGTTGTTGGTATGACTCCAAGAGATGAACACCCTTTTGATACTACAGCGCCAAGTTAGCTAACCCATCAGCAACTTGATCATCCTCACAGAATGTATGCTGAATTAGAGACCATCCAAGCTCGAGATAACAACTCACTACATGCCTGAATGAGATTAAAGCAATGGTTAGAGCACTCCTCACTAGAAGACAACCAGTGAGTAACTAGTTTGGAATCAAGCTCCAACACCACACGTCTATATCCTTTCTCCTAGACATAAAACAACCCGTTATAAACAGCCCAGCTTTGAGGTTATGTCTAACAAAATGAACCATCAAGATGAAAATCAAAAACGGATGGAGGCAAAATTTGATCAGATAGCTAATGAGGAGATAGTTATTGTAAACCATTTCATTTGCTAGGGGAATTTGTGGTGTCAGCCAAGCCAATCGAGCAATGTTAAGCCAATGAAACAAGACATGCATTCAAGGACTTTAAATTCTGACTTGTATTTCCCTGGTTCCAGCATTGCATCTCATATAGGAGGTAGTTTGGGATTCCATAATTAACAGGAATGATTATAGAATCCGTGGGTCCTTATGTTGGAGTTTTGGTAGATAGATTCCTATTAGTGTTGATGCCTACCATGTGCAGGACTGGACAGGAAGTCGTGGTCGGTTACTGATTGTAGTCATGAATAATTGAATATAGATTTTGAACCATTTTGCTTAAAAAGTCTCATGTAGGCTTCTTCATAATTTAGCGGGTGGCTAGGAATTAGTGGTTCGAAAGCATGTTACTTTCGGTAACCAAATCAACAATTGTACTCTACACCATTTATATGTTTTGATGTTTACTTGGGAACCCCATAGCCCAGCTGCACCAATGGTCCCTCCCATTGAGGCTGCAATCAGTTCAGAAGCTAAACTTGTCAAGCAGCTCAGAAGTTGCAATCAGCGGAGTTGCTAAACTTACCTAATAACCCAAACTAGTGGAATTTAATCTACTTTCACTAAGGAAAGTTAACATAATATCACATTTTTAGCTTGTTTGTTAAGGTTTCCAGCTGGCTGCAGGCGGTGGAATTTAATATAATTATATCAATAAAAAGTTAAAAGTTGGAAAATTAGAGAAACATTTCTCATCAATAAAAATTTAAGCTGTACATTTGGAGGTCAACTAATGTTGTTGACATGTTGTGACGCTAGCTATATATTAGTTACACTTTGATTTGATGAAGAGGTGGAATAGAAGGGGAAAGTAAACATGGAGGTTCAAAGCATATAGGGGTGACTTGTAGTTGCTGTCGTCCAAGCTTGAGAAAGACACTTGAAAGCTTTCTGATAATTTAAGAAACCCATAAACCAGAAATCAAAATCATCAACAGTCACTATCTCTATGAACTTTTGTGATGGCTTCTTCGCATTTTCGCATTGGTTTGCACTCTTTATCTTTGTTAGTGGGATCACGACCTGCATGAGGTTGATAGATATTGTTTATTCAGCATATGATCAAGTAGAATTAGGCAAGAAATGAAAGAAACGGAACAAGAAAATTAGTTTTTTTTTTTTTTCTTTAAAAATTACCTTGTAATGGATTCTGACAATTTTTCCTTCTGGAGAAGATAATTTGATTGATCTCTCGCTGCAGAAGGCAATCTTGTCACTCGAGATAAAGAGAAGTCCTGCAATAGGACCGGCTGTTGTTGACAGGTAACACTGGCAAGCCTTCAACAATCTTTCTCCTTCTCTAACACTAAACAACTGCCTAAAAATTTTCTTCACTCCTCCAACTTGAAGAATTCTTGCTCCCAGGCTCAACTTCCCCCTTAGAGTATCAGTGATTTTTGTCCCCAGTTTCACTGCAATAATTACAAGAAAATGAATGAATTGAGCTATGATCATTTTGTTCGTTGTTTGATGATATCTTAATCCGCAAGGAAAGTATGTGCAACTTACCATGCTCGCGGATTCCATGTGCAAATTTGTCAGCTTGTTTCCCTAACTTGTTCATCCTTTTAAGCAGTGAATGATCTATTTTATCTGCAAGAATCGCACAGGCTGATTAGTAAAAACACATTAAATTTCATTACAGAGAGGTACGGGGGTGTGATTGTGAAGGAGAGATACATACCTTGCTTCACCGCAAGAGACTTATTGGCAGGAGTTGGAACATAGCTTTGGGCAGTATTTTCAAGCAGAAGTCTAGGCATTCTCTGCACTGTGCTTGCTGCTGAGGTGATTGGAATTCCAATAACTTGCTCTTGAACTGAAGTCTTCATATTTGTTTAACAAGATATATAGTGTTGTGCGGTAATTGGAGAATATGGTTTGGTGTGAGAGAGGGAGAGGTATGGTGCTTGGGGTTGAGGATGAGGCCTTGCGTTGTGCAAGTATATATAATAGAAAAGCAGACGTGTGGTTGGTGAATCTCAACTTTTCATCGCATGAGCATGACTCATCCATGGCTCATCCACAATTGTAAAGGCAAGCTCATTATCTCAACATGATATAGATATATATTTTTTGTGGGAAGATTTAGAACAAAAGTTGACATCTTTGCTTGCTTTTAAGAAAAGTAATTGTAGGCCCAATTCTTCCAATTGCCAATTAATTTTCCAAATCTGATTTTAAAAAAAAAAAAAAAAAATTATCTCACCACAAGTTTCCTAAATTCTGAAATTCATATATGACTATACATTACATAAAAAGAAATTAGATATATTTAAAATATAATTTGAATGAGTTTGCGATTCTGGTTATACAATACAATGCATCATCATGACCCCAAATTTCTCTGATATTATGTATGCTATGGAAAGAAAATGAGATCATTCTGTCAAATAAAATGTTAGCTGCAGCAGACAGTAAAAGAAGATCATCTTCCCAACCCAAGAAAATCTCTGGAAAATTATGTCATCTTCAATGAATGGGATCGACAACACAAAAACAAGAAAAAGAAGAAAATTTCTCTGATTAGTTGAGACAGTTTTATTTTGGCAGTCAAGCAATCGTAACAAAGCCACAATTGTAATTGGCTATTATTGCTTAATTAATTTGTTTTGATGTTTTCTTTTAGATGCTGACTGTGTAAGGATGTGTCAAGAAAGCTTTTTGAGCTGGCAAATTAGCTTTCTGAGGGCAGCCTTCCTCTCTGATCAATTTCTATTAAAGAAAAAGAAACCGCATGAAATTGGAAGAGCATGTCATGTCATCATGTGTTGGATCCATGAAATTGCACTTAGATTTCATCAAAATGGATGCCTACTTTTCCCTAAGATTGTAAAAGTCCACAAAGATTAACGGGGTTAAGAAAAGAAGCACCAACAACAGCACATGCAGTCAATTGCATGCAGAAATATATATGTAAAACATTCATCAGAATAGAAATATTGCACATTAATTATACCGATATCCCATATCAGTATTTTATTCTAATAAAGGCTATATTCCTTCAAAAAGAAGAATTACTTGAACAAAAAGAAAGTTTAATAAGGAAATCTATTTCAATTAGAAAGATTACTCTACAAATGAAGTTTCATTCTCTCCTAAATAAGGCAATCCTATAACACTAAGGAATCATATTCCTAATAGGTTTGAGTAATATCTTTTCCTATAAATACATCTCATATCATTCATTCTCACATCCTCATATTCTCATTCTCATATTAACTCATCTCCTCATTCTCATCATATAACATCACCAACACATTATTCCATCACTCTATCATCACATCATCCAAGCAATCACTCTTTATTCTCTATTCTATTATGTCTATTTTCTTTATTATATTTTTTCCTCATACCATTATTGACTTATACTTTATAGTGTTTATGGGAGAAACTCCGCCCCTTTACCTGTTCTCCTCATCCATGCAGGTTCCACAAGTAAAAATATCAATTCGAAATTATCAAGTGGCACCGTCTGTGGGAATAAACTGAATTCAATTCCGGATTATTATTGCTTACTGGAACCTAGCTCCAAAATTATATTATTTCGTTAAACCAATATTACTTATTTTATAAGTATCTTATTCAATTTGTCACCTTTACAACATGCATGTCATTAACACAGTAGAGGCTTAAAGATTTGTCCATCTACCCTTATTGACAGGCATGAAGATCTCAGCATAACCATTAGCGACAGCATATCTATCAATCAAAAAAAACTCAAAAGATGATTGGCCGCCTTCGTAAAGCTTCGAACATAGGCTTTAAGCATCGAGCATTCCAAGGAGTTAAATATGTCCACCGGTCATTGTGCTCTAAGCACCTAACATGGAATACCCATCAAACAATGAGTTATGAATATTGAGCACCCATCGATAACCGGGCTTCAAGTATCCAGCACCTATGGAACATCGAGAACTAAGTGTCGAGTATTGAGAGAACAAGAGAATCGAGCACGGGATTCTGTAACTTTTTACCACTGACCGTTGACATGAAGGCTATGTACAAAAGACAGTCAGACATCTAGAATTCTAATTCTCATCTAAGTTTCATTTCTATTTGAAACTCATCTTGAGCTTGATGGATAAAGTCTGGCATACTCAAATGATATCATAATGAAACGTATGAATCTTGAAGGCTGCCCTACTAAGTTTTAAAACAGATGAACCGAGAAGATGAGTTTAAAGTTGACTCTCAGATTAAAAACTAAACACCGAGTATCAAGCACCTATCAAGGCTTCATCGAGCACCGAGTTCTACTAAGTTGCCGGAGCACTAAAAAACATCGAGGCCTTATACATAGTGCTCTTAAATTAGAAACCAAGCTTCGATTACTAAGTATTTGTTGGGCATCCAAGCATTGAAGCCTAAAAGTAGTTAGACACAAGGATCAGAATGCGAGTATTCGACGAATGGTTCTCAAAACTGAAACCAAATATTAAGTGAGCATCAAACATCAAATATCAGATGCTGACTTCTTGAGATTTTAAGCACCAAGAATCGAGCATGGAGCTTCAAAGCACTGAACTTCTAAGCATTGACACTCGGATATTTAAGCTGATTGAGCACTAAAGCACCACTGAAACTGGAGAATAATAAAAAATGCCGCATCTAAGCAATGAAGTTTTAAAGCATGAGACCATCAAGCACTCGAGTCTAAGCATCAAAGAATCTAAATTTGAGCATCAAAGAACATAAATAAGTTTTTGCTAAGCATCGAAGTCTTTGATATCCGAGCATCGAGCTTAGGACATTAGGCATCCAATGAGCACCCTTCATAAGCACTCAGACTCCAAGCATTCGAACAACACGAGTACCGTCCACTAAATCCTTGGAAATTCAAGCATCTACTACCGAGCATTGATTTCATGGACACTTAGACTTTGAGTAACGAGCAAGTATGGAAGAGTAGGACATTCACTTCATGGGCATCTCTCGATCTTCGAGCATCTCCTGAATTCTGGCATTATAGAAATATCCAAGGCAACCACGACAACAACTTCATAAGTATATATTAATAAGTTAGTTTCTTTTGTAGGAGCTCGGATAGCAAAGAAAAAACAAACGAATGAACCATGAGCTCTATAAGGAATTAATGGGTTTTTTAAATTAATCAACGACAATTATTCATATCCACAATGAACATAAATATTTGTGAATTCGAAGGCAAGACAATAGTACATCAAGAGATAAGTTTCTCTTTATATTATTTAATTTATTTATTTTCACATCTTGTTTATTCTTATATAAATATTTATAACTTGTCACACAAGCATGCTTACACATCTACACATAGATGCTCGTCCGTATATAGATGATTATTTTTCGTGCAAAACATACAATAATTACATTTGATATATTTATTACATGATGACTAACCATTAAATGGAGATCAATCAAACGATCCCAAAACCATTATTCTTTTATCTATCACTACGAATAAGAAAAACGTATTTATTGAAGATGCTACTTTAAGCACCCATCAGTCCAAACAATTGAACACTCTGATCATCTCACTCGGCATCAACATGCAGAGATTGTCAAAAGACATTAGACACATTGCCAAACAACACTAAGATGAATAAGCACTCACTCATACTCAGACGACAAATGGTGGTTCCTATCCAAAACCAGATTAAATAACATTCAAGTAAATCCTACTTTGTAGAAAATCCTTGTTCATGAAAAATTCAGAGAATATCCAACAAGGGAAATTCAAGAATGGAGTCAAGTATATCTGCCACACAGCTGAATAAATCAAAAGGCAATTCCAAGACATCCTAACTAGCATCACACACTATCCTCTATTTCAGAAGCGGTGCAACATTGACCCTTCACCTAATTTACAAATGCTCATCTCACAATTCGAATTGGGCAAACCCAAATTTGGTCCTTTAAAACCCACCTTCCATTATTTCAAAAAATTATTATCCCATATTATGGAGCTCAGATTGAAAGAGCTCAAACTCACTATTAGGATCACAAACATCCTACCTTTTATAAAAATACCACCAACAACAAATGCTCGAAAAATCAAAACATCTGCAGCAATAATGTTTACACTCAACATCAATCATTATTTTTACTGGACAGCTGCCATCAAAAGAATTATTAAATTTTATAAACCGAGCAACATTATATGGCACTTGGGCCGCACTTATAATGTACCGAGACTATATGGCACTCGGGCCGCACTTCTAATGCACCGAGACTATATGGCACTTGGGTCGCGCTTCTAATGCACCAAGATTAAGTCTAGTGACTGAAGTTGGCACCCTCTGGTCGCTTTTATAGTACTGAGGTTTGGCACTCGGACCACACTTTTAATGCACCGAGCATCAAAACTCCAGTGACGACTAGTTCCATCATGTTGCCTCCACATTAGCGGGTTAATCCATTACATATCCTTTTTTATTGCAGGTTTTGTGCACTCAAGTCCAGCTGGCACTTCAACGATGTTCTTATATGATGGTTTCAAGACTCAGTACCAATCAAACTCAGTGATTCAAGCTGTTTCTCTATACAAAAGAATAATGTTTTTATCATCTTCCAGACCCGGACACATCGGACATAAATATCCGAACATACTTTCAAGGGCACTCTTAATATCCCATATCAGTATCATATTCTAATAAGGGTTATATTCCTCCAAAAAGAAGGATTACTTGAACAAGAAGAAAACTTAATAAGGAAGTCTATTTCAATTAGGAAGATTACTCTACAAAGGAAGTCTCATTCTCTTCTAAACAAGACAATCCTACAAGACTAAAAAATCATAGTTTTAATAGGTTTGAATAATACATTCTCCTATAAATACATCTCATGTCATTCATTCTCACATCCTCATATTCTCATTCTCATATTCACTCATTTCCTCATTCTCATCATACAACATGACCAACACATCATTCCATCACTCTATCATCACATCATCCAAGTAATTACTCTTTATTTTCTATTATATTATGCCTATTTGCTTTATTATATGTTTTTCTCATACCATTACTAATTTAAGTCTCGGAGTGTTTATCAGGAAATCCCCCCCTTTTACCCGTTCTTTTCGTTTATGCAAGTTTCACAAACAAAAATATCAATTCGGAATTATCATGGACAAAATCCCTTTTGCTGATGAGGAATGACATCTGCTTTTAATCATTCTTTTTCATTTAATTATTTACTTATATATCTTGATTCTGAGGTGGAAATGACCACTGCTACTCCACCAACTGATTTCTCCTTTTGCCCATCTCAGCATTCAACCATCAACTTTTATATATATATATATATATATATATATATACCAAAGAAATAAAATTCTGAATAAATCTTCATTGTTTAGCTGGTTGGGGAAATTGTCATATCATATATGTATCAGCCTCATTTCCCACATGTTCTCAAACAATTATAATAGTTTACCTTAGGGAGATTTAGTTCATTCTTCAGAATCAGTATTAGAATGAAAAAAAAAAAATCAGTACTAATTTTATTATTATTATTATAAAATAAACTTTGACGGATTGAAAATTTAATCTAATTTTCATGAAGTCAGGAAAGAAAGTGAAGAAAAAGGTAGACATTTATATATCGTGAAATCTGAGGTAATTATAGGCTAATCCATAACAACTACCTCATTCATTTCAAAATCATTACAAACAAAGCAACAAGAACTTCTAGATAAAAATATATATTTGATGGCTCTTAGACCCCAAGCACCACCTATCTGTAATATATATATATGATTGCAATTAGCACTTTTATTGAAAAATTAATATGTGCAACTTAAATGAAAAAAAAAAAATAAACTCCTTTTATATCTAATAAAAGTGAATTTTTTGTCACCACACCTTACCTCAATGAACTTACAGCTATCTTAAAAATAAATAAATAAATAAAATAAAATAAAAAAAAACCAGTTTTCCCTCAACATCTTCGTAAATTTAGCCTCACGCATGCAGCAATCTAAGATCACTTCTACTTCTGAAAGTTGAAGCCCAGAAGCTCCCACCATGCTATCAATGCGTGACCTAGTCAAAAAATTAAAGTCACAAGCATCCATAGCATCCAACTCTGCAATACAAAACCAACTGATTCAGTTATTTATAACCATGCATTATGAACAACCAACCATTCCAATATTTCATTAGGCATAAGGTCAGGATCAGAATTCTGCAAGACAATGACCATATACAATCAGATGTTTCTTTTTTACATCGATCAGAATAGATGTTGAAGCAAAATTTAAACAGCTCGTGTGAATAATTAATTAATTAATGTTGCCAGGAGTTGATTCAGAGAGCATGTATATAAATATGTAGAAAAACTAGGCCTACAAGCAAATGTGCAGAAGTGCTAGGTGAAGATAAATTTTCAAAATCCAACTCCAAAACTATTATTTTCATCTTCTTTGATTTCCATTAATAAACCTCAATAACTATAATGAGTACTTTCCTAGCATCAGTATGTTTTTTTTTATTCTTTATATTGAGAATTCAGTATTACTGTTCAAAAGTCATCAATAATAATAATACAAAATTTACCTTCTTTTGTCGTTAAATCTAAAATAATCTTTATTCTTAGATATCTCGCTTGAAATTAAGAGCAAGAAAAAGAAGAAGGAATTAAATTAAAGCAAAACAGTTGCAGTTCTTAAAGCAAGAAACTATGTACTAATAATAGCAAGAAAAATCACTTAAAATTCTTGTAAATATAATGAAATAAAAAAAAAAAAGGCTAGAAAATAAGGAATTGACCTGGCCTTTTATCAAACCCATAGTATAGCTTTCGGTCAGACAAATTGGTTTTTTAATGTAAAGAATTTCATCCATGCCTGATTGGAACATCGTCATTAGATATATATATATATATGTGTGTGTGTGTGTATACACTTGTAAATATTTAACCCAACAAAAGGTGATCGAGTAGTTACAACCTAAAAGCCTAGTGACAAATAAGCTTCAAACTCATCAGGATGTTCTCTTCTTTCAAGAGATAAAACGGGTGTCTCTGTTATTGCGGCACTGCACACAGATGATATCTTGAATGACCAACATCAAATATGATATGCAACTTGTTAATCAATTAATAAAGCAATTAAATCTGTAATCACTACTTACGCATTAAGGGCACCAAGATCATCCATTTTAATGAGGGCAGTAGCTGATTCCATGCCATTGCTGCAGCCAAATATAATGAACCACACATATAATCAATTGGTGATGTTAAATTGTGTTGTGGGTGAGTAAATATAAAATATAAACATATATACACACATTCCATGAATGGGAAGGTTAGCTTCCTGGGAGTAAGAAATAAGGTGATCTCGAGTACTGCACTGCATTGAATCAGCAAGCACAAGAGCAACTACTTGCTTACGGATACCCTTTTTAATTCCAGCCGAATGGCGTGCGTATTGAGCTCAAGCGGTAGTTTTTCCGGAACCTGATCACAGAACATCAGAGAACATTATATTACATAATTATTTTCTTCTTTCATTGAATTTTTTGGAATAATGTTTGTAGGATTAATGACTGCAAAATATATATATATGCACACACCTTGTAAACCAATAAACATCACGATAAAGGGATGTGCACAAGGAAGACACTTTCCAGTATTCAACATAAAGAATACCTCATCTCAAATTGCCTTCAATACAAAAAATTTTCGCAAATAATTAGAAAAAATCGCACGCAGTTATGTTATGTTCATATATATAATATGGAATAGCCACATACTCTCTTGATGTACAGGAGCTTGTCCTTGTGTTCACCGGAAGTGAAATCTTGATTGTAGAGCTTGGGCAATTTACCACATTATGGTACTTTTCAAAATAATTTCATTTTTATGGTACTTTTTTTTGTTTTTTTGGAAACAAATATACTTCGCTGTTAGCAGAGGCAAAATTGCTTCAGGACAAATTTGACCAAACCTGTTTCGCCGTGCTAGAAGCGACATGGCAACCTACTCATTTTGCCATCAACAGCGGCGAGATGAGAGAAAGACAAAAAAAATTTATTTCTGAAGATTAAATCCCATCAACTTTTTGAGTGTGTCCAATACGCCTGTCCAACAGGGGAAAAGGGGGCTGCGGTGTCCGGCGAGGGACACAGGTATTTCGCCTGTGTGAGTGGCGAAAAGAGACTCCCAGCAAATTTTTTTCCTTTAATTTTCTTTGCCAGCGGAATGGGCAAAGCAATTTTTTTATTTACTTGTACACATCATCATTACACCAATAAAGAATATTTTGAATGTTAAGGAGTATTTTGAAAATAATTACACCAATATAAAATATTATCTTATTCTTAATGTTAAGCTGTATTTTGATAATGATTAAGTTGTTGTTTGAAAAAAAAAATTAATATTAGAATTTTAACCAAAGAATTAAATTTTTAAAAGATAGTATGATTATTAATTTCAAAATAATTTTTTATAATTGTTGTATATACTGCAACATATTTTTTCATATATTTGTTTTCCATGTAAATTTATGTTAAATAATTTTTTTATAATAATAATAATAACATAAAGTCGCTTTTATACATGAATTTGTGAGAAGTTTGTGTGTTGTATGTGTCGGTGGGCCTAGTATTTTTATTTTTGTTTTTTGTTTTTATTTTAATATTATAATAATTATTATTAATTAATTATAACAATATTATATTTTTTTTGTTTTTAATTTTAACATAATTATGATTATTTTAATTTAATATATTATAGAAATGGTTAAAAATGATAACCAAACAAATAAAGCTCATTCATATGGTACCCAAAAAAAAATATGCTGAGTCTCATATGCATATGGTACAAAAAAATTTGCAACCCATTTTAAAACCAACCTGTAAAAGAAAAAAAATTTCCCCATTTAATTTTTTTTGTTTTTTATTTTAATATTTTTATGATTATGATGCTACAGAGCGAACCATAAACAAGGACAACCAAACAAATGTTTATGACCAATTATAAGCCGAAATTTTTAGCCATCTTATATATACTATCCATCTATTTTTTATTTTTTATTTTAATAATATAATTATTATGGTTAATTAATTATAATAATATTAAAAATAATATCATAATTATAATAATTGATCATGATTTTATTGTTTTTAAATTTTTGTTATTTTAACTCAAAATATAATAATTATACATATACTATAATTATTATAATATTATAAATGAATTTGCATGTACATAAATAATAAATTTGCATGTACATATCCCTTGGATTTGCACGGCTTAGGTTTTCCTATAAATTTGCATAAAAAAAAATTTCTAAAACAAGTCATGCTTTTATGACATAAATTTAATTTATTTCTTACATAAACATAATTTTTTAAGTACATAAATAATAAAAAAAATATCAATAAAAAATATAATAAAGTAACTTTCATTTCACAACAAATGGAGTAAAAATATTTAAGAAAAAAAAAAAAAGCAAAAGGAGCAGCAGGGGACAGGCTTGTGCAGGCACGCCACCAGGGCACGGCAAGGTGTGTCGAAGCCATTCCGCCACGACTGCTGGGGAAATGGGTTAAAGCTGACAAAAGAGTTCTATCTTGTCTTGTCTTCCCCGGGCCATTTTCAGCCATTCGCTGCTCTTGGTGGCAAGATAAATAAAAAATATTTTCTTTTCTCATTCCGTCATTTAGATTACCTCAGTCAAATTTTTCCTCTTCCAATTACCCCATTTCCATGGTAGAATAAATTTTTTTTAATAAAAAAAATATTATAAATTGAGAAATATTTTGTAAAATACCACAATTTGGAAATTTCTTTTATTTTATACCACAAAATGGTAAATAGTCCTAAGTTACTAATTGTTTATGGCAACCATTTTTTGTAACAAATTTGAATTAAATTTTTAAAATCATAAACGAATAATATGGAAAGATATAAAATAACATAATAATAATAATAATTATTATTATTATTATTACACAATAATTAGTGACTACTTACTATTAAAAATATAATCATAACCAAATCATTATTTACTAATTATAATATCATAACCATTATATTGGGAGGGGGAGAGGCAAAATGCTTGAATGCATTTTGCCATTCCCAACGGCAAAATGCATTCAATTATTAAAAAAAAAATTACTTAAATTTTACCAATATTACTGGCGAAATATACTTCCAGTCTCTTCACTCCCTTCCACATTAGCGGAAAATATTACAAAATGGAAATTTTTTTTCAAAAGTACCATAAAAAATGGAAAAATTTTGACATTTATCATAAATTGGAAATTTGTTTACTTTTTTACCATTATTTGGTAAGTAGCCCTGTACACCTTGGACTTGACACTGATTTTCATTTTGAGGACGAGATCAGAGTCCACATGGGAATCGAGAAGAGCCGATGCGATCTCCCCTAGGCAGAGATCCACCACTGCCTTGTCGATTTCTGACGCATTGCTCATTTGCTCTACCGCCTGCCGCGCCCTCTCTCTCACCTCTGCCAATGTCATTTTTTTCTTTTTTTCTCTTTAGGATGATTAGGGTTTCTGAAAAGAAAAAGCTAACAAAATGTGCTTTAGTTTCTCTTAAGTGTTTTTTCTTTTTTTTCATCATGACTTTATTATTGTTACCATTATTATTTCAGTATCATTTGATTATTTTAGTTTTCAAATCATCACATCACGGGGATGAAAAATATCAAAATGTTAGGAGAGACATCGATGATCAATAATTTCACTCTAAAATTTAAGGTAAGAGTTTAAAAAGGAGAATATATATATATATAGTTTTAGGGTTAGCTAAGTCAACAAAAAAAAAATTATGATCTTATTGTATTTATAATCGGGAATTTGAAGTTTTTCTTTTTGGATATATCCATTAGGGCATTATCTATTTATATTCAAATATTATTTCTTTTGTTCTTATTTTCAGAGCCATGCTTGTGGCAGAACGGAATTTTACTTATAGCTTCCATGAATAATGTGGATGTTAATAATTACCAGCAAAAGCTTGAGATTTAGCTTCAATATAGATATAATGGCTGCCAAGCAATAAACTCATGATTGGTGGTGTGACCCTCATCATGAATTCTCACAACAATAAACAATGCTGTAAGAGTAATATATAATCGACTTGAGAATATTCTTCATTTTTTTAAAAAGAAAAAACTGTGCATGCTATAGGGTGCAAGCTCCTCCTAAAACAGTTTATTACAGTCTTAAGTCACTTAGTTAGTGACTTGTTTGGTAATTAATCATCTGTTCTCCAGAGATTGCCTGCTGAAGATATTTGAAACTTGTCTGATAATTGAAGAAACCCATAAACCAGAAATCAAACCCATCAACAGTCACTATTTCCACGTACTTTTGGGATGGATTCTTATTGTTCTCACTCTTGTTCACTCGTTTAACTTTTGTAAGTGGGATCAAAACCTTGTAATGAACTCTAACTGATTGTCCCCTTTGAGAAGAGAATTTTACTGATCTCTCACTGCAAAAAGCCACCTTGTAAGTGGAGATAAACAAGAGGCCTGCAATGGGACCTGCTGTGGTTGACAAATAGCATTGACACACCTTTAACAATTTCTCTTCTTCTTCCACTCTAAACAACTGCTTGAATATTTTCTCCACGCCACCAACCTGAACAATTTTAGCTCCCAAACTGAACTTCCCTTTTATGGTTTGACTGATATTGGGCCCCAGCCTTACTGCATTTTCAACATAAACATGGTTAGAAATGAGCATATATGTGTATTTTCAGTTTTGATGCTTTCTTTAGTTCCATGTTTCTTTTGGGTGGTGAAATTGTTACGTACCATGCTCTCTAATCCCTTGTGCAAAATCGTCAGCTTTCTTTCCTAATTTGTTCATTCTCCTAAAAACTGAATTTACTTTACCTGCAACATGAAGAACATTCAAGCCATTCTCATCATCATTACTCCAACTGATGAGTATAAAAACAAGAAGAAAAAAGATAAGAGTTACACGAAGAAAGAGTTATCAGTCATTACCTTGCTCCAATGTGGAAGCACATTTTAAAGAAGATGAAAGATGGTATCGTTTAGGTGAATATAATTCTGTGCTGATTGGAATTCCGGTAACTTGATTCTGATATTCATTCTCCATTGTCAAGGAGTAGCAAGATTCGAGAATTATGGCGTCACAACTGTTATACGAAAATTTTTCAGGTTAAAGGTGAGAGGAAGAGAAACTTCCTGATATTGCTTGATGAACAACACTTGCGATACAGAGAATGTATTTAAAGGGAAAAATTACTACAGGCAAAAATATTTCTTTTGTATGAGTCACATAAGGCTCATCAGCAACAAAAAGGGCACAGACACATACTCATCGTTGACAATTAAGACCAAATAGAAAGAAAAAGCAATTTTTGGTTGGTAAGAAAAGTAGTTGTACAAAGGTTGAAGCCTCCTTTTGAAAATTTCTACAAAGCATTTGAAGAGAGAAAAGAAAAGTTTGCCGATGGGACCAATACAAGAGGCTAAAATAAGCAAAGGAATACATACAATCATGCAATATTCACGAGCAAAGGTGTAAGCTCTGTCGCTGCGGGGTGTGGAATTGATGCTTTTTGAGTTGGCAATCTTAGCTTTCAGGTGCCATAACACATTCAAATATAAGAAAAGAAAAAAAAAAAAAAAAAAAAGAATTGCGACATATAAGTGACTCCAGATGACTCTTCAATGAATCTTATCTTTTATTATTTATGAAAAGAATTAGAGGAGGAGAACTTACTTTGTAAAAGAACATAGAATCCATTGCCCAATTGGTCAAAGAAAAGGTACAAATGCACAAAGATACACCGACCGCTCATGTGATCATTAGTTTGGAGCAAAACAATCTTTTTTGTATTAGCTTTAGGATTATACATCAATCTTTTGATATTGAGGTCCTTTATGCTGATGTGGGAGTGAATGGGCAGTGGACCAAATAGACCCATATGCGTATCCATGAACATGGTTGTACAAGATGTCTTATCTCAGCAAGGATTTTGGACACTGAATCTGCAGCAGTTGCCTTAATCAGAAAGCAAAGCCAAATGTATCAGGAAAGAGAACGGCCGTGTCAGCTTCATCGTCCATAATGCATGGACACCATAAAATTAAATTCCTAAGATATTGGCCAACCTTTGAGGGAAAGGGCAAAAGGTGGCAGGCTAGTTGTTTGAGAGTTTTTTTTTTTTTTAGTTTTAACTTTTCAGGATTGTGGGTTGAGGTCATAGTCATAAAACTCTACATTGCAGGAGAAAAAATCAACTGCGAATGACATTAATTTGAGGATTATGTAAAGATTTTTTTTTTTCTAGTTAAAAATTAGCAAAATCTAACAGCAAACACCAATTTTTAACTTTAATCATCATTCATCAATGGCTAATTTGTTTATTAACCTGCCTTAATTGCAGAAAAATATAAATTTAGAGTATAGAATGATAAGATGTGATCTAGTGTGGAATATTTAATGACTTTAAAGTTCATCATCATGCATGTTATTTATGTTTGATATTGGCACTATTGGGTAGAAGTTGGAAACATGAATCATGTACTCAAATGATAGCACCTGGAAAGTGAACTAACTACTCTTTGATTTAAACCATTTGTTCTTGAAAAGCTTTTAAAAAGGGAAGGATCATTACAAGTTGGCAAATCAACCACAGCTAGTTATACAGTAACCTATCTGTTTCTGGTCATCACTGATGAAAATTAGGAAAGGCATCTTGCTGCCATATGTATATAGTTCAGTACCTCTCCTTTTAGAATAACTGCACTTCCAATTCAGAAAATCAAAGGAATAATTTCATAGGAGGATATAGATAAATTAAGAACACCACAATAATTGATGATGAGATAATTAATTAATACATTGATGAACAAAATTTGATACAATAAAATTTTTAAATTACATGATGTAAACTTGCATGGCTGTGTCTGCATGTACACTTTATTGTGGATCCCTTCCAATGGAGTTTATGAGTTTAAAAAAAAGGGTTAAAGTTTGCAACACCAAATTCAGTGTTGCATTTATTGAAAATTTTAATTAAATTTTTTGACAACCTCATGGCTATATAAAGCCATCCGGATGGCCATTTACATTGGGGAGTGAAGGAAGCCACGGGCAAAAGAAAAATAAGTGAGTGAGATGTGTGCTTGTAAGGTGAAAGTCAAAGTAATTTTGCTTTTATGAATGTGAAAGATTTTAAGGATTTGAAAAATTTTTCTTAAATGGTGAGTAATAAAATAATGAGTAAATTATTTTTGAGTGTTTAGGAAACACTTTGAGTTCCACTATTTTGATAAGAATTTTTTTATTGTGTAACTCTAGTGTTGATATAGAAAAGACTCTCTTATACCTACTATTTTTATAGTATAAGAAAATTTGGATTTTGTCCCGTGGACATAGCCTAAAAATTAATTATGAACCAAGGTAAAATATTGGTGTCATTTTTATTTTTTATACGGCAAGTTTTATTGCCTATTTTATTCACCATTAGCCGATTTAACCGCCTTCATTTATTTATTTGTTTGATTATTTCTGCAGTAATTTTTATTTTGTTTTTTCTAACATTATTCTGCTATGCCAACTCTGTTAATTTTCCCAACATATGGTATTAGAGCTATTGGTTTTTGTCCTAGAGACATTATTAAATACTACAATGATGAAAGCTAAGACTATCAAGATAGTCAGCTTAAATGACACAAAATATCATATATGGAGAAATAAAATGAAGGATATCCTATTTGTGATAAAGTTATATCTTCCATTTTTTGCTACAACAAAACCCAAAGGCAAGATGGATGAGGAATGGACATTTGAGCATGTGCAAGTTTGTGGCTTCATCCGACAGTTCATTGAAGACAATTTGTATAACCACATTTATAATGAAACTCATGCACGGACGTTGTGGAACAAGCTTGAGGAGTTGTATGCTTTAATGACCGGCAACAACAAATTATTTTATCTGATAAAATTAATGCAGATAAAATATCAGGAAGTCTCTTTTGTCACTAATCACTTAAATGAAATACAAGGGATCATGGATCAGTTGTCAAGAATGGGCATAAATTTTGATAATGAAATTCTTGCTCTTATGGTGTTGGCTTCTCTGCCAGAGTCATAAGAGACTTTGAAGATTTCACTTACAAACTCTACACTAAACGGTTTAGTGAATATGAAATTTATCAAAAGCAGTATTCTAAATGAAGAGATGAGACACAAATCAAAGAGTGCCTCTTCAACACAATCAGATATCCATGTTGTAAATTTCAGGGGGAGAAGTGAGACTCGAAGCTCAAAGCAAAGAGATAAGAGCAGAGGAAAGTCAAACAAGTATGCAAATATTGAATGTCATTACAACAAAAAGAAAGGTCACATCAAGAAGTTCTGTCAAAATTTCAAGGACAAGAGCAAATGCAAAGATATGAGAAAAGATGACAACAATGATGATGACGAAGCAAATCTTCTCAGAGAATTCAATGTCATTTTTTATTATGATACTGTTAATATTACTATCCATAAGACTAGTTGGGTAACTGACAATGGTGCTTCTATTCACGCTACATCTTGAAAATAATTTTTCTCATCCTACACTCCAAGAGATTCTGGATTTATGAAAATGGGAAATGGCAATCAAACAAGAGTTACTAGTGAAGGAGATGTGTGTTTAAAAACGGTAAATGGCATAAGACTAGTCTTGAAAAATATGCACATTTTGGATAGTCGCTTGAATTTGATCTCAACAAGCAAGCTTAATGATGAAGGTTTTTGCAACACCTTCTATAATGGCCAATGGAAACTCACTAAAGTCTCCTTAGTGGTGGTTAAAGGCACAAAGGACTCAGCATTGTATTTTATGCATGTAAATCTCTCCAAAGACATTGTGACTATTGTAGAGAAAGATAGTATAATTAAGTTATGACATAGAAGACTCAACTATATTAGTGAGAAAGGGATAATAGTGCTGGCCAAGAAAAATGTGTTATCTGGATTATATCTTATGCATATGGAGAAATGTGTCAATTGTCTTACAGGAAAGCAAAACAAGGTCGCTTTTAAGGGTTCTTCTCCTTCCAGAATGAAGAATATGTTGGATTTAATTCATTTAGACTTGTGTGGGCCAATGTCAGAGTCACTTGGTGGTTGTTAGTACTTTGTGACTTTAATTGATGATCATTTTTAAAAACCGTGGGCATACACCTTGAAGTTAAAAAGTCAGGTACTAAATGTCTTTAAGGAATTTCACACCCTAGTGGAGAGATAAATCGATAAGAAACTAAAGTGCATTTGAACAAACAACGATGGAGAGTATTATGGACCATTTGATGCTTATTGCAAAGATGTCATAATTGAATGGTTTAGCTGAGAGGATGAATAAGACTTTAATGGAAAAAGTCAGATCTCTACTCTTATAGTCAAAGCTACCTAAGACATTTTAGGGTGAAGCTCTACTTATAGTAGTGCATGTGCTAAACTTTCACCATATGTTCCTCTATAGTCTAACACTCTAGAGAGGGTGTGGTCAGGAAAAAATGTTTCCTATAGTCATCTGCGAGTTTTTGGATGCAAAGCTTTTATGCATATTCCTAAGGATAAGAGGTCCAAGCTTAATGCCAAGACACAACAGTGTGTATTCATTAGCTATGGTCAATATCAACTTGGCTATAAATTTTATGATCTAGTCTAAAAGAAGCTTGTCAGAAGCCGTGATGTTGTGTTTATTAAAGACAAGACAGTCGAGGATATTGCTAAAGTTGAGAAGAATATCCCCAACTCTAATGATGGTTTAAATTTAAAGCTAGTTCCTCCAATAACAGTGCTAAGGAAGTTGGAGATGAAGAAGAAGCTATTTTGCCAGATGTAGGCAATGAAGATGCTCCCATTGAGATTACATTTGAAAATGATGATGATGGTGTTCATAATCAATCACCAGTGGATGAGGTCTCTACAGTGCCACAAAGGAGATTTAATAGAATTAGATAACCTTTTACCATATATCTTAGAGACCAGTTTGTGTTACTAACTGATGGGCGAGAGCCTGAAAGCTTTGAAGAAACTATAAATAATAAACATAAATAAAAATGGTATGAAGCCACACAGGATGAGATGAAGTCTCTATATGAGAACAAGACGTTTGACCTGGTGAAGTTGCCCGAAGGCAAAAAAGCTTTGAAGAATAAGTGGGTATTTAGGATCAAACATGAAGAACACAATCTCCAGCCACGATTCAAAGCTAAACCGATTGTAAAAGGATTCAACCAAAGAAAAGGTATTGACTTTGATGAGATTTTTTCTCCAGTTGTGAAGATGATATCCATCCGTATTGTGCTAGGTTTAACAATAATTTTTAATTTAGAGATTGAGCAAATGGATGTTAAAATTGTCTTCCTTCATGGTGATTTAAAAGAAGAAATATTCATGGAGCAACTAGAGGGTTTCAAAGAAAAGGGAAGAGAGGACTATATTTTTATATTGAATAAAAGCTTATATGGCTTAAAATAGACACCGAGACAATGGTATAAGAAGTTTGAGTCTATTATGGGGGAGCAAGGCTATAAAAAGACCACTTTAGACCATTATGTATTTGTTCATAAATTCTCTGATGATGACTTTATTATGTTATTGCTATATATGGATGACATGTTAATTTTTGGTTGAAATGTTTTCAGAATTAACAACTTGAAGAAATAGTTGAGTAAGTCTTTTATTATGAAAGACTTGGGACCAGCAAAGCAGATTATTGGCATGAAATTTATTAGAGAAAGAGGCATCAAGAAATTATGGTTGTCACAAGAGAAATATATTGAGAAGGTACTTCAGAGGTTGAACATGTACAATGTTAAAGTGGTTAGTTTTCCACTTGTTAATCACTTTATATTGACTTCTTAATAAAGCCCTTCCACTAATAAAGACAAGGAAGAGATGGATAGAGTTTCATATGCTTCAATAGTTGGTAGTTTAATGTATGTCATGGTATGTACACGACCAGATATTGCATACTTAGTTGGAGTTATGAGTCAATTCCTTTCAAATCCTAAAAAGGAGCATTGGGCTACTGCCAAATTGATTTTTAGGTATCTTCATAGAACGTCAAAAATATGCTTATGTTTTGGAAATGCTAAGCCTGTGTTAGCAGGATACACAGATGCATACATGACGGGCGATGTTAACTCGAGAAAGTCAATCTCTAGTTACTTGATTACTTTTACAAGGGGAGCTATGTCATAGCAGTCATAAAAATGTGTTGCTTTGTCTACCACTAAAGCAGAGTTTATTGCAGCAACTGAAGCTTGTAAAGAGTTATTATGGATGAAGAAGTTCTTAAATGAACTCAACTTTCAACAAGACACATACGAGTTATTTTATGATAGTCAGAGTGCTATCCACCTTGGTAAGAATTCCTCCTTTCATTCAAGATTAAAGCACATTGATGTAAGATATCACTAGATATGAGATGTATTAGAGAAAAAGTTATTGCAACTTGAGAAGATTCATATTGATAAAAATGGATTAGATATGTTAACAAAGACTCTACCAAGGGAAAAGTTCGAATTTTGTCGATTGGCTGCTAAAATGGTGATAACCTCCATGTAGTCGAAAGGGGGAGAAATGTTATGGGTCCCTTTTAATGGAGCCCACGAGTTTAAAAAAAAAGGGTTAAAGTTTGCAGCACCATATTCAGTGCTGTATTTGTTGAAAATTTTAGTTGAATTTTTTGGCAACCTCATGGCTATAGAAAGCCATCCAGATGGCCATTTGCAATGGGGAGTGAAGGAAGCCACAAGCAAAAGAAAAATAAGTGAGTGAGGTGTGTGCTTGTGAGGTGAAAACCAAAGCAATTTTGCTTTGATGAGTATGAGAGAGTTTTTAAGTGTTTGAGAAAATTTTCTCAAAGGGTGAGTGACAAAATAGTGAGAAAATTATTTTGAAGTATTTGGGAAACACTTTGTGTGCCTATTTTGGTAAGAAATTTTTTTTTACCTCTAGTTCTAGTGTTGATTTAGAGAAAACTCTTTTTTATACCTACTATTTTTATAGTAGAAAAAAATTTCAGATTTTGTCTCTTGGACGTAACTCAATAATTAAGGATGAACCATGTTGAAATATTGGTGTCATGTCTATTATTTATAAGAATAACCCATATTTTGCCCCCTGCACTTTTATATTTTTCTCAATTTACCTCCTCCACTTTTATTTGTCTAGATTTAATCCTCGCGCTTTTATTTTCTTCACATTAAACCCTTATACTTTTATTAACCCCTTCAGTAAATATAATTTTTAAATTTTTCATCAAATATGTTATAATTTAATTATTTATATTTTATTTTAAATATAAAGATTATAAAAATACTATTAAATTCCAAATACTCTTATGAAAATTAAATGTAAATTATATAGTTGCAATTTATTAGTTAACAAAAATTGTATCTAATATAATAAAAATAAAAACATAAGCAAAATTTTACTAAATTTATTTAGTATCTTACAATAATTGTATTTTATTTAACAAAAATTGTATCTAACAAAAATTCTGTTAAATTTTTAATTTAGAATAAACTAAAATAAATTTTATTAGAATATTGTTTAAGTTTTTATTTTTATTTTTATAATATTAGATACAAATTTTGTTAACCAATAAATTACAACTATATAATTTAAATTTAAAATTCATAAGAGTATTTGGCATTTAATAGTATTTTTATAATCTTTATATTAAATATAAATATAAGTAATTAAATTATAACATAGTTGAAGAAAATTTTAGAATTATATTTATTGAAGGGGTTAATTTTGCTAAAATAAAAATAGAAGTACTGAATGTTCACAAAAATAAAAGTATAAGGGGTCAATGTAAATAAAAATAAAAGTGTAGGGAGTGCATCAAGAAAAAATAAAAGTGTACGGACTCCATCTATACAAATAAAAGTGAAAGGGGTAAATAAAAAAAAATGAACGTGCGGGTAAAATATGAATTATTCCTTATTTATATATAAGTTTTACCGTCTATTTTATTCATATATTAATCAATTTAACTGTCTCCAATTATTCATTTATTTATTTAGTTATTTCTACAATAATTTTTATTTTATCTCTATTAACATTATTCTACTATTAATTTTCCCAACACACTTTCCTACAAAAGCAGAGTGATTGAGTGAGCAGCTGCTCCCATGAACCAGAAATCAAAATTAACAATGATGGCGACGGCTTCTCTATGTTGGACACTCTTTATCAAGACCTGCAGAAAATTAAGTATTAAATTTATAGAAAAACTTTTGAGAGGAAGAGATCATTAAAAGACAGAGATTTGTTTTGAAGTTACTTGTAATGTAGTTTAGCCGACTTCCCATTTGGAGTAGAAGAATATTTGATTGATCTGTCCCTGCAGAAGGCAACTTTGAGTTTCAATCAACGTTAAGCTTCACGAACATTAATACAGAAATTTTTTGGATATAGGTGGGAGTGGAAACTATAGCTTTTTCATTGCCCATCAACCAATCAATCAAATACACAAGGCGCAGATCATAGACTACTTCACATTATATTAAAAAGAAAAGGTGGAAAGTCATGGAATTGAATTATTATTTTTATAAAAAGACATCAACTTTGAGGGATTGAAAATTTAATTTAATATATATTATATTAAAAAGCCACCCATATTTCAATCTCAATCTTGCTTGCATTAGTCCAGTATTACATTTAATCAAGTCAAGAAAGACAGTGAATAAAATGGCAGACATTTATCATGAAATCTGAGTAATCATAGGCCAATCAATAACAATTCAACATCGTTACAAACAAAGCAACAACTTCTAGATAAAAATATATATTTGATGGCTCTTAGACCCCAAGCACCACCTATCTGTAAAATATATATATATATATATATATATATATATATACATATAAACAGAATTATCGCAATTAGCCTCACGCATGCAGCAATCCAAGATTACTTCTTGCAGTTGAAGTCCAGAAGGCTCTGCCATGCTAATGTTGCGTGACCTAGTCAGAAAACTAAAGTCACAAGCATCCAACTCTGCAGTACAAAACCAACTGATCCACTTATATATAACCAACCATTCCAATATGTATGCATATGCGCGCAGTGTAAATACAAAAAGGAATTAGAACCCCTATCAGTAGGCATAATGACCATAAACAATCAGATGTTTCTTTTTGACATCGATCAGAATAGATGCTGAAGCTGAATTTGAACAGCTCTTGTGTGAATAATTAATTGATTAATGCTGCCTATACCTGACCTGACAAGTGGATAGTCTGTTGACTTGTCCAGGCAGTTTATTTAGGGAGGATGTAAATAAAACTAGGCCTACAAGCAAATGTGCACAAGTGCTAGGTGAAGATAAAATTTCACAAGCCAACTCCAAAACTATTTCAATGATACCTATTTTCATCTTCTTTGATTTCCATTAATAAACCGCAATAACTATAATGAGTAATTTCTTAGCATCAGTATGTTATTTTTATTATTTAAACTGAAAATTCGATACTGCTATTCAGAGGTCATCAATAACAATAGTACGAAATTTATTTTCTTTTGTCATTAAATCTAAAATAATCTTTATCCTCAGCTATCTCTCCTGAAACATGCATCAAGCAAAAGAAGAAGGAATTAAATTAAAGCAAAACAGTTGTAGTTCTTAAAGCAAGAAACTATGCACTAATAGCAACAAAAATCACTCAATATTCTTGTAAATATAATGAAATAAAAAAATTGAGATAATAAAGAATTGACCTGGCCTTTTCTCAGATCCCTAATATAGCGTTCAGTCAGACAAATTGGTTTTGAAATGTAAAGAATTTCATCCATGCCTGATTGGAACATCGCCATTAGATGAATATCATTCATTATATATATATACTTGCAAATGTTTAACCCAACAAAAGGCGATCGAGTAGTTACTACCTAAAAGCCTAATGACAAAAGGCATGACTTTATAAGCTTCAAACTCATCAGGGTCTTTGCCATTGCGACATTGCACACCATCTTGAATGACCAACATCAAATATGATATGCAAGTTGTTAATTAATTAAAAAAGCAATTAAATCTGTAATCACTACTTACACATTAAGGGCACTAAGATCATCCATTTTAGTAAGAATGACAGCTCCAGCTCCATGTCGAGAACGTTTGTTAAAAGCTTGAGCTTGTTCCAGCGCTGCTGATCTACCGATGCTGCTATCGAGAACATATACCACAACAGTTGGTTTCTGCAATGCATTACCAAAATACAATAGATGAGATAAAAACAAAATAAATAAATAAATTACAATATACATTAATTATGCAAAATCCAAAAATTACAATTTGCTTATAAACTTTGAGCATTTCTTTGAAAAGAGTAGCAGGTTGTATATGACAATCGCTGGTATCAACAGCAACAACATCAATGAAGGCAGTAGCTGATTCAGTAGATGATTCCATGCCATTACATATAATCAATTGTTGGTGTTAAATTGAGCTGTGGGTGTGCAAATATTTATCAAATATATACATATATAAACACATTCCATGAATGGGCAAGTTAGCTTCCTGGGAGTAAGAAATAAGGTCATCTCGAGTACTACACTGCATTGAATCGGCGAGCACAAGAGCAACCACTTGCTTACGGCAACCGTTTTTAATTCCAGCCGAATGGCGTGCGTATTGAGTACAAGCGGTAGTTTTTCCGGAACCTGATCACAGAACATCAGAGAACATTATACTACATAATTATTTTCTTCTTTCATTGAATTTCTTTGAATAATGTTTGTAGGATTAATGACTGCAATATATATATATATACACACACACACCTTCCAAACCAATAAACATCACAACAAAGGGATCTGCACATGGAAGACATTTTCCAGGATTCAACATAAGGAACACCTCAATGCATATTGCCTTCAAGACAAAAAATTTTCACAAATAATTAGAAAAATTACAGACGCAGTTATGTTCATATATATGATATGGAATAGCCACATACCCTCTTGATGCGTAGGAGCTTGTCATTGTGTTCACCGGAAGTGAAATCTTGATCGTAGACCTTGGACTTGACGTTGGTTATCATTTTGAGGACAAGATTGGAGTCCACATGGGAATCGAGAAGAGCCGATGCGATCTCCGATCCCCTAGGCAGAGATCCACCGTTGCCTCATCAATTTATGACGCATTGCTCATTTGCTCTACCGCCCGCCGCGCCCTCTCTCTCACCTCTGACAATGTCATTTTTTTCTTTTTTCTTTCTCTTTAGGATGATTAGGGTTTCTGAAAAGAAAAAAGCCAACGAAATTTGCTTCAGTTTCTCTTAAGTTTCAGTTTTTTTTTTTTTTTTTTTTTTTTTGTGAGATAGAGAATTGCTGATTATTTAGATCGACTAAAATTAGTTGGAGAATTGTTTGTTAGCTATAGTGTTATAGGTCCAACAACATAATAGAATAAATTACAATTTTTTTAGAAATTCCTTCTCCCTAAAGATGTGTTAACTTTTTAAACTATCACTAATTAATAAAATAAGATAATTTAACTTTTTAAAAATCTCTCATATAAATAAAAAAAAAAAACAAAATAACCCTTATACAGTAGACAAATGAAATTATAAATATACAATGACATTATATATTCTAATTTTTCAGCAAACAAACACAATAAAAAAAAAAACTGCTATACTACTAAAAAAAACTGATGGTATCAATCAACTTTACCGGTCAATTGCATATTGTTGGTGTCCTAATTAAAAAAAAAAGGTGAACATCTCATTTTTATTATGTTTTGCATACCTTTTTAATCAAAAAAATTTATATCTGTATTTATATTTCAAATTTTTAAGAGAATAATTTGTTGGTATTTCATTAACCATGACCTAAAGTTCAACAATATATATTTCAATTCAAAAAAAATACATATTTAGTGTTCAACTTAATGCAAATACTTAATTAAACTTAAAATATATCTTTAATAACAAAAATTGTTAGATAAACAATCACTTGAACAAATACAATTATGTTTTCTAAACATCAATATATGATAAATTGTCCTTAATATGATAATCAATCATATGAACAAATACAATTAACAATTTTTTAATAATAACAAAGTTTTCCGTATTTAATTGATTGATGGAGTTACTTAATACTAACAGCTTTTTTTTTTTTTTGAAAGATTAGCCGTCTTTGTGATTATTTTGTTTGTTTGTTAGAAAATTAAGGTATACAATATCCTATTATATTTACAACTTTATTTGTTTATTTAGTGTACAAGGGTTATTTTATCTTTTTATCTATATGAGAGGTTTTAAAAAAGTTAAATTATTTTGTTTTATTAATTTGTGATATTTTAAAAAGTTGATACATTATTAGGGAGGAGGAATTCCTACTTCCATGAGTTGTATAAAAAAATTGTCCCAGAACAAATGACACATTGGAATAATATTTTTTTTTTCATTATCACTTTATTATTATTATTTTATTATTTTAGTCTTTGAGTCTTTTTACAATTCAGTTTTGTAAGATATTAAAATATTTCTTTGAACTCGATATAGATTTCAGAATTATGAAGACACAAATGAATAGTTAATAATTGGTATTTAAATATATTTTTGTTAGTTATCTTTATTAATGGGTCTCACATATCTAGTAAAAATAAAAGATAATAAATCCAAAACCTCTCATTTTAAAATTAAAAAGTACTGTTACTTGAAAGATCATCAAATTTATAAGATATTATTTGGCCAAGATGCAAGATCAACTTCAATAAAGTCTATGATTTCTTGGTCCTTCCTTACTTCTTACTCTTACCTCCTCCGTTCTCTCTTTACATATGTATGTTTCATGCCAAATATATTGCATAATTTGATTATGAATTTATTATCGTTGCTATTATTATTTCAATATCATTTGGTTATTTTAGTTTTCAAATCTTCACATCTCTGAAATGTAAAAAAAAAAATGTTAAGAGAGACGTAAATGATCGATAATTATACTCTAAAGTTTAAGGTAATAAAGCTTAAAAAAAGAAGAAAAATAAAAATATATATATAGTTTTAGGCTTCGCTAAGTTAAAAAAAAATTGTTATGATCTCATTCTATTTATAATTGAGAATTTGGAGTTTTTCTTTTTGGATATATCCATTAGGGCATTATCTATTTATATTCAAATATTATTTCTTTTGTTCTTATTATTTTCAAAGCCATGCTTGTGGCAGAATGGAATTTTACTTATTACCAGCAAAAGCTTAACATTTAGCTTCAATATATATATAATGGCAGCCAAGCAATAAACTCATGATTGGTGGTGTGACCCTCATCATGAATTCTCACAACAATAAGCAATGCAGTAAGAGTAATATATAATCGACTTGAAAATTTAGATGAGAATTTTCTTCATTTTTTTAAAAAGAAAAAACTGTACATGCTATAGGGTGCAAGCTCCTCCTAAAACAGTTGATTACAGTCCTAAGTCACTTAGCTAGTGACTTGTTTGGTAATTAATTATCTGTGCTCCAGAGATTGCCTGTTGAAGATATTTGAAACTTTTACGATAATTAAAGAAACCCATAAACCAGAAATCAAACCCATCAACGGTCACTATTTCCACGTACTTTTGGGATGGATTCTTAATGTTCTCACTCTTGTTCACTCGTTTAACCTTTGTAAGTGGGATCAAAACCTTGTAATGAACTCTAACTGATTGTCCCCTTGGAGAAGAGAATTTTACTGATCTCTCACTGCAAAAAGCCACCTTGTAAGTGGAGATAAACAAGAGGCCTGCAATGGGACCTGCTGTGGTTGACAAATAGCATTGACACACCCTTAACAATTTCTCATCTTCTTCCACTCTAAACAACTGCTTGAATATTTTGTCCACGCCACCAACCTGAACAATTTTAGCTCCCAAACTGAACTTCGCTTTTATGGTTTGTCTGATATTTGCCCCCAGCCTTACTGCATTTTCAGAATAAACAAGGTTAGAAATTAGTATATATATGTATTTTCAGTTTTGATGCTTTCTTTAGTTCCATGTTTCTAGTGGGTGGAGAAGTTGTTATCTACCATGCTCTCTAATCCCTTGTGCAAAATCGTCAGCTTTCTTTCCTAATTTGCTCATTCTCCTAAAAACTGAATTTACTTTACCTGCAACATGAAGAAAATTCAAGCCATTCTCATCATCATTACTCCAACTGATGAGTATAAAAACAAGAAGAAAAAAGATAAGAGTTACACGAAGAAAGATTTATCAGTCATTACCTTTCTCCAATGTGGAAGCACATTTTAAAGAAGATGAAAGATGGAATCGTTTAGGTGAATATAATTTTGTGCTGATTGGAATTCCAATAACTTGATTCTGATATGTATTCTCCATTTTCAAGGGCTAGCAAGATTCAAGAATTATGGTATCACTACTGTCGTATGAAGATTTTTCAGGTTAAAGGTGGAAGGAAGAGAGACCTCCTGATCTTGCTTGATGAACAACACTTCCTATTCAGAGAATGTTTTAAAGGGAAAAATTACGGCGGGCAAAAATGTTTCTTTTTGTGTTGGATGACTCACATAAGGCTCGTCAGCAACAAAAAAGGCACAGACACATACTCATCATTGACAATTAAGACCAAGGAAAACGAAAAAGATGGCAATTTTTGGTTGCTAAGAAAAGTAGTTGCACAAAGGTTGAAGCCTCGTTTTGAAAATTTCTGCAAAGCATTTGAAGAAAGAAAAAAAAAGTTTGCCAATGGGACCAATACAAGAGGCTAAAATAAGCAAAGGAATATATACAATCATGCAATATTAACGAGCAAAGGAGTATGCTCTGTCGCTGCGGGGGTGTGGCATTGATGCTTTTTGAGTTGGCAATCTTAGCTTTCAGGTGCCATAACACATTCAAAGATAAGAAAAGAAAAAAAAACAGTTGTGACATATAAGTGACTCAAGATGACTCTTCAATGAATCTTATCTTTTATTATTTATGAAAAGAATTAGAGGAGGAGAACTTACTTTGTAAAAGAACATAGAATCCATTGCCCAATTGGTCAAAGAAAAGGTACAAATGCACAAGATACACCAACCGCTCATGTGATCATTAGTTTGGAGCAAAACAATCTTTTTTGTATTAGCTTTAGGATTATACATCAATCTTTTGATATTGAGGTCCTTTATGCTGATGTGGGAGTGAATGGGCAGTGGACCAAATAGACCCATATGCGTATCCATGAACATGGTTGTACAAGATGTCTTATCTCAGCAAGGATTTTGGACACCGAATCTGCAGCCGTTGCCTTAATCAGAAAGCAAAGCCGAATGTATCAGGAAAGAGAATGGCAGGCCATGTCAGCTTCATTTTCCATATTGCATGGACATCATAAATTTAAATTCCTAAGATATTGGCCAACCTTTGAGGGAAAGGGCAAAAGGTGGCAGGCTAGTTGATTGAGTTTTTTTTTTTAGTTTTAACTTTTCAGGATTGTGGGTTGAGGTTATAGTCATAAAACTCCACATTGCAGGAGAAAAAATCAACTGCGAATGACATTAATTTGAGGATTATGTAAAGATTTTTTTTTTCTAGTTAAAAATTAGCAAAATCTAACAGCAAACACCAATTTTTAACTTTAATCATCATTCATCAATGGCTAATTTGTTTATTAACCTGCCTTAATTGCAGAAAAATATAAATTCAAGTAGAATGATAAGATGTGATCTAGTTTTGAATATTTAATGAATTTAAAGTTCATCATCGTGCATGTTACTTATGTATGATATTGGCATTATTGGGTAGAAGTTGGAAACATGAATCTTGTACTCAAATGATAGCACCGGAGTGAACTAACTGACTACTCTTTGATTTAAACCATTTGTTCTTGAAAAGCTTTTAAAAAGGTAAGATCATTACAAGCTGGCAAATCAACCACAGCTAGTAGTACAGTAAGCTATGTGTTTCTGGTCATCACTGATAAAAACTAGGAAAGGCATCTTGCTGCCATATGCCTAACATCAGGCTAGGCATGCGGGGACGCCCACTTATCAATCAATCAAATACACAAGGCACACATCATAGACTCCTCAATAGTATAGTTGATATTTTTTATTAGGTAAATGTTACTTATCGTTGAACTGTATATCGCGAGGTGGAAGAGGAAAAATCTTTAAAATAGCCCCTTCAAATAAACAGGGAGGAAATTGGAAGAAAAATATTTTTTATTTTTATAAAGATTTAACCTATAATTTTAAAGGGACTAAAATAGATATCCGTGACTAAAGAGAGAGTGTGATAAGGGTTAGTTGCTTTTAAGACAAGATCAAGCCTGCTTAGATTCTTCTTCTATACAGCTGGCTGGCTACTGTTGTGCAATTGCAAGACTTCATGGGATTGGACAATTTCTTGAATTGAAAATTTAATTAATAATTAATAGGCTAATGTAAACATGAAATTCAAGACTCCAATGATTGTCACTTGATGGATGGGTCCAAGAAGATAGAAAAGCAAAAATGCGGTACAGTTTGGTTAGCTTTTCAATCATGGAAATGAAATCGGATCAAGCATGATTGCTTCTGCTTCCATCCGATCCTGCACCGGACTCTGCACCACTCTGTCTGGGGCATGTAGGCAGGTGTAGCATACCAAGACAAGAAAAGGACTAATAGAAGAAGGCCCAAAAATAATTATTTGCAACAACTTGGATCGATGAATGTACTCTTTCTCTCACAAACAGCTGACTCAAATACGCTATCGGAAATTCATGATTCTTATGCTGGAGTATTCAGAACTAAGCTCGCTGGCTGCGTTGCATGAAGTAATAATGCCCCGCAAAAGCTCCCATAATTACTTCGAGACGAGTATTAATATAGTCAAATAACAATAATAAACGCAAAGCTAGCTACTTCTGCGAGATCGGCCAGTATAACGCAAGACGAGAAAATCAGACAAATTAAGGCTAAAGCACAATATGTGCCAACATATGATATGCTACTCAAAATAGTATAAATGACTGCTTTACAACTTTGGCCATAAAACAAAAAAGAGTTAAAATACCATTGACTGAATACTACTGAAACTAATGTAAAATCAAAAAGATACTAATTTGCTGTCCTACCCATTAATGCTGCTGCCCTATACAAATCCATGTAGTTTCCCTTCCTATTGCCTTATTTCATATTTCTACCAGAATAAACAAATGACTTCAGACGGCTTTTGCTTGCAAATAAGCATTCTTATTCAGGATAAATGGAGACGCCAGAAACACAAGCAAAGAGTCCCTTGTCCTTTTTGTACATTTTGCAGCTAAACCATGTATATCACCTATGCGCAGTTGTGGGTGGCATTGGATATGGCATAGGACCCATGTTCATTGGTGCTCCGGGAACCACTGCTCCTGATACTGGAGCTCTAACGCCATAAGCCATGTGTGCTGGGGCAGGAAGATTCACAGGTGTACCAACTGCAGAAACCAGGGGGCCTCCTATCGGCTGCCCTATTGTTGGACCACCACCATAAACACCAACACCTGGGGATCCAGCAGGGTGTTGAGGGGGTTGCTTTGTAGCTTTGCCTGAGGAACCTCCACCGGCAGAACCATTTGTTTGACCAGTTATCGGTCCTTGTGGTACTGAAATATCTCCATTGCCAACACTGGTGATGTCATGGATGCTGGACCGCCTTCTATCTTTGTTCATTGAGTTCAAACGAATGAAATATTTTTGTGCATGACTTGCCACTTGTGTAGGTGTTCTTGTCACAACAAAGTTTCTAGAGATACTTCGCCAATCACCTTTCCCATATTTGTCCAAACCAAGAAGAAATAATCTGTGATCAAAAGATGTTGAATGTTACCTTACAGATTCATCAAACCTATAACCATTGGAAAAGATGACCTATATGTCAACATGAGAAGATTCAGACGAAAAAAATTGATATCTTCAGTAAAGACATTAATACCCCATCACAGCCAAAAAAAACCCACTCATTAACAAAAAGCTCACAATAGAAATCCAGTGCTTTCCCAAGTCATTATGAACAGGAAAGGTCATCAGGCCTTTTACAAACTAAAGATGCATGATATATAGCAACAATAATCATCTGATGTCCTCAAGAGAGAGAGAGAAGAACAATGAAAATGTATAAAATCAGCTATCTGAATAAGAAAACATGTAGCTTTCCATAACAACTCCCAAATAAACACTGGAAGTTAAGCAAGCATGTAGAAGACTCAATCCTTTGCTGCTTTCTGACACAATTTGAGAAAGCATAAACTACTGCAACAAGTACTATGTGTACCTAAGATGATATTGCTGATCACTCAAAATATGGCTGTGTTGCAATAAAACATGATTTAATAGCTTAAACTGAAAATTCGGTACAGGTATGTAACCACTGGAACAACATATCAACCTGTTCAGACTAAAGGAGAATGAATGTATCATAACCAGGGGAACATGAATAACAATCTTCTTTTGATGAAAACCAATAAGGGCACAACATTATTTATCAGTGTTACAGTTGGGAAAAAGAATGCATGATAACCACATAAACACACCAAATATTAATCTTTTAAAATACTGTCAATTCTACAACATGCAACCAAAGTTTCTATTCAGTAAAACCCTTAACTGACTAAGAGTCACTCTCATCTTTCAAAGGCAAAGTTCTTAACATTCAGAATTTTGCTAAAACCTACTGCATTTTATTGTCTCTCAAACTCAAAAAATCAAACAAGATAATAAGCTAGAATCCTGTGACCCTTAAATATTATAAAAGAAACAATTCAAAAAAGAAAAGAAAAAAAAAGTTTGCCCCCAAAAAAAAATGTGATGATTTTCAGGTTAAATTTTTCCTAAAATGTATTTTTCTAAATTTCAGCACAGTTCAATATATGATAAAATACGTGCCAATGTCAATGCTATAATTTCTAGAGGTCAATATGCTTAAGCATTTAAAACACTTTTAATTAGCAATAGGACTATCAATGTTGTTGAAAAGACGCATCACACACCCGACTAAAGTGGAGGTCAGAAATACAAATGGCCACAATCCAACAACAGACTTCAAACTGCCTGCATGGCAGAAAAGACATTCTCAAAGGTGATTTGCATCTAATAAACGAAACTAGAATAGAAAACATACAAATAACCAAACATACACTTTTCATGAGAATCAATGACCACAACCAATGAGCATTCAAAAAATGCTTGCATTTAGGAATTCTTTCAGCCCATATTAATGAATACACTAAATTAATTCAACCACGTACAGAAGCCAGATTATTTTTAAAGTCCTTAAAATTCCCAGAAAGACCAGGCATTATAAGGTTTCAGGTCAGAACAGCATCTAAAAATCCAGCTTTACAGATAACCACAGAATACAAAGGAACAAAACAAAACAAGTAAGAATTGAGCCCCACGAAAAGATCTTTCCCCCGCTTAAATGAAGAGTCTTTCACCCTCAAGTTTGGCAAATGCATACAGCCAGCTTTTCTACATTTATGTTTAAGCAAATAACATCATCTGTCTTTCATTAAAAACAATGACCTTTTCCCCCCCTTAAAGAAGGGTCTGTCACCTTCAAATTAGGCAGAGGCACACAGCCAGCTTTTCTACATTTATATTTAGCATATTGATCTCATCTGTTTTTTCATTAAAAACAAAGAGCTTGAGTTAAATTAACTAAATGGCTCAGGTTGTGCTCAAGATCCGTTACTATGTTTCTCTTCCTCTCTATTCTTATGTTCAACCATTGATCACAGGATTCATATCAGCCATAAAGCTATCACTTTAGAAAGAAATATTTTTGGAAGATATTCCTAATAACTTAGAGAAACAATAATAATAAAAAGTATAAACTGCACCAAAACGATTTTCAAATTTATTTGAAGCAACATTATAGTGCTAATCCTCTGTCAAGAAAAATTAAGAGGAAAGGATAAGAAAAGGATTAGTACCCCTTCTTTTTTCTTAATTAATACTCTAACCATAGAAAGCATTGAATATTTTCTTCTTCAAAGAATGCAAGAGAACAAAGGAACATGTAATTTGCAATCTGTCAATGCAGGTCAAAATCACTGTGCTTATTTGCCTTTATCCTTGCTTTTCTGAATTTCCTAAAGCATACAGTCTTAATCACTGATTGCTTGTACTTTTGGCACATTCGGCAACAAATATACAGAAGCCAACAGAATTTCGCTTGAAGCTTACATCAATCCATAATAGTTAATCTTCATTGTTCACAACGCACAGCTTGCTTTTTGACAAAAATTTATTTTTAGTAAAAACTACTACTTGTAGAATAGAAGATTCCACCACAGCTCCAACAGCCAGAATCGACAAAATAAGATGTGCTAGCCTTAGAAATATACAAATTATAAAGAAACCCAGGAAATGCCAACTGATAAGGTAACACAACCGTAAACATCACAAAAAAGATTTTAAGAAATTTTGCAGGCACACAAATGAATACAAATAACACAAGAATGAGAAAATAAATCAGCATAATGAATTTACCTGTGCTCATCCTCCGTCCAAGCAATCCCTTTACGGCGCTCTTGATCTGACCTTGAGGCTTTATTTCCATGAGTGGACTCACTGTTATGATGCCCCTTCTTGCTAGTTCCTTCATCTCCAGCATAGCTCATAGAACCCTCTGTAGAAGAATAGTTAGGCAGAGGCACACAACCAGCTTCAATCTGATTCACATCTTCAACCAGAAGTTCATAATGAAATTCAATCTCTTCTTGAGTCTTCCCAGGCACATCAGCAGCAATCTTCTCCCATCGATCTGGATCATCCTCAGGATATGTTGCAAGGGCATCCTCAAATGCCTTATCTTGCTCTGTAGTCCATATGGAACTATACTCCACTTCATCCACAGTCATCTAGACTTGTTTAGTGTCTCGATCCAGAAAACAACTCACAATACGAGGAAAGAATTCTACCAAGGTGCTGTAGAATCTACAGAGACCTATAAGCTAATCTTCAAACCACGGATGTCTAGAATGGTCTTTTAAATTTGGATCTGAGCTATTTCTATAATTGGCATCTTCAACAACACAACAACTAAGGTGGTGGTAGACTAGAATTATGGAAAGGAGGATGTGTCAGGCTACAGAGGTAAGGAGGAAGGAAACAAACACAATCTCAGAAAAGAGCATGAGGGCCAAACCAGAGATCACCTCCACTAAAAATCAGCCCCAACAAAGTATGTGAAGAATTCAATGGCAATTTGCTCCACAATTCAAAAAATTGGACTCTTGTGAATTGCTGACCTATTACTGAATGAAAAAGCAACAAAGTTCAGTTAGAGCATGAGAAATATCTGAAACCCATTAAATCGAAGATGCAATAAATGGCAGTTTATAGGGAATTAAAAAATAAATATATGGAAATTAATGCGACGGTGAATTGAATAATGAACGGTAATTAGGGTTTTGGATAGTGAGATATGAAAGAGACAATGAAGAAAGAAAAACCCAGAAACCTACAATGAATTATAGGCGTACTTTCAATGCAAATTTCTAATTCCAACAAAAACCCTGTAAGATGTGTGCCCTACTTGATAATAACAGTTTTAACAGCACAGGCCCACAAAAAATGATCATACAATAACAATCCATATTTTTGTGCACAAAATTTACAGAGCCTGCTACAGCTCCTCATGTTTGTCTTCTTCCGCCAATCTAACTCTATATTATCATTTGCATAAATCACACTGCACAATTGGTCTATAACAGAAAACAGAAAATCAAAGTTACAATGACAATACTCTCAACACAGCAGAGCGCTAATGCACCTCACTTGAGAATCAACTCAAAAAATATCCTAATTTGAAATCCCTAACTCTACACTGTTTGAGATCCTAATCATGTTCTCTTGTTAATGAGAATCACAAAGTACAACCAGTTAACTTATAACTCAGCTACATCCCACAAATTTAAACACCCACCTAAGGAATTACTGGGAATAGAAAACATTTCATGGAAAATATTGAACCAATAATAATTCAAGTTTCTCCATATTAGAAAAGAAGAAAATTTTACAACCAACCCCTAGATTCTTTCCTTATTCCCTGTCCAACCACAGTAACCGTGCGAAACGCCATAAAAGAAACATTACCTACTAACTCAAGTACTAGCGCTATCAAGATTTTGACACTTTAACCAACACTCAAAAACTTAACTTTGAGAACTAGCACCGCTACCAGTGAGACAGAACAAACAATCAGAAATTTTGAAGAAAAAAAATTAAAAATAAAAACCTAACCTTGACAGAGCAGACCTTATGACCACACCTTCATCTGTATGTGTGACAGTGAAATTTTGATTTTGATCAAGAACTTAAAACACAATCAAAACCTAATGACATTGGATTTTATATTTATGATCTTATATATATAAATATAACAAAACGCAGATGTTAAGCAAAGGGAACACAAGCAATAATAAAATTGGTTCCTAATAAGAACAAAAATAAGGAGTATCCAGAAACCAGATAAACCCAAAGATAAAAAATAATAATAAAACAAATAAAAAATGATTGAAAAAAGGGGCTAAAAGGAGTGGGATTTACAAGGGCAGCCATAGAAATTATGAGTGATGTTGATGGGGTTTTCATGAAAAAAATCAACAAATAAGGGAGGTGGTGGTGGTGGTGGTCAGGAGCAGGATGGGTCAATTGGTCCCCATCTTCAACAACTTCTTGCTTACACATAAAAGGACAGCTGGGATTGAAAAAGCCTCTAGCCAAGTTGCCACACTATAGAATCTGCAAAACCCATTTAATATCTGACAATAGATAATCACCCATGAACCCCTCTTTTCTCCACTGGCAGGGAGGGGCAGTTCAAAAAAAAATCTTGTTTTCTGTTCTTTGAAAAAATAAATATCCTTTCAACAGCAAAAGAGTTCTCTCTTTTTTCTTTTTCTTTTGTTTTCTTTCTATCAAAAATAGACAAAAATACAATCATTAACAGTCAGTACATGAGATAACCATAAGCCATGGGCAGTTCACAAAGGAAACAAGTATGAATTTTTATGCATAAAAAATGACGTATGAATCTACAGGTACATGCATAGCACATACATGGCGAATTGGAATTTAATTACCTCTTGTCGTAAAATTGAAGATTAAAGCTTCAATCTTTGATTGGTTTTGGAAAAAAAAAAAACAAGAAATTCTCAGTATCTTCTTGCGAGAGTGATAAGCGAGAAAAATAAGTCAAAAGGGAAGAGTATTTGTATACGCTTCGGATACGCAAGGCAAAGCCACACTTGGATAATTTTTTTTATTATGGAAAATTAAATAAATTAACTAAAAGTGAGGATTTTTTTCTTCTTCTTCTTTTTCCGGTTATAATGGGATTTTTTTTCCGTTTTTAGTAATGTTTTGCATTAATTATTACAAAATTTTATGGGATAAGATAGGAATGGTGAATTCATTTCATCCTCTTGACAGAACAAAATAAAAATATAATTACACGTAATTAACAGATGTTTTTGCCTCTTTCCTTTTATTTAAAAAAGTTGTCCGAAAAATAAAAAGTTGTTCAGAAAATACCTAGTAATAAATATGTGGTTTTTTTCAACACTGTAATCAATATATATGTTGGGATGAAGTGGTTTTTCTCATTTAAATGATAATTCATATTTAAGTATGGTATATGTATAAATATTAAAATTTTTATAATCTTATTTAAATTAAATTAAATTTATCAAAATTAAATGAATTATGTATACCAATCATTAGATTTAAAAAAATTAGTAAGGCGGTAAATAAGCAAGTGATGTAAGCTTAACAAGTAGGTTTTAATTGTGGAAAAGTTCGATTAAGTCATTATTATTATTATTGCTGTTGTCATAAGATGTATACATAAAATAGTTGGGATGGATACTACTCCACCGTTTTTATGTTAACAGTTCCTGGATTTTTATTTTTGACATACAACATGTAGTAAGATACCACAAGCAATGAATAGCAAAATCATTAGCAATGAATGATTAACTGTCTTCATGAGATTAAATCATATAAAAATTATAATTATAATGATGATCCATATTCATGATTTTTTTTTTTTTGAAAATTCATATTCATGATTTTATAACATTTTGTTTCTCAATCAATCAAATATTATTTCCTTAATAAGAAAAGGCATATTGATGTTAAAAATCACAACCTTTACAACTTATTGCAATTATATATCGACTTTTAAAAATTAGCAAAACTAATCCAATTTGACAATTTTGTTGCAATTATAGCACAATTGAGTTTTGGACAAAATTGAAGTTAATGTGGACTGTATCACCTCTTCTTACGTGAGACCACTGCCAAATCATTTACCCAATTAGAACTTCAAAATGGCACATTTTAATTTCACCCCCCCCCCCCCCCTCTTTAACCCTAAAGTATGCCTCTTTTCTAACAAAAAAAAAAAAAAAAAAATCACGCCCCTTTTGCCTTCTTCCTTCTCCTATCACATCCCTCCCTTTAACCTAACCCAAATTGATTTCTTAATATGAGATCAAATCAAATAAAAAAAGCTTCAAAACATAGATGATTGGAGCAGCATCAAAAGCAAATCAGATGAAGATTAGAATATAGCTTGAAAGAGCAATTAAGAATATAAAGAAAATCATTTTGGAATGATAATGGAGATATCTACAACTTCAACTCTTAGTAGCGATAGGAGATATTGCGAAAGGCATTAGATAAAGCTTCAACAGTAGGTTTCAACAACAAGAAAAAATCCAAATAGAAGATCTATAAATTGCCCGTTTTGGCAGGAAATGTTCTAAACTCAATAATCCCAAATTTTACTAAGTGTTTACTAAATTATACTAGAATTAAACTAAATGTAAAAAATAACAGAGGAATGAATGCAATTACTTTCAATGGTATGATACAGACACATTATTCGGAGACCAAGATGAGGGTGGTCAACAACAAATGTTATCAGGCAAAGACTCTAACGTGAAATACTTGTTTTCACTGGTTGAAGAGCTCACAAAAAAGGAGACTATGACAAAATTAAAAGATGAAATAATGCTATTACTATAAGAAATTAATATGTTGCGGAAGAAAATTGCAGTGAGAGAATCACGAGATAGGAAATTTAGATATCTATTGTGTCTTTTACTTATAGGGTTGTTGATATATATGAAAATAGTGACCTAAAAGCATAACACTGTTCTACTCTTGCCTTAAGGACAATGTCCATTTAGAATGGGCACGATGGCTCACTGTCATTATATGGCTATTTAGAATGTTGTTGGCTACTTTTGCTACTATTTATTTTGTTACGTTACAAGTTGGCTTCTGTATTATGTAATAACTGCCTATCAATAGGAATGAAGTGATTCTCTTTCTATAAGTTATGTTCTTCTTATTGAGTTCTAACAATGGCACTATCAAAAAAAGGCTCATTCATCAAACTCTATACAAAATTAATGAAAAATAAGGCAATATCCATTTGATTAGAATAATATCTTCTAATTGTTTACAAAAAACAATTGCTCATCATGATCACTAATAATGATAAGTAATTGCTAAACCTACAGATTTCCAAGATAATAACAAATTGCAGGTTTACTAAAAAAGTATTACAATTACTACATTGTTATAGCTTTTCCACCCATTGTCCAATTGGTCCCAAAGACTATATACCCTGTGCTAATTGTTTCCTAACCATTGACTATGCAAAAAGTTTCCTAATTATATATGTCTAAAAAGTATCCTACGTCCAAAAAGTTTCATAATGATAAACTATCCAAAAAGTTATGTCCCAAAGAAGATGAATATCAATGGATCATCTTAATTAATCTTTTTCTTACTTTTGGCTTAAGCTCTATCTTTCATAAGTTATGCAACTTGAGATGCAGTTAACTTAAAAATAACTAAATTTTATGACATTTAACTTTAATGGTTTTAAACATCCATACTTTGTGTTGATTGTGCTCTTGCAGACGAACCACTGATACTTTGCACCCTTAAATGTCCTCACATCTACAATGTGCAATTAAATATAATTAACATCAATGAACCGAAATGATTCGCCATATTACACATACATTAATTAAAATCAATGTCCTAATACTTACTCTCATACAAATATTTCCGATGTCACTAAAAATTCTGACCCCATAACTCTGTTTTGCCTATTAATATAACACACATCACAACCGATTAGTCACAATTACCATCATAGATGCATATTAAAAAAAATTAATGGAGATGTTTCTTTATAGCATTTATAGAACCTCCAATTAGTTGGCTTCAAGTTGTCCTCACACTTGAAGATGCCGTTGTTAATTCTATGACATTTAGGGCAAAGTTCTTCCTTAGCCCACCTGTTTTGTTTTGTGCACTCAATTAAATTATATTAATTACAAATAACATGTGTTTAACAATAAGTTAATAGACTTAAACAAACTAGTACACTTTACCTTTAGAGGTCTAATAGTAGCTAGTCGGTCTTTATTTGGGCAACCTCTTATATTATGGCCATTTATAAGGTAATGTTGACAAGTCATTTCCATTCCATTTCTCATAAGTTGATTGGGTCTCTTAGGATCTTCCTGAGGTGCCTTCTTTTTGTTGATTTGTGGCCTTCTAGGCATTGTTTGATAAGGGGGAGGTAATAATGGCTCAGTTGAAACTCTAGGCCACATCTTTTGACCATTTAAAGGATCTAATCCAAACTAGTACATTTCAATATTTGTATCTTTCTTGTAGTAGTGATCAACATAATCTAACACATCATGTCTCATGTAATTAATTCTAGCAATAGCATTAGAGCATGGGATCCTAGTCAAATCTGACTCTAGGCCACATCTTTTGACCATTTAAAGGATCTAATCCAAACTAGTACATTTCAATATTTGTATCATTCTTATAGTAGTGATCAACATAATCTAACACATCATGTCTCATGTAATTAATTCCAGCAATAGCATTAGAGCATGGGATCCTAGTCAAATCTGATGCTCGATATGAGCACGAAGGTGGACTCAATGTAACAATAAATTAATCTTCACCTTGTGTAACTTATAACTTTTTTCTGATAACAAGCTTCACTTGGCAGAATCTTACACCATACTTGGCTTTTTCTAGCTTTTGCTTAATTTTTGGACAAAGTTGGCAATCTAAATTTTTCAACATCTTATATTTATGGCAAATTCTTTCCATTAAAGAACCTCTTATTTCCTCAAGCATATTGATAATCGGTATTTTCCTAGCCTTGCATATATAACCATTGAAAGTTTCAACCATATTGGATGTCACTGTATCACATTTGGGCCATGTGCTAATAAAGGCTCTGCATAAGTAGGCTAGTCCTTGCTTTAAAAAATCTTCATACATATTGACATCCAATATTTTAAGTTCCTTAATATACATATTGTATTCAGCTTTATATATGGCAAACACACACTTCTAGTACACTACCTTATATTTCTCCTCGTTGTGCTTTTTCTTCCAAATCTATTGTATATGTTAGCATAATGGCGATGCTTTGAATGAGGTGTTAATTCAGCTATAGCATTAGCAAGCTCCTACACATGTTCCATAAACTCCACTTAAAACACAATTAATTAAACAAAGATAAAAAAAATCAAATTGAGCAATTGAAGATTACCTTTTGCTTATCACCTACTAATGTTAAAGTTAAGCCCGTTGTTACATTGATATCAGCAAACAATAATTATAGAAACCATCTCCATGTTGCCTTATTTTTACCTTCCACCACAGCCCAAGAGATAGGATACATTTGATCATTCTCATCTCTTACTACTGCTAACAACAAAGCTCCCCCTATGACTGTTTTTAGAAAATAGCCATCTAAACATATCACAGGCCTACAACCCACTATATATCTTTTCTTTAATGCTGAAAATCCAATATAAAATCTTTTAAAAATAGGCTTCCTATTTAGAGTAGGTTTGCCATTGTCAAATACAAAGGTCCCCTTCTTTATCTACTCTCATTAACTCAGCCTTGTATGTGTGCAACCTTGCATAATGTGCTTTTAAACTACTCCTTAGTATGCTTAAAGCCTTATTCTTTGCCTTATAGCACATCCATCTTATAACTGTGATATTGTATTTCTCATTCAATTAATAATCATGTCCTCCACTTTATAATCGAACTTTCTTCTAAAGATATTCAGAAACTCTTTAGCCATCTAAATGTATGTCACTTGTCTATTTCCATTAGTCCTACTACAGTTATGTTCATTAACATACCTTCTTACAGTGAATGTTAATTCATTAGGTATCTCAAATGCATACAACCTCCACTTGCAATTGTCTTCACACTTAGCAGGCATTTTTTTTTTATTAATCTCAACCATCTCAAATTAAACCCATTGCATATAGCATATTGTTGAACAGCTTCCTTGAATTGACTGGCAGACTGAAACCTCATCCCTAAAATAAATTCTAATTTGTAGTGGTCACATTTGTAGTTGTATACAACCTTCTTTTGCTTCTTTATTCAATCATGAACTTTAAAATCTTCCTCCTCAGAGTTATAAGGACTGTCATAAGCACTATCTTCTGAATCTTGGTAGTCACTTATAGGTTGTTGATGATCACCTTCTTCAATATCATTTACTTCATTAGGATCCACTACACTTGTAGAATTATCCATCATAACCTCTTCATCCAATCCCAAACCATAACCAAGATCCACATAAATTGTTTTAAAAGCCCTTATATTATTCATAGCCATTACTCGTTCTTTATCATCTATGTCTAACTCATTTACCAAACTAACATCATTGTCACTTTGGTCCATGCCTAATGCAGATGGCATATATTCAACATCAGACTCACACCCACTGTTACCATTTCACACTTTAATTTGAACCAATCCTTGTATCTACATCACTTGAACTAATCTCATCTACATCAACATTTTTATTGCACCACTATACACCCTCTTTGTATGTTTTTATGAAAATCTTTAAGAACCCAAAATCAACACCCTCTTCCCATATTTTCATCACTTGGTCATCAGTATTTATCAATGTTTGATACTCCCAATTACTAGTCCTTGGCTCATAATACCCAAGTTTTACAATTCTACTTAAACCTAATTTTCCTAATTTTTTACCAATATAATCCCAAGTCAATCCTCCATTAACACTCACATCCCACCCACCAGCTATTATATGTCCCCCACAGTATTTAACCTTAGAGCCTTCAAAGAAGTTTCCTTCAACCTACACCTTTACAGGAAACCTATAGTGTTTCAAAAAAAATTAAATACCGATTGTTCAAGCACCCATATCAAGAACATAAAAATTGACATAAAACATGTATAATGTGAGACAATAAACCAAAAAAAAAAAAACTAATGAATTAGACAACTCACCAATTTCTTATTTTCTTGCCTCTTCCCATCTTCCTGGTAAGAAATTAAAAACCCGAGGATGAAAATTATAGTAATGTATGACCTATATTTTTAAACTATTTTATTTTAAAATGAGATATATAATGTTAATAAAATTTAGAGATTTTATTGATTTATTTTCATTATTTGTGATTAATTAATGTTGACCATTTGCATGATCAAACTCCTAATTTTTTACTTTGACAAATAATTTTTATACTAATAATTTCAATTAAGTGTGTAGGAAATTATATACCAAGCATATACACTTTTGGATGAATAGTAACTTTTCGGGCTGATTGAACCTCTGAGATTAAAGAAGACTTTTGACATATTTAGAGCTCGTAAAAGAGAAAATAAGCTTCTTCACTTTTGAATTAGACATCTTAAGCTTTCTAAATTGATTTTTCTTGTCAAAATCCAAGTTCATTTGGGTATGCAAATCTTCAATCAAAGTCAGCATATGTAGCTTGCATTTCAGCTTGCATAGCTCTTGGTATTTCAGTAATATTTTAAGCTACAAATATTCAATTAAGGTGATTCAAAGTTTTATGAAAATATAAGACAATTATCTAAAACTTTTATAAAGAATATTTTGGCTGAATCAATCTTCTTCAGTCTCATTCATGAGCATCTTTCGAAGTGGTCACGAGCTATCCTTCAATGGAGCCTTTGGAGCACGTTTTTGCCAAAAAATTGCAGTACCCCTCACAAGTGCTCCTCACGAGCGTGAGTGCTCATGACCTACTTGTGAGTAGACCTCTGACAGTATCCAACGAGAATTTTTTAATACAACGAATATATTTTTACTTCTCACGAACACTGTTCACTCGTGAGCCGCCCATAGCATCCTTTGAGCTGCCAAAAGTCCAAGAATTAATTCAAAATCAATTATAAACATTGGAGACATGATTGATACATCCAAAAAATATATTTTTAAGTGTTTATCTATATAAACAAAACTTATAATTCAATTTAAAGGTTAAGAAAACTTGTTTATCATTCATTATTTTCTTAAACATTCAATTGAGCTCTTAAACTTTCCTTTAAAAAATTCTTTGTGTATAACTCTTTTAAGAGTTGGTGAGTGATTAGAATAGATATTCTTATTCTTCTATTTTATAGGTTTAGAAAACAGGAAGTGAGATTATATTCTAAAGGAATTGGTTTAAGTGTTTAGCCATTAAAACACTTGGGAATTTGGTTTTAGTGTGAGCCTTGAAAACATTTGTAATTTGGTTTTTTGGTGAGCCTTGAAAACTCAAGTTGTAAGGTTGTAAGAGTGAGTCATAAAAATCTTGTGTATTCTCAATCTTATGAATAAGATTATGGGTGATTAAAAAATCCTAACTTGGGGATAAGTTAGGTGGAGACGTATGATTATTGTTGAATATGAACTCCTTAAATATTTATGTTCTTCATTCTTCCTTCTCAACTCTTACTCAATTCTTGCAAAGAATTCCTTTAATTTTCTATTTTTATTCTATAGTCCTATTCACCCCCCCCCCTCTAGGACTCTTTCAATTGGTATTAGAGCTTGAATTCTAGGTACTTCATTACTAGAATACAAGATCATGGGGAGTGAAATTCAAAACATCTCTTCTTTTAGACCATTCTTTGATGGTAGTGACCATCCACATTAGAAATTCAAAATGGAATTATATCTTGATTGTAATTCTATCAAACTTTGGGACATTGTCCTAAGAGGTTGGAAACCACTTACAACTACCATTGATGGTGTGATAACTACTCTTGCAAGAAGCCAATGGAGTTTTGATCAAAAGGAAGAAAATCACAAAAATAAAAAGACTATGATTACTCTAGTCTCCTCCATGATAAGAGAAGAAGGAGGCAAGCTTCAACATTACATTTTAGCTAAAGAAACGTGGGAGACCTTGGAGAATCACTATGAAGGCAACATTCAAGTAAAAAGCAAGAAGGTTCACTTCATATGTATGAATATGAACTCTTCAAAATGAAGCCTCAAGAATCAATCACGGAGATGACAAACCATCTCAATGCTCTCCTCATAACCCTCAAGAAAATTGGAAAACATTTCTCCAAGGAAGAGGTAAATAATAAGGTTCTAAGAATCCTACCTAAGAAGGATTGGGAATCTCATGTTACCTCAATTAAGGAAGTTCAAGACCTCTCTACCCTATAAACTGATGTGCTCATTGGTAAGCTCTTAACACATGAGCTCACCATCAAGTAAAGAGGTGAAGAATAAGAAGAGAAAGAAGAAAAGAAAAAGAGCATTGCTCTAAAAGCTCTTCAAGAAGATAGTGAAAAGGAAAGCATCAAAGATTCTAGTGATGAAGATAGTGACATTGTCATGCTCACTAGGAACTTTAAGAAGTTCTTAAGAAAGAAAAATTTCTCAAGAACAATGAACTTCAACAAGAAGTTTGAAGGAGATAGGAAGAAGAAAATAAAAGTGGTTACTTGCTATGAATGCAAGAAATCGGGACACATTAAAAGTGAATGTCCCAAACTCAAATTTAAGAGCAAGGGAGCAAAAGATAAGAAGAAGACATTCAAAGCTACTTGGGATGATTCCTCCGAATTCGAAGAGGAAGAGGAATAACAAGAAGTTATCAATCTTTGCTTCATGGCCATTGAAAACAAAAATGAGGTACCATCCACTTCTTATTCTTTCGTTGATGATTGTGATGAATATTGTGATGATGATGATGATGAGAGCTTTATTGTGAGCAAATTACTTGTTAAATGCAAAAGTTTGTTATTTAAGAAGAAACAATATAAAAATGAGTTAGGTAGCTTAAATAAGGATTTTGAATGTTTCAAAATTGATTTTGCTAAACTTGTTGCATTAAATAAAAAACTTATAAGTGATGCTAAATCTTCTAATTTTTTAAAAGACCAACTTAAGAAAGCAAATGATGAAAATCATAAGCTTTCTAAGGAAGTCTTAGAATTAAAGAATTCCATTGCTAAATTTAAAAGAGGAAAAGAAACTTTAGATAGTCTTCTTGACTCTCCAAAATTTCATAGAGATACCCATGGAATTGGATATAAAAATGGAATGTCTTCATCATTCTCATCACATATTACTTTTGTTACAGCTTCATATGATTCTACTCTTTTAACCTCAAATGAGATTCAAGCTTTTAAAGCTAAAAATTCTTATGTGTTAAATAGTAAGGCAAAGTCTTATAAGATTAACCCTTCATTAACACAAAAAGGTAAGGCTCAAACTAGAGCACCTCAACCTAAGCATGCTTATATATACACTAGACATAATTATAATAGGCATGCTACACAACACAATGCATATAAACATATTGCACAAACTTATCAAAATATTCATCACCATTGCCAATGTAAGTCTCACTCAATGTCACAAAATAATAGGAGATACACACAACACCAAAGGCATGTTGCACACACTAGGAAAGCATTTCATTCTAGGAGAAATAAATTTGAAAATATTGTATGTTCATATTGCATGATCAAAGGACATACCAATAATGTGTGCTTCTATAGAAAACTACACATGAATTTGCTTCCTTTGGATTATCTTGAAACTAACCAACCTAGACTAAAAAAGGTTTGGGTTCAAAAGAACATTTAAAATATTTTATGTAGGTGTACTTGAAATTCGAAAGAACAAAAAGCAAGTGGTATCTCGAAAGTGGATGTTCAAGGCATATAACGGGAGACAAGGAGCAATTCACCAAACTTAATGCTAGGATGGAGGACATGTTACATTCAAAGACAATGCAAAAGGAAAAATTATTGGCATTGGAGAAATAGGTAATCCTCAATCCTTATCTATACATCATGTGTTGTTTGTTGATGGTCTTAAATATAATTTTCTAAGTATAAGTTAATTATGTGATATGGGAAATAAGGTGACTTTCTATCCTAAAAATTACTTTGTTAGTAGTCTTGATGAAGACAAAGTAGTTTTTAATGGTGAAAGAGTAGATAATGTTTATGTTATTGATTTGAATAAAATTGATAACAAAGACATAAAATGCTTAATGTCAATTTCCCATGACAAATGGACATGGCATAGAAGGTTAGGACATGCAAATTTTGAGCTTTTGAATGATCTTTGTAAACATGAACTTATTATTGTTTACCTAAGCTTGAATTCACTAAGGATAAACCTTGTGATTCTTATCAAAAGGGAAAACAATCTAAGTTCTCATTTAAGCTAAAAAATGTAGTGTCCACTTCTAGACCACTTGAACTTATACATATGGATTTGTTTAGACCAACTAGAGTTGTTAGTCTCGGTAGAATGCACTATGCTTATGTATTGGTTGATGACTACTCTAGATACAATTGGGTGTGTTTTCTTACTCATAAGAATGATGCATTTAAAGCTTTTGAAAATTTTTCAAAAAGAGTTCAAAAAGAAAAAGGATTTTGTATTTCATCAATTAGAAGTGATCATAGAACTGAATTTGAAAATGAATTTTTTAAAAACTATTGTAATGAAAATGGTATTTCTCATATATTTTCATCTCATAAAACTCTTCAATAAAATGGGGTAGTTGAAAGGAAAAATAGAACTTTTGTAGAAATGGCTAGAATAACGCTTCATGAGTATAATTTGCCTCCATACTTTTGGGCTAAAGCCGTTAACACATCTTGTTATATTTCAAACCAAGTTTTCAAAAGATCAATTTTAAATAAAACATCTTATAAGCTATGTGTAGATGGCGGGGTTTAACGCGCATCTAAGATTTTAGCAACCGTGACACTGTTTGAGCTCAGGGCTCTAGAGAACACACTAACCATTATCACAAAGACATGGCGTGGAGATGAGGAGTCGCCACCCAGGGAAATAATTAGGACAAATCAAAAAGGTGGTACTCGATTCCTTAAAAGAAAGATAGCACCATAACCAGGAGATTCTGGATATGGAATACTAACTTCTTTTAGTCTTGTATTCATGTAGAATTACTTTATGAATTATTATCTTATTCTCTATTTACATGCAATTTCATATAAACCCAAAATAATAAACTCCAAGGCAAACTAGTCATGAAATATACAAGTAAATAATGCATTCAATAAATCACAGAACCCCTAAGTTAGTCTAATCTACATGGATTTTAAATAAATGAGTTAAATCTACATGTTTTAAATTATTAGTGAACCTAAAGACCTAATTCCTTTTGATTTTAATTAAATGAACCTAAATCTATGTATTTTAATTCTAAAATGGACCTAATTCTACATGTTATGAAGGTATTTAAATTAATGGGCCTAATTCTACATGTTTTAATTAAATAATGATCTTAAATCTACAAATTATGAAAAAATGCTTAAATTAAATGAGCTAAGTCTAAATTAATTAAACTAAATTAGGTGGGCCTATGTCTAATTAACTAAATGGGCCTAGAGATATTTCTAACCTAAAATCTAATTAATTATGGGCCTAGAAATATATTTTAATTAATTAAACCTAATTAATTATTAAGTGAAATGAGCTTTAAATAAATAAATCAAGACCTAAAGTGGGCTTAAGGCCCCAAAACACACAAAAATAATAAATAAGCCCAAAAATAAATAAAAATGCAAGAAAACAATTAAATAAGATAAAAAAAATAATTAAATTTATTCCTTACTAAAGCCCTAATTTTTATTAACATGCAACCTAAATTAATCTACTTCCTCCATTGATTTTAAATAATTACCTAATTGAAACCCAATTTTACTAATCAATTTAATCAAAATAAACATACAACCATACACATAATTTTATTACTATTCCCATTATTAGGGCTATTGCATTAATCCATAAAACAATTAATAGAATAAAAATAAATAAAACAATAAATAAAATAAAGATAATAAAAATAAATAAAATCCTGAAAACTAAGTCTCTACAAGGCTTTATCCATAGTTTTTTACGGACATCTCATGAAATTCATTCCTCCCCCATGATCATCATGCGTTTTCCTCCATAATCACCACAAAAATAAGATAAAACAATGATTAATGAATAAATTATGATAATAAATTTAAAAAATAATAATGTAAAATAATCAAATAAATAAATAAATAAATAATAGAAGAAGATGATATGTTTATGGATGATTTAGGGTGCTCCTCAGATTGATAGTTCACCGTTCTTGACAAATCTTCGAATCTTTCTCCTTAAAAATTCTTCACAAGTCTTGAATTGATTGTTGAATCAAAAGGAATTTTAGTAAAAAATTCAAAAGAAAACCATGATTTTTCTTCTTGTTCTCCCGTCTCTTCCCCTTCTTTTTCGTTTCTTTTCTACGCCCCCTTTTATGCTTTTCCTCTTTTTTCCTCTACTTCCTCTTTTTTCCTCTAACCATGATTTTAGTGTTGATGATCTTATAGATGACAATGAGATTGTGGAAACACAAAAAGAAAATGCTAGTAAGCCTTTGGAACTTGAAGATCCAAGCAAGAAGGAAAATGAGGAGATACCTCAACCTACATTAAAGGATGAACTTTCAAAGGATTGGCAATTCAAGAAAGCTCACCCTCAATACCTCATTATAGGTGACACTACAAAAGGGGTAACCACTAGATCAAAACTCAAGTCTATTGTCAATTTAGCTTTCATTTCTCAAATTGAACCCAAAAATGTTGATGACTTTAGGTCCTTGCTATGCAAGAAGAGTTAAATCAATTTGAGAGAAACAAGGTTTGGACATTAGTTCCTAGACCTAAACATCATCCTAGTATTGGTACCAAATGGGTGTTTAGAAATAAGATGAATAAATAAGGTGTCATAACTAGGAACAAAGCTAGACTAATAGCTAAAGGTTATAATCAAGAGGAAGGAATTGATTATGATAAAACCTTTGCCCTCATTGCAAGGTTAGAAGCTATTAGGGTGTTACTTGCATTTACATCATACATGGATTTTAAACTTTATCAAATGGATGTTAAAAGTGCATTTTTAAATGGTTTTATTGAATAGGAGGTATATATTGAAAAACCTCCGGGTTTTAAAAATTTTGACTCTCCAAATCATGTTTTTAAATTATCAAAAGCATTGTATGGATTGAAACAAGCTCCAAGAGCTTAGTATGAAAGATTGAGTAACTTTTTACTAAAGAAACGTTTCTCTAAAGGAAAGGTTAACACAACTCTTTTCATAAAGAAATCCAAGCATGATTTATTAATTGTTCAAATTTATATTGATGATATTATTTTCGGTGCTACTAACCATTGCTTGTGTGAGGAACTTTCTAAGCTAATGCAAGGAGAATTTGAGATGAGTATGATGGGAGACCTCAAGTTCTTTCTTGGACTTCAAATCAAGCAATGTAAATATAGGATTTTCATCAATCAAACCAAATATGCAAGGGAAATTCTCAAGAAGTTTGGAATGGATGGAGCTAAAACAAGCAAAACTCCAATGAGCACCACAACCAAACTCAACAAGGATGAGAATGGCAAACCAATTGATGAAAAATGATTTAGAGGTATGATCGGATCCCTTCTTTATTTAACTGCTAGTAGACCCGATATTATGTTTGTTACTTTCTTGTGTGCTAGATTTCAATCAAGTCCTAGAGAGTCTCATTTGAATGCTATCAAAAGAATTTTTAAATATCTTTATGGTACAATGCATTTAGGACTTTGGTATCCTAGGAGTTCTTCCTTTGACTTGATTAGTTATTCTGATGTTGACTTTGCCAGTAGCCTACTAGATAAAAAAAAAAGCACTTCTGGAACTTGTCAAATTTTAGGAAATTGCTTAGTTTCTTAGTTTAGTAAGAAATAAGTTTCTGTTGCTTTGTCCACCGCTGAAGTATAATATGTGGCGGCTAGTTGTTGTTGCACCCAAGTTCTATGGAAAAAATAACAACTTTTGGAATATGGCATTGATATTAATCACATTCCAATTAAGTGTGATAATACAAGTGCTATAAACCTTAGTAAGAATGCCATTCAGCATTCTAGAACTAAGCATATTGACATTAAACATCATTTCTTGCGTGATTATGTGCAAAATAAAGATATTTTTCTTGATTTTGTTGATACTAATCATCAATTAGTAGATATCTTTACCAAGCCTCTTTGGGAGGAAAGATTAAATTTTATTAAGCATGAACTTGGTATGATTGATGGCTCAAGCTTATCTTGATCACTTGTTAAAATTGATGAATTGATTATTAGATTCTTATATGATCATGTTCTTTAGAAAAATTATTTTTAGCATCATGTATATATTTTGTTTTAAAAGTATTTGCTTTGGCAAAATTTACTTCATATACATGATATATTATATTTCTCATTTGCATGATTTTTGTATTAATTTTATTTGATTTGGATCTATATGGATTCATTCAATTTTTTTTTTTCAAAAGCCCTCATATTTTTGCAAATTAATAATTAATTATTAAGCTAAATTCAATTAATTAATTATTTTAATTTAGCAAAAATATTACTCCTCCTTAACAATTTTTTTTTAATATTTTTTAATTTATTTTATGCATGTTTCTGTTTGGTTCATTTTCAATATACTTTTCGTATCTAAGTTTTGAGTTGTTAGTCTATTTTTTAATTTATTTTATGTCAGTTTCTGTTTGGTTTATTTGCAGTATACTTTCTGTATCTAAGTTTTGAGCTATTTTATGACTATTTTTCATCAGTTTATGTTCAATTTATTTTCTAGATATAAACCATGAGTTGTTAGTCTGTTTTATAATTATTTTGTGTTAGTTTCAATTTGGTTTATCTTTTGGATATTTTTTGGATATAAGACATGAACTGTTAGTTTTATTTCTTATTTACAATTGATATTTTAATATCATTGTAACTCTTTTTTTTTATGCAATTTTATTTGCATTTTGACAAAAGGGAAAAATATTTGAGTTTGTTTATTTTTTTTGTGTTTACACATGAATATTTTTTATTATGTTTTACATGCATAATTAATGTTTAATTTATTCATGTATCAATTGTACGTAGGAATTATTTTGATCTTTGTTTATGCATGGATATTTTTAAGATTTGGTCTATCTTTGCATTTTGACAAAGGAGGACGAATAATTGAGTTTGCATGCATACTTAGTTAATTTCTTTTAAGGGAGAAATTTTTTTTTCCAAAGATGTGTTTATGTAAGTGACATACTATGTAATAGTGTACCTTTAATATCAATTTTTTTTAAATCCATTTAAATAGGGGGAGAAAATTATTTGAATTTATTTCACATAAATTTTTTTTGCATGCATAGTAACAATGTAAGTGTGGCTAGTTTTGTCCTTGTGATAAATAGTCTTGTTTTGCTTACTTTGTTTTTAATATGACATGAATTTTTTTTTACGCATGACTATTAATTGTGCTTATTCATGCAAAATCCATATTCATGTATAAATTCTTCTTGGGAATGGTTTTTATCTTTGAAAATAACATGAATTTTATAAAGATTTTGAGTATCTTTGCTTTCATTGTTTTGGTTCTTGAACTTTTATTCCCTTTATTATTTTTAGCTCCTTTAGGTCTATTTCCCTTTATATCTCTCTCTTTTCTTTTTATCTTTGACAAAGGGGGAGAAGAAGCTATGTGTTTAAGAGATAAATAATTGTGTTTAAGATATGCTAAGTACCACATGATTATATATGATTGATTGACTAGTTAAAACTCTACATGATCATGTGATGTTTGAATATAGCATATATACAATTTCGTGACGCATTATAATAGCACCATATGCATATGTGTTTGAAATTATTTTCTTCATGTTGTCTAACATTTTTTAATAATAATGTTATCATCATTTGTTATGTTAGATCATGTTCTTGATAACTTTTTTATTTTTTCTTTATTTTTAACAAGAAGGATAATAAAATTTATTTATATTTCTTATCATGCCCAAAAAGGAGGAGAAATAAAAAAACATATTTGTTAAAGAAATATATTTATTTAACTCTTATACATGTTATGATAATCCATTTATTTATATGCTCTGGTACATGATAAATATTGAATTTATACACATGTTAAGAGGGAGCAAAATATTTTCTCATTTTGATTCTATTTAATTTGAAAGGGGGAGCTATTTTTATTTAATATGCTTATACATGTTATTTATTTTTTACACACACACATATTATTCATCTTTTCAAATTGGTTGTCAAAGCCAAAAAGGGGGAGATTATTGACCATTTGCATGATCAAACTCCTAATTTTGGACTTTGACAAACAATTTTTATACTAATAATTTCAATTAAGTGTGTAGGGAAAGCACATACACTTTTGGATGAATAGTGACTTTCAGGCTGATTGAACCTCTGCGATTGAAGAAGACTTTTGACATATTTAGAACTCTTAAATGAGAAAATGAGCTTCTTCACTTTTTAAGTAGACATCTTAAGCTTTCCAAATGGAGCTTTTTTGTCAAAATCCAAGTTCATTTGGGTATGCAAATCTTCAGTCGAAATCAGCATATGCAGCTTGCATTTCAGTTTTCATAGCTCTTGGTATTTCAGTAATATCTTGAGCTAAAGATATCCAATTGAGGTGATTCAAAGTTTTATCAAAATCTAAGACAATTATCTACAATTTTTATGAAGAATATTTTGGTTGAATTGATCGTCTTCAATCCCGTTCACGAGCATCTTTCAAAGTGGTCATGAGTTATCCTTCAATGGAGCCTTTGGAGCATGTTTTTGTTAAAAAATGGCAATACCCCTCACAAGCTCTCCTCATGAGCATAACTGCTTGTAACCTGCTTGTGGGCAGACCTCTGATGGCATCCAACGGAAATTTTTGAATGCAACGGATATATTTTTGCTCCTCACGAGCACTGTTCACTCGTGAGCATCCTTTGAGCTGCCAAAAGTCCAAGAATTGATTCAAAATCAATTATAAACATTGGAGACATGATTGATACATTTAAAAACTATATTTCTAAGTGTTTGTCAATATAAACACAACTTATAATTGTAATATCCCGAGTTTTTTTTAAATATTTTTATATTGCATCGGGATATGCAGTGTTAATAATTTTTGTATATATTTATGATATTTTGTAAGTTGTTGTTTGTTTAAAGCTAATTTTAATTATTTTATATTATTTTAAGTACTTTACATAAAATTTTTCCGGAAATTATATTTTCGGGAAAATTGATACGTAAATAATTTAATACTATTTATTTTGACTAGTTTTACAAATTTGAATGAACTCATATATAATTTTAAAGTGCTAAAATAAATTGTATATATGTGTATTTATTTAAATTAATTAGGATTTAACTAATTTACCTTAATTTTTATTATTTAGTTTTAATATTAATTAATTAATTTTAAGTGTATAAATTATTAAATATATTAAAATATTTGTGTGGTGAGTATTATTTGTGTGTGGGAATATATATAATATTATTATATAAGGTGGACATATATATATATATATATATACATATACACGTTATTTATCAAAAAAACTAAAAGTTGCAATATTTACAGTTTTACCATTTTTTGCATCTTCTTCTTCCCAACGCAATTTCTTCCATTTCCAGCTAGTTTTCTTGTTGTCACTATGCCCCTTAACCTTCCTCCTCTACCTCCAGCCATTTCCACCACCTGAAACTCTTTTTTCCGGTGTGTTTTGGCCAGATTTTTCAACAAGGTCGAATTTCATCTCATAGTTGTTCAAGCCAATTCCAACCACTGTTTTTAACACCGTCGGTCTCTATCTTCTTCTTGAGCTCCGGTGAGTATGATTACAAGCTTTGTTTCACTTGATTTGGTCTAGAATTGCTTAGGTTTCAATTTCTTCATTTCAACCATTTAGGGTTTCGAATTTTTTTTAGCTTCAATTTGATTGATTCATGAAAAATTCCTTCACAAAATTTGTTCCTGGAAGCTTAATCTACATTCTGTAATTTTTTTAGAATTTTTGGAATTTATTTTGATTTTTGTGACTTTTTTATTATTTTATTAATATTTTCTAATTTTTGAAAATTAATTAATTAAAGTATGAAATTGTGTTTTATGGTAATTATAGGTGTTGAAATGAATTATAGAAATTTATTTGTAATTTTTGTGAATTTTTATATATTTATTTGGAATTTATTAAGTTTATGTAATTTTGAAAAATAGGGTTAATTATGTGTTTAATTGAAATAAATTGGTTAATTGAGTATATTTATTGATATTACAGAAATATATGTTGAGAAAATTAATTTTGAGTAATTATATTATTTTTGGTGAATTTTTGGATTTATTTTAGTAAATTTATATATATAGGGGTATTTTGGTAATTTTATACTAAATTGGTTAAAAATGTAATTAAATTGGTTTTAATAGTTATTTAGGGTATAAAAATGATTTCTACAAATTATTTAGTATTTTCAACTAATTAAAACTATTTTTCATCAATTATTTTCAAATTATATATATATTATACAATTTTTCTAAATAAATGAGTTTTTATCGGTTTTTAATAAGTTTTAGGGTTAATTACGTAATTTGGATTTATAAAATGTATTTTTATTATATAGGGGCATTTTTGGTATTTTATAATTATTCTGTGAATTGCGAACCTCGATCGGTGAATTGTAATTTGGAGTCCGACCGAAGGATTGTGGTGTGAATTTAGTGTTATTCCGAAGTGTGTTTTCTTTGCAAGACTGGCTCTACTCTTTAAGTAGAGAGATGTCCGTTTTACAGGGGAGGTTCTGTCGGATTTTCGATAGAATTCTCGTAAAACGTGATGTTCAGTCAAATCCCTATTCTAATTCTGTATCTAAAATTCTAGATCGAGTTTTTAGAGTTTCCGTTAAATTTATTCTAATTCATGTTGTCATTTGTTTGTTTAGTTGCGCCGAGATCGAGGCCTAACGGATCAGGCTCACCGAATTTGTCTCGTGGAGCGCTAACATATGAGTTATTATACTGTATATATATGCATTGCATATAGGATGCATGACTTAGGATTTTTCATTTTCATTATATGTTTAAACAGTAATTTAATTATAATATGATTTGGTATATTTTTTGTTTATTTTTAGTATATCTTGATATATAAATGTTTGTATATTTTCTATATACATTTAATATATCACTGGCATATTTAGAGTTTATTTTTGATATATGTATGTTAGATATTTAGGTTTATGTTTGTTGTAATTTAATATCTATACATGATTTAAATGTACATCGAACCATAATTATTTTATTAAATGATTAGTATAATTTAGGTTTATTCTTAAAAAATTGCATGCTATATTATAATCGTACACTTAAATTATTTTTAAGTTTATTTTTGGTATATTTTTTATTTATTTCCAAATAAATACATGTTTTATTATTAAATTAAACCTAACACATTAGTGGTATATTTAGGGTTTATTTTTGATATATGCATGCTAGATAATTAGATTTATTTTTAGTATATTTGTGAATATATGTTAAACCTAAACATATATTTAAATGAACAGTTATACATAAATGTTTTATCAAAGAATTTGTGTACTTATGTTACGACCCAAAACAGGGGCCATGACCGGCGCTAGGGAACGGGAATTCTTTCGAATCCGGAACCCGTAGCAAGCCTAAAAAAATAAAATAAAACATGCAATAGTAATAATAACAATATATAATGCAGCAGAAATAAAAATCATCATAACTATCACAATAACATTTCCACCAACTGGATTTAAATCAAATACTCATCTCCTATATATATAAAATCTTTTAATACAAATCCAGTTCAAATATATAATACAACATCTCTTTAAATATTTAATGACTATTGCAATGTCTAGATAAAATAAACCCAAGACTCAGAGAAGCAGTTTACATAAAGAAGCCGGGGTGAAAGAAATCCGGCGTACAGGCCTGCTACTGAAGTCTGAAGAAGATGACTCTCCTGAAAAATTGTCAACGGAGGGGAGTCAGACCTCACTGAGTGAAATACTATAATATATATACATGCATACTAAATGACAATGCATACAATCAACAGTAATATCTGATATGTATATATACAGGCAAATACACACAGATGCAATAAAATCATTTTATATATATTTCATTGAAAATCATTGTTTATGAAGGATCACATAGAACCCTAGAATATCGCAACCTCAAACAGTGTTAGACAACACTCTAGCCATACAGGCTCACTTATTCCAAAATATTCACTTATTCCATTTAGACAGTAGACTGGCCCCGAGACACTAAGTCAACCGAGCTCCAGCAGTCTGACTGTCAGTGTGATTGGCCCCGAGACACTTGGTCAACCGAGCTCCAACAATCACACCTCCAAAACATATCTCACACATCAAATAATCATATCCAGTCAATATCCACAAACTGGTTAGTAATATAGCCTAAATGCTATAAGCGTACCGGTACGTACTCGGTCCTAGTGCTGCCCACTAGGTAGCACGTTCTATTGATATCCTTCATTAATAAATATAAAACATTCATTCACAAATAAATGATGCATGAATTTAAATAAAATAACAATATAAACCATATATATACTAGAAATATACCAAAAATAAACCAAGTATATTTTGAGTATATATACGTCAAATAAATCCAATCAAATTATAAATTAAGCTAGAAATATATTTAAAAACATTTTAAACATAATTTATTAATAAAACATGCATATAATTTAAAATATACCAAAAGTAAACCAAAAATAAATTAAAAATAAACTTAGGTACTAACCAAATTATTTATGCATATTTAATCAAAATGAAACATATATTTCTAAAATCATGCATCCTAAAGCACATATATATAAAATAGTAACTCACACTTAGTGCGCTCCACGAGATGGATCCAACAGGCCTGATCCACTAGGCCTCGGTCTCGGTGCAACTAAACAAACAATAACGACAGAATCAGAATAAACCTAACAGAAAATCCTATAACTCAATCTAGAATATTAAACATAGAATCGAGATTAGGGATCGATCGGACATCACGTTTTACGAGAATTCTACCAAAAATTCGACAGAACCTCCCCTGTAAAATGGACATCTCTCTACTCAAAGAGTAGAGCCGGCCCTACAAAGAAATACACTTCAAAAAACAGGCACAATAACTCATCCACAACCCCTCGGTCGGACTCCAAACTACAGTCTACCGATCGGGGTCCACAATCACATAACAATTGTAAAAAAACCAAAGATACCCTTATAACATAGAAATACATTTTATAAGTAGAAATTACATAATTATCCTTAAAACACTGTAAAAATCGATAAAAACTCATTTTATTAGAAAAATCGTATATTATATATATAATTGAAAATAATTCACGAAAAATAGTTTTAATTAGTTAAAAATACTAAAAAATTTGTAGAAATCATTTTTATACCTTAAATAACTATTAAAACCAATTAAATTACATTTTTAGCAAATTTTGGTAAAATTACCAAAGTACCCCTATATATATAAATATATTATAATTACTTCAAAAATTCACCAAAAATAGTATAATTATCCAAAATTAATTTTCTCAACATATTTATCAATAATATTAATAATTAAACTCAATTAACCAATTAATTTCAATTAAAAACACAATTAACCCTATTTTCCAAAAATTCCATAAACCTAATTAAATTCAAATAAATACATAGAAGTTCATAAAAATTCAAAATAAATTCCTATAATTCATTTCAACACCTATAATTATCATAAAACAAAATTTCATAATTTAATTAATTAATTTCCGAAAATTAGAAAATAATATTAAAATATTCAAAAATACCCAAAAATCAAAATAATCTCCAAAAATTCTACAAAAATTCACACATGAAGATTAAGCTACTAGGATCAATATTTGTTAAGGGAATTTTCATGAATCAAACAAATTGAAGTCCAAAAAATTCAAGAACCCTAATATGGCCGAAATCGAAAATTCGAAACCTAAGCAAATCAAGACCATTTAAGCTCAAACCAAAGCTAGAATCACACTCACCGGAGCTCAAGGAGAAGAAAGAGACTGGTGGTGTCGAAAATAGTGGCCGAAAACGTCGTGATCAACGGTGAAGAAGAATTCGGCTTCTTCGGCCAAAATCCACTTCCAGACGCCGGAAACGGCTGCTACAGGCGGCGAGGAAGGCTGGGGAAGGTGGTGGCACGCCGGACGATACACCAACGGCAAGAAATTGGGACTGCAGCGACAGGAACGGCGATGGGGAAGTGATCGGGGAAGAAGAGAGAAATCGGGGGCAATTCGGTAATTTTCCAAAAAACTTGATTTTTGACATATTATATGTATATATATATACTTTATACTATATAATAAAATAATATTAAATTACACACATTAAATATACACCACACACTTAATATTTAATATTTTAAAATTTAATAATAAATAAAAATAAATAACAATAATTAAATAACAATAAAATTAATAAACAAATAATAAAATATTAGGGTAATATATTAAAACCTAATTAAATAAATATATACACACATAGACTTTATTTAGTAATTTAAAAATACGTATGAGTTCATGCAAGTCCGTAAATCTATTTAAAATAATTAATAATAAATTATTTACGTGAAAATTTTTCCAAAAATGTAAGTCCCGGGAAAATTTTACGTAAAGTACTTAAAATAATACACAATAATTAAAATAGATTTTAAATACACATCAACTCGTAAAAAGATCATAATATATATATACAAAAATTCTTAACACTGCATATCCCGATGCAGTATAAAAATGTTTAAAAACACGGGATATTACAACTTAGGGCATATCTTGTGTATATTTAAGTATATTTTTAAGAAAATGCATGTTATATTATTGTTACTCATTTAAATTATTTTTAACCATATTAATGATTTATCTTTAGTTTATTTCATATTTTATTTGACATATATATACCCGAAATATACTGGTTATATTTTAGGTATATTTTTTGTATATATATATGGTTGATTTTATTATTATGAATATCGTTCCACATTAATTATTTTTAGAATAAATGATTTATTCTAAGTGAAGGATATCAATAGAATGTGCTTCCTAGTTGGCAAGACTAGGGCCGTGTATGTACCGGTGCGAAAGAATAGGGTTGAGCGAGAGTTAATTTTGGGTGATTACAATTGATTAGATTGATTTGACTGAGATTAATGGTATGATAGATAGTGTGATTACGGGGCCAATCACACTGACAGTCAGACTGTTGGAGCTCGATCGACTTAGTGTCTCGGGTCCAGTCTGCTGTTCAGTTTGGAATAAGTGTTCTATTTGGAATCAAGTGAGCCTGTATGGCTAGATTGATGATGGGGTTGATTGGGGATTGCTATTATTAGGGTTCTATGGATCCTTCATGAATTAAAATAAACGTTTTCTACATTTAGTATATTTATAAAGGCAGAGTTTGGCATTCGTGTGAAATGTGTGTATATACATATATATATATATAAGAATGCCTAATTATTATGGTTTAGTTTGCATGTATATATAGTATAATAATTCACTCAGTGAGGTCTAACCCCCCTCAATTATTTTTTTTCAGGAGATCCCATATCGTCAGACCTTAGTTGTAGAGTTCCTCGCTGGTGTTCTTCAATCCCGGCCATTTTATGCAAACGTCTATTTTGAATTCTGATTTGTATTCTAGAAACTGCAGTAATAGTGTTATTGTATCGGAAGAGTATTATATTATTTTGATATTGTATATTCTGAAAAATTGTATTTGAAACTATACGAATATATATTCATTGATGAAAGGATTTGGAGTATTTATTTTATATATTAATTTAAAAATTTTTAATTCTGTCGTACTTTTTATTTATTTATTACATGATTTTATTTTCTAAGGCTTGCTACGGGTTCCAGATTCGAAAGAATTCTCGTTCCCTAGCGCTGGTCATGACTCCTAGTTTGGGTCGTGACAATAATTCAATTAAAAGGTTAAGAAAATTTGTTTATCATTCATTATTTTCTTAAACATTCAATTGAGCTCTTAAACTTTCCTTTAAATAATTCTTTCTGTACAACTCTTATGAGAGTTGGTGAGTGATTAAAATAGACATTCTTATTCTTCTATTTTCTAGGTTTAGAAAATGGGAAATGAGATTCTATTCTAAAGGAATTGGTTTAAGTGTTTAGCCATTAAAACACTTGGGAATTTGATTTTAGTGTGAGCCTTGAAAATACTTGTAATTTGGTTTTTAGTGAGCCTTGAAAACTCAAGTTGTAAGGTTGTAAGAGTGACCCATAAAACTCTTGTGTATTCTCAATCTTATAAATAAGATTGTGGGTGATTAAAAAATCCTAACTT
>CANTUR010001674.1:5000-7500 GCA_947683625.1 Mallotus nudiflorus
TGTGGCTCCGGTGGCAACTAGATCAATGCGCTATTGCTTCAAGAGAAGCTCCCGTCGAAGTTCACTATGAATCTTTGGGTACCTATCATGAGATTTATGAGCACTATCTAATAGTAAGAAATATAAACAAAGAAATTCTTTGTATATACATTCGAACTACTGTTGGTCATATTTCTCTTTATCGAGAAATCGAAGAAGCTATACAAGGGTTTTGCCAAGCCGGCTCAGATGGTATCTAATCATAGGGATCTAAGCGAAGTAATTCTATGACACCGGCATGAATTCCGACCTCTTCGGTTCAGATAGGACCATAGTTCCTGAATTTCTATACAAATAAAGATCGAGAAAAGGAAGTTTCCAATCATTGACTCAAATCCATTGTCGAACTCTACTCAGCGGAATATGGAGGTACTTATGGCCGAACGGGCCAATCTGGTCTTTCACAATAAAGTGATAGATGGAACTGTCAGTAAACGACTTATTAGCAGATTAATAGATCATTTTGGAATGGCATATACATCACACATCCTGGATCAAGTAAAGACTCTGGGTTTCCAGCAAGCCACTGCTACATCCATTTCATTAGGCATTGATGATCTTTTAACAATACCTTCTAAGGGATGGCTAGTCCAAGATGCTGAACAACAAAGTTTGATTTTGGAAAAACACTATCATTATGGAAATGTACATGCGATAGAAAAATTACGCCAATCTATTGAGATATGGTATGCTACAAGTGAATATTTGCGACAAGAAATGAATCTAAATTTTAGGATGACGGACCCCTTTAATCCAGTCCATATAATGTCTTTTTCAGGAGCTAGGGGAAATGCATCTCAAGTACACCAATTATTAGGGATGAGAGGATTAATGTCGGATCCGCAAGGACAAATGATTGATTTACCTATTCAAAGCAATTTACGCGAAGGACTATCTTTAACAGAATATATCATTTCTTGCTACGGAGCCCGAAAAGGGGTTGTCGATACTGCTGTACGAACATCAGATGCTGGATATCTTACGCGTAGACTTGTTGAAGTAGTTCAACACATTGTTGTACGTAGAACAGATTGTGGCACCACCCGAGGGATCTCTGCGAGTCCTCGAAATGGGATGATGTCGGAAAGAATTTTTATTCAAACATTAATTGGTCGTGTATTAGCAGACAATATATATATGGGTCTACGCTGCATTGCCATTCGAAATCAAGATATTGGGATTGGACTTGCCAATCGATTCATAACCTTTCGAACACAAACAATATCTATTCGAACTCCCTTTACTTGTAGGAGTACGTCTTGGATCTGCCGATTATGTTATGGTCGGAGTCCTACTCATGGCGATCTAGTGGAATTGGGGGAAGCCGTAGGTATTATTGCAGGTCAATCCATTGGAGAGCCGGGTACTCAACTAACATTAAGAACGTTTCATACTGGCGGAGTATTCACAGGGGGTACTGCAGAATATGTACGAGCCCCCTTTAATGGAAAAATCAAATTTAATGAGGGTTTGGTTCATCCCATACGTACACGCCATGGGCATCCTGCTTTTCTATGTTATATAGACTTGTATGTAACTATTGAGAGTCACGATATTATACATAACGCGACTATTCCACCAAAAAGTTTCCTTTTAGTTCAAAACAATCAATATGTAGAATCCGAACAAGTGATTGCTGAAATTCGGGCGGGAACATACACTTTGAATTTTAAAGAGAAGGTTCGAAAACATATTTATTACGATTCAGAAGGGGAAATGCACTGGAGTACTGATGTATACCATGCACCCGAATTTACATATAGTAATGTCCATCTCTTACCAAAAACAAGCCATTTATGGATATTATCAGGAAATTCGTGCAGATCCAGTATAGTTCCTTTTTCACTACACAAGGATCAAGATCAAATGAACGTTCATTCTCTTTCTATCAAAATAAGATATATTTCTAGTCCTTCCGTAAATAATGATCAAGTTAAACACAAATTCTTTAGTTCAGATTTTTCGGGTAAAAAAGAAAGTAGAATTCCTGATTATTCAAAACTTAATCGAATCATATGTACTGGTCATTGTAATCTCATATATCCTGCTATTCTCTACAAGAATTCGGATTTATTGGCAAAGAGGCGAAGAAATAAATTCATCATTCCATTCCAATCAATTCAAGAACAAGAGAAAGACCTAATGACCCGCTCAGCTATCTCGATTGAAATACCGCTAGATGGTATTTTCCGTAGAAATAGTGTTTTTGCTTATTTTGACGATCCCCAATACCGAAGAAAGAGTTCGGGAATTACTAAATCTGGGGCTGTGGGAGTGTATTCAATCGTCAAAAAAGAAGATTTTATTGAGTATCAGGGAGTCAAAGAATTTAAGCCAAAATACCAAATGAAAGTAGATCGCTTTTTTTTCATTCCCGAAGAAGTGTATATTTTACCCGAATCTGCTTCCCTAATGGTACGGAACAATAGTATCATTGGAGTAGATACACCAATTGCTTTAA
>CANTUR010001674.1:12500-25000 GCA_947683625.1 Mallotus nudiflorus
AGTTGTATGAATTCACAAAAACTTTGTAGATAGGAACTAAAAAATAGATATCGAAGTCGTTCTGATGATTCAATAATATTAATATTATTACTTCACTTCGGAGTTCTTAGTTACTTCGACTGGATGAAAATCTTATTGATAGGATGAATAATTAAGTCATAATTTATTGATTGATTGTATCATTAACCATTTCTTTATTTTATTTTGGTGCGAGGAACTTATCATGAATCCATTGATTTCTGCCGCTTCCGTTATTGCTGCCGGTTTGGCCGTTGGGCTTGCTTCTATTGGACCTGGGGTTGGTCAAGGTACTGCCGCAGGCCAGGCTGTAGAGGGTATCGCAAGACAACCCGAGGCGGAGGGAAAAATACGAGGTACTTTATTGCTTAGTCTGGCTTTTATGGAAGCTTTAACAATTTATGGACTAGTTGTAGCATTAGCACTTTTATTTGCGAATCCTTTTGTTTAAGTTTAATCCTATAAAATAAAAAAGAAAATATATATATATAAATCATATAATATATATAAATCGAAAACGAAAATATGAAAATCTAAATATTAGAAATATTTAGAAATATATAGAATAATAATATAAAATATATAGAATTAGATAATTAGTATAGAATTAGATAATTAGTCTGTCTTATAGTCGACAAGAAAAGAGGAGATCCTATGAAAAATGTAACCGATTCTTTCGTTTCTTTGGGTCACTGGCCATCCGCCGGGAGTTTCGGATTTAATACCGATATTTTAGCAACAAATCCAATAAATCTAAGTGTAGTCCTTGGTGTATTGATTTTTTTTGGAAAGGGGGTGTGTGCGAGTTGTTTATTTCAAGAATCGGCTGGATTGAACCAGCTGCGCTTTTTTCGTTTTAACTAGAAAGGAAAGGGTGCATGATCCTGCGAATTACTTCTGAATAAATTAAGAAATCATCTTTAAGAACTATAGCAATTCGTGATTCATGGGTAAGGTAAATATACTTTGATTCTCTATCAACCAATAATGCGGGACTATTAATATGGTTAAAGCTAAACGGTTGGTTTAAAGTCTAGATGCAGCAAGGTACTCTTTCTACTATTATGTTAATACAAAAACAAAAAAAAAAACAGGTTCAAAATGAATAGTTGGAAATTTTTTTCGGTATAGAACACTCATGTCGAAAAAAGATTTGAACCCATTTTTTGAAATTTTTTGAAAAATGGGTATTTCACTCATTCTTATCCAATGTTGAGTCGATAACCTGGACATTAAAGTAAATTCTTTGGATTTGAAGAAAAAAAGAAACAACTTTACTGACAATTACTTGTTTGGTCAGAAGAGTCCTCCGAATATGAATATTCCGGTCTTGGACTTGGATTAGTGATTAATTTCGATATTTTTTTTGGAATATCCATTTTGATATGAATAGAGAAGAGAGGATAGGCTCATTTCAGTCAAAAAAGCTATGGGAATTCCCCCATAAGAATTGAGCGTGAGAGCCAAATGAATCGAAAGATTCATGTTTGGTTCGGGAAGGGATCATGGAAGTTTTGCAATGAATGGAAAGATAATCTACTTTCATTAACCGATTTATTAGATAATCGAAAACAAAGGATTTTGGATACTATTCGAAATTCAGAAGAACTACGCGAGGGGGCCGTTGAGCAACTGGAAAAAGCCCGAGCCCGCTTACGGAAAGTGGAAATAGAAGCAGATCAGTTTCGAATGAATGGATACTCTGAGATAGAAAGAGAAAAATGGAATTTGATTAATTCAACTTATAAGACTTTGGAACAATTAGAAAATTATAAAAATGAAACCATTCATTTTGAACAACAAAGAACGATTAATCAAGTCCGACAACGGGTTTTCCGACAAGCCTTACAGGGAGCTCTAGGAACTCTGAATAGTTGCTTGACCGACGAGTTACATTTACGTACCATCAATGCTAATCTTGGAATATTTGGAACGATAAAAGAAATAACGGATTAGTCCTTCTATTGTAGGCATTATTTTTTTTTTTTGAAAAAAAAAAAAATGAAGAAATATTCATGGTAACCATTCGAGCCGACGAGATTAGTAATATTATCCGCGAACGTATTGAGCAATATAATAGAGAAGTAAAGATTGTAAATACTGGTACCGTACTTCAAGTAGGCGACGGCATCGCTCGTATTTATGGTCTTGACGAAGTAATGGCAGGTGAATTAGTAGAATTTGAAGAGGGTACAATAGGCATTGCTCTGAATTTGGAATCAAATAATGTCGGTGTTGTATTAATGGGTGACGGTTTAATGATACAAGAGGGAAGTTCCGTAAAAGCAACAGGAAGAATTGCTCAGATACCGGTGAGTGAGGCTTATTTGGGTCGTGTTATAAATGCCCTGGCTAAACCTATTGACGGTCGGGGTGAAATTTCAGCTTCTGAGTCTCGGTTAATTGAATCTCCCGCTCCAGGTATTATTTCGAGACGTTCCGTATACGAGCCCCTTCAAACAGGACTTATTGCTATTGATTCGATGATCCCTATAGGACGTGGTCAGCGAGAATTAATTATTGGGGACAGACAGACCGGTAAAACAGCAGTAGCTACAGATACAATTCTCAATCAACAAGGACAAAATGTAATATGTGTTTATGTAGCTATTGGGCAAAAAGCGTCTTCTGTGGCTCAGGTAGTGACTACTTTACAGGAAAGAGGGGCAATGGAGTACACTATTGTGGTAGCCGAAACGGCGGATTCTCCGGCTACATTACAATACCTCGCTCCTTATACAGGGGCAGCGCTGGCTGAATATTTTATGTACCGCGAACGACACACCTTAATCATTTATGATGATCTCTTCAAACAAGCGCAGGCTTATCGCCAAATGTCGCTTCTATTACGAAGACCGCCTGGTCGTGAAGCTTATCCAGGAGATGTCTTTTATTTGCATTCACGCCTTTTGGAAAGAGCTGCTAAATCAAGTTCCCGTTTAGGTGAAGGAAGTATGACTGCTTTACCAATAGTTGAGACCCAATCAGGAGACGTTTCGGCTTATATTCCTACTAATGTAATTTCCATTACAGATGGACAAATATTCTTATCCGCCGATTTATTCAATGCTGGAATCAGGCCTGCTATTAATGTGGGTATTTCTGTTTCAAGAGTAGGATCCGCAGCTCAAATTAAAGCTATGAAACAAGTAGCTGGTAAGTTAAAATTGGAATTGGCGCAATTCGCAGAATTAGAAGCCTTTGCGCAATTTGCTTCGGATCTCGATAAAGCTACTCAAAATCAATTGGCAAGAGGTCAACGATTACGTGAGTTGCTCAAACAATCCCAATCAGCTCCCCTCACAGTCGAGGAACAGATAATGACTATTTATACTGGAACGAATGGATATCTTGATTCATTAGAAATTGGACAAGTAAGGAAATTTCTCGTTGAGTTACGTACTTACTTAAAAACGAATAAACCCCAGTTCCGAGAAATCATATCTTCTACCAAAACATTTACCGAAGAGGCGGAAACCCTTTTGAAAGAAGCTATTCAAGAACAGAAGGAACGTTTTCTACTTCAGGAGCAAGTATAAAAGGAGCAAGTATAAAGAAATTTATCACTTTGAATCTTTATTTTAATAATCTTTATTTTATTATATTTTTTATAATTATATTAATAATTATATTATTATAATTATTAATTTCATTATAAATTTCATTATAAAAATTTCATTATAAATTTTATATAATTTTATTATATTTTATTATATATATTATTTATTATTTATTATTAATATAATTATTTATTATTAATATATTAATAATTAATATATATATTAATATATATATTTAATATATATATTCTGTTTATTATATTATATATATTCTATTATATATATTATATATTTTTATTATATTATATATTTTTATTATATTATATATATATTATATATTATTATATATTAATATTATTATATATATTATATATTATATATATTTATTCTATTATATTTATTCTATTATATATATTATATATTTTTATTATATTATATATTATTATATATTAATATTATTATATATATTATATATTATATATTATATATATTTATTCTATTATATATATTATATATATTTATTCTATATATTTTTATTATATTATATTATATATATATATTATATTCTATATATTATATATTCTATTTATTATATTCTATTTCTATTTATTATATTCTATTTATTATATTATTATTATATATTTATTATATTATTATTATATTCTATTTATTATATTATTATTATATTAATATTAAATTATTATATTAATATTAATTATATTAATATTAAAATATTAATATTAAATTATATTATATTAAATATTTATTATTAAATATTATAGATTATAATTATATCATCTTTATTTTCATTTTATTATATTAATTTTCATTTTACATTTTATTATATTATTATATTTTATTATATTATTTTCATTTTATTATATTATTATATTTATATATTATTATTATATTTATATATTTATAATTATATTATTTTATTTAATTTATATGGATATGGGTATTATATGAAAAAAAATTGCGTCCAATAGGATTTGAACCTATACCAAAGGTTTAGAAGACCTCTGTCCTATCCATTAGACAATGGACGCTTTTCTATTCCATTCCAATTTTTTTTTTTCTTTTTTCTTTCATTTTTTTTGTTCATAAAAAAAGAATATGCAAGGTAATTTTAGGAATTACCTATTTTTTTAATTAAATATGAAATGTAAAAAGTAAAAAATGATTCATTTTTTTATAAATATAATTCTTTTTATTTCATTTTTGAATTTGTTATTAGATTATTAGAATTCTCAATTTTTCTTATTACAATTACTTATTCTATTTTCTATTAATATTTTCTATTAATAATTAATATTTACATTTACATATTATTATATACACTATTTATTATATACACTATATATAATATATAAAAATAACTATATAATATAAATAAAATAAATAATATAAATAAAACTATATATAATATATATATAGAATATAATTTCTATTAATTTATATATAGATATATTATAAATATATATATAGATATATTATAAATATATATATAGATATATTATAAATATATATATAGATATATTATAAATATATATATAGATATATTATAAATATAATATTAATATAAATATATAATAATATATATATACATAATATTATATACATAATATTTATTAATACAAACTTAATGTAAACTAAATATACTAAATAGTAAACTAAATATACTAAATATAAAAATATAAATAAAAATAGAATTATAAAAAAATATAATAATAATTATAATAAATTAATAATAATTATAATAAATTATAATAATAATAATTATAATATAATAAATATAATATATATAATAATATAATATATATATAATATATAAATATAATATAATATATAATATATAAAATTAATGAAAATTAAATAGAATATAATTCTAATATTATAATATTAGAATATTATAATATTAGAATTAATATTTATTAATTTAATATTTATTAATTAATATTTATTAAAATATAATATTAAAATATAAAATGTAGTATAAAACGTAGTATAAAATACGTATAACGTGTATAGTGTCAAATTAAATTATTTTATTTAAATTGAAATAAATAAATAAAATATAAAATAATTTAAATAGAAATATTAGAAATTTATGATCTCGATTTTTTAGAGAGCATAGAGATATAGAGCGGGTAGCGGGAATCGAACCCGCATCGTTAGCTTGGAAGGCTAGGGGTTATAGTCGACGTTGATTCATCATCTTTAACGTCTCTAATTCAAAACCGAACATGAAACTTTGATTTCATTCGGCTCCTTTATGGAATATGAAAGAATTTCCAGCTATAAGACGTGAGCGAAAAAAAATTCGACCTATAACATCTATGTCAGCCTTTCTGTCTTAATGCAGTCAAAACAAAGCGCTTTCTAGATGATCCCTCTAGACGCGTGGGGTTTTAATAATCTTTCTAGTTACTTCGTTCTCTATTTCTATCTGAAAGAATCCTTAGGAAAAGTAGTTTGTTTCCACCGAGCTAAAACAAGATGTCGATGTATATAGTAAACCAAAGTCATCGTTTACTACTTATTTTGCTTCAATCTCGACTATACAAAATAAAGCAAAAATTGAAGATTTAGTTACGATTAGAAATACACTTTTCTCTCTTTTTCCATAGATCCTTTACTTATACTCATTCGATTGAATGTATTGATTCAATTAATCAAAATTATGTTTCGTAATTTCATAATCCAATTTTTCCAATTTATAATTGAAAAAAAAAAATGGATACAAATCACGAGAATGTATATTCTTTCTCGAATTTTCATTGAGGGGTAAAGGATTAAATCTTTTTAAGAAATAAAGTTTTTCATTGGAATATGGAGTCGAGGATCCCTTAACTATTAGAATAGAATTAATAGAACGAATCACACTTTTACCACTAAACTATACCCGCTACGATGCGATTATCGTATATAAATGAACCTTTTGTCGAGTAAGACAATCGAGCATTTTCCATTTTTTTTTTTATTATATCAATCAATATATAGAATCAATATATAGTATATTGATATATAGTATATTGATTGATATATTGATTGGTTGATTGGAATATTAAGTTGTTGTTGTTGGAGATGTCTTTTTTTTTTTTCAAGTCTTACTTGTCTTGTTGTATAATGTAACATAGTAAGTATCTTTTTTCAATCGGGAGAGATGGCTGAGTGGACTAAAGCGTCGGATTGCTAATCCGTTGTACGGGTTATCCGTACCGAGGGTTCGAATCCCTCTCTTTCCGGCTCCGGCGATGACTTGGAATTTTTTTTTCTTTTCTTTCATTTCTTTCAAATTTAGCGAACCTTTTTACTTTATTTAATTTAATTAAATTAAATATTTTAAAATGTAGAATAGTAAAATGCTAAGAACATTGAAAAATCAAGAAAAACTTTTATTTTTTTATTTTCTATATTTTAGAATATCTATATTTTATAATATATTATTAATATATTATTTTTTATTTATATTTATTTATATTTATAATATATTAATATTATATTTATAATATATTAATATTATATTAATTTCTAATATATTAATATTTCTAATATTTCTAATATATTAATTAATATATTAATATTATTTTATTTTATTATTATATATATATATATTTTTTATTCTTCACGCCCGGGATTACGTCCTGGATCATTAGATAAAAATCCAAAGATGAATAGAGAAACAAAAAATATCACTACTGTGTAAACAAAGAGTTTGAGCGTAAGCATTATAAAATCTCCAAGATCTTTTTTTGTTTGGAAAACATATATATATTCTCTATTTTTATACCACATATTCTATTTTAACACCAAGACATGGAGTGTTTTCTAGAAATAGAATAGAAAAGAATTTCGAAAAATTCTTTTGTAATAAAAGTCGAGTCTTTCATTGCCAAAAAATTGGTTTCATACGGAAAATGAAATATTTTTTCATGACTACAAAAAGGACTCTAAGAAGATCTGCAATGGAAAAAGTTTAGAATGAGAAAAAAGTAGGTTGATCCAGAATTCTCGCGTTTATGTTTATATTTATGTTTCTATTTATACAATAACTATTTATACAGTAACTTCAATATTTGAATTAAGAGCTTATGCTTTATACTATAAGACTTAAAGACTTAGCTTATACTATAAGACTTATCTGATCTTATCAATTGCTATAATTTTTTTTTCTTGAATAAATCATGAATTATTCTAGGGCAATATTAAAGATCTCATCGAAAACTTACAGCAGCTTGCCAAACAAAGGCTAATAGAAAAAAGAGTACAGGGATTACTGGCATAACATCTACGATTGGATTCAAAAAGGCGTAGGCTTCAGGCAATTTTGTGAAGAAAAAATTGCTTGAATAAAGGGCAGAATTAAGACTAAGACAGATACAAATTAAACTAAAAATATTAAGCATAACAAACATTTTGTTCTTGAAGATCATTCTATTTTGACTGAGTTATTAATATGTTATTGATATAAAAGATAAAAGATCTAAAAATTGAAAAAAAAAAAATAAATAAAGATAAAGAAAGGCAGACCAAAACCCTTCTTTATTAAACTTTATTAAACTTTATTAAACTCACCTAATCCAAAATCCTGCAATTCTCAAATCAAAGAGGAAATCATATTTTTATACAATATCTTAATTGAATTATATATTATGATCAATAAATTCAATTTAATTCTATATCTATACATAGAAAAATTCGAACAACAAGCTAATATATTTCCTAGATACTAGATATTTGGTGGGAATTGACGAAGAACTAATACCAATATTAGTTTTTATTAGTGTTGAATAGAAATTCAAATGGGGCGTGGCCAAGCGGTAAGGCAACGGGTTTTGGTCCCGCTATTCGGAGGTTCGAATCCTTCCGTCCCAGCTATTCTATATATAAAAAAAAAAGATCTTTCCTTATTTGATTTATCATCCCCCACAGAATTGAATTCGGGAAGTCCATAGAAATTAATTAGTATTAATAATGAAAGATATCTATTTCAATGCCTGTGCCTGTTAAAATGAAAATCGCATTAACAAATAAAGAAACTACATAAGTTTCGTTTCATATGTAGTTTCTTTTAACTAACCGCATTTTGAGATATTTTGTCTTTTGCTTTAATGAATAATTCTAAATCTATCTAACAGTGGGGGCGGGATTGACTCATATATCCTATTCACTTTTCATTTTACTTTAGGATTTAGGAAAAATTTTAGAAAGACTCAAGTCAAATAAACTACTCATAAAATGAATAAAATGAAGAAATGATTATATGTATGTATTTTTACATTTTTTTTATTAACACCTTTGTTTCCATGTAAAAAATTTGTCATCTCTTACTTAACTTAATTTCAATATTTAACATAGAATATCCATAACGAATTTCAGTAACAATTCTTTAGTAATGAAATCTTTTTAATGATTTTTATGAGTCCTTGGGGCTCGAAGAAATGTGAGATAGGCAAATCCGTTCTATGGAGTCACTTGAGGATTCAAAAAGAATTTATTTCTTTGTCTTTTGTCTTATTCTAAATTAGAATTGAAAATCAAGAAATATTCATACAATAAAATATGGGATTAATTTGAATTGTTTCTGACACTTCTTCAGAAACAGAAACTGCCCAATAGAAGTTCAAATTGGAGATTACTATGTGCCGGTTGAACCAATTCAAAACTCAAATAATGTTATGGTAAAACTTCGTTTGAAACGATGTGGTAGAAAGCAAGGTGTGACTTGAAGGACACGATCAGTTGTGGATTCTTACACCCATCCTATATATTAGCATATTAGCATATAGGAATGAAGTGCTTAGCTCGACATCGTTTGTTCTGTTATACACTAGAACCTTCGTTTTTTATTCCGTTGGAATGTAAATAGTACATGATGGAGTTCGAGTAGAAAGTATTGATTGATTTCTTAGGAGCAAGAATCCAGGGTTAGTCCTAATCAATAAGTTGTAACAAGTTCGTAAGTATATTTTCAATATCGAAAGAGAAAGGATCCAATTCGGGCAAATTTCAAGTCCAAGAATAAGGTTTGTTGGAATTGACCAAATTCTTTTAATTAAAAAAGTGTATCACACGGGAATCAATTGTGTTAGTCTGAGTCTTTAATAGAAAGAAATCACAAAAAGTGGTATGTTGCTACCATTTTGAAACGATTAAAGATCCCGGAAGTAATGTCTAAACCCAACGACTCAAGGCAAAGATAAAGGATCCTGGAACAAGGAAATACCCTTTTCAATTGTCTCAACAATTAGATTAGAATGATACATTCTATTATTATTATAAAAAAGCGAAACAAAAGAAAGGGCATTAGAGATCACTCAATAAATGAAATCAATAAATGAAAAATGAAACGCTTAAACTTAAAGGGTTCTCTTTGAGCTATTTGAAAGTTATCCAACTTGAGTTAGGAGGGTACAGACGATTTTTTCCTTTTTGGTAAACAAAAAAAAGAAGAAAAAGGACTTAAATCGCAGTTTAATTGATTTGATGATTTTATCGATCTATTTGATTGATGCTATAATTCTAGACATATACAGAACTTTGAATCATTTTTCTTGAGCCGTACGAGGGGAAAACTTCTTATACGTTTCTACGGGGGGTCTTTTTTTTCTATCGCTATTCCAATGAGCCGTTTATCGAATCGTTGCAATTGATATTCGATCCCGAAGAGAAGGAACCCGAAGAGAAGATAGAGATCTTCGGAAAGTGGGTTTTGTTTTTATGATCCTCTAAAAAATCAAACCTATTTAATTTAAATGTTCCTGCTATTCTATATTTCCCTGAAAAAGGCGCTCAACCTACAGGAACTGTTCATGATATTTTAATTTTAAGCAAGGGGGTTACAGAACTTCTTTATCCCCCCTTCTCTTGTTCTATTCATACTTTATTCATACAGAATTCATACGTATTTTTTTTTTTCTTACTTAAATCTTACTTAAAAACTTAAAAATATTATATTATATAATATATAAAATATTATATTCTAATTATATTCTATTATATATTATTCTAATTATATTATATTAAATATAAATATACTTAATATAATATAAATTACTTAATATTCTAAATATACTTAATATTATAATATACTTAATATTATATTTAATTCTGTTTAATACTATTTAATATTAATATTTTAGTATTAATATTTTAGTACTATATTTAATACTATATTTCATATTTTAATACTATTTAATTAATACTATTTAATTTCAATTTTTAATACTATAATTTCAATTTTTAATACTATTTAATTTCAATTATTAATTATTATTTATATTTTTATATTATTTTATATTATTTAATTAATTGTTAAATTGAGTTAAATTGAATGCAAGTCATTCTTTTGTTTTCGTCATTGTGTATTTTTTTCTTAATCTATTCACATTTATATTGACAACAGTCTATCAACTAAATATAATACGATCTGAGGTAATTGGGTCTTTTCTGTGGATCTATTTATTCCTGTTCCATTGATTTGGTTTTTTTTCTTCATTCAAGTGATGGGTTTCTTAGATTTGTTGTGATACAAACGTTTTGTTTGATTGAAAAAAAGGTTATAAATTTGAAAAAAAGGTTATAAATTCTAAAATATAAAGAATATTTGAAATTCTTTTTTTTATATATAAAAAAAAAAAAAAAAATAAATGTATACGTATAATAATACGTATAATAAATAAATCTAAGTAGAATAGTTAAGTCGAAGACATAAATATAACATATAACAAATAAAATATAAATAGAAGAAAATATTAAGAGAAAATATTAAGAATGGGTAGCGTAAGAGCCGGGAGGAAGAAGTTGTCTATAAAAATGGACTTTATCTTTCAATCTCTTTTTTTTATGTTCAGAATTGATTAGAAATTTCTTTATTTAATTTCTTTGAATTTTAAATTTGATTTTATTTCTTGCTAGTTTAATATTTTGATTGTGTCATGTGCTTCAAGCTCTTTATTTATTTTGATTCTGTTTGTAGAATTGAATTTTTTTTTTTTTGGGGGGGGGGGTTGCTAACTCAATGGTAGAGTACTCGGCTTTTAAGTGCGGCTAATATCTTTTACGCGTTTGTATGAAGAAAGGGATTCGTACATATCATCGGTATAGTTCGTAAGACCACGACTGATCCTGAAAGGAATGAATGGAAAAAACAGCATGTCGTATCAACGGAGAATTCTGAGAATATTTCATTTTTGTCAGATCGTGCCAAACCTTATTTGAATTATTGGTGCGGAACATAATAATAATAAATGAATTCAAGGTTGGGTTGAGTGAATAAATGGATAGAGTCCTACGGTTCCAATTATAGGGAAACAAAAAAGCAACGAGCTTACGTTCTTAATTTGAATGATTATCCGATCTAATTAGACGTTAAAAAGAAATTAGTGCCTAATGTGGGAAAGGCTTTTCTGTGAGCAGATTTTCAATTTTCTTTTAATGAGTCCTAACTATTAGTTATTCCCCCTTATTACTTATTAGGGGAGATAAATGTGTCGAAGAAAAAGTATATTGATAAAGATGTTTTTTCAAAAATCAAAAGAGCGGTTGGCTTGAAAAAATAAAGGATTTCTAATCATTTTTTTATCTTTTTATTCTATAATGAACATAAACCAATTAGACGGAAAAAGGGAGGATGGGAATCCGTTGATGAGTTTACCTATTTCTTTCCGAGGTATCTATTCTTTTCTTTTATACTACTTTGTTTTTACTGTATCGCAGTATGTATCATTTAATAACCCAATAAAAATCCTCTATCCTTGCTTCAATCCAATTTCATTTCAAATAAAAATGGAGGAATATCAAAGATATTTAGAACTCGATAGATCTCGAAAAAATGACTTCCTATACCCATTTCTTTTTCGGGAGTATATTTATACATTTGCTCATGATTACAGTTTAAATAGATCTACTTTGTTGGAA
>CANTUR010001674.1:37500-40000 GCA_947683625.1 Mallotus nudiflorus
CTGGACGATCCTATTTGGTCAAATACCTAGCGACAAACTCCTATCTTCCTTTCATTACAGTATTTCTGAACAAGTTCCTGGATAACAAGCCTAAGGGTTTTCTTATTGATGATAGTGACGATATTGATGATCGTGACGATATTGATGATCGTGACGATATTGATGATCGTGACGATATTGATGATCGTGACGATATTGATGTGAGTGACGATATTGATGTGAGTGACGATATCGACCGTGACTTTGATACGGAGCTGGAGTTTCTAACTAGGATGAATGCGCTAACTATGGATATGATGCCGGAAATAGACCGATTTTATATCACCCTTCAATTCGAATTAGCAAAAGCAATGTCTCCTTGCATAATATGGATTCCAAACATTCATGATCTGGATGTGAATGAGTCGAATTACTTATCCCTCGGTCTATTAGCGAACTATCTCTCCAGGGATTGTGAAAGATGTTCCACTAGAAATATTCTTGTTATTGCTTCGACTCATATTCCCAAAAAAGTGGATCCCGCTCTAATAGCTCCGAAAAAATTAAATACATGCATTAAGATACGAAGGCTTCTTATTCCACAACAACGAAAGCACTTTTTTACTCTTTCATATACTAGGGGATTTCACTTGGAAAAGAAAATGTTCCATACTAATGGATTCGGGTCCATAACCATGGGTTCCAATGTACGAGATCTTGTAGCACTTACCGATGAGGCCCTATCAATTAGTATTACACAGAAGAAATCAATTATAGACACTAATATAATTAGATCTGCTCTTCATAGACAAACTTGGGATTTGCGATCCCAGGTAAGATCGGTTCAGGATCATGGGATCCTTTTCTATCAGATAGGACGGGCTGTTGCACAAAATGTATTTCTAAGTAATTGCCCCATAGATCCTATATCTATCTATATGAAGAAGAAATCCTGTAACGAAGGGGATTCTTATTTGTACAAATGGTACTTCGAACTTGGAACGAGCATGAAGAAATTAACGATACTTCTTTATCTTTTGAGTTGTTCTGCCGGATCGGTTGCTCAAGACCTTTGGTCTCTACCCGGACCCGATGAAAAAAATGGGATCACTTATTATGGACTTGTTGAGAATGATTCTGATCTAGTTCATGGCCTATTAGAAGTAGAAAGCGCTCTGGTGGGATCCTCACGGACAGAAAAAGGTTGCAGTCAGTTTGATAATGATCGAGTGACATTGCTTCTTCGGCCCGAACCAAGAAGTCCCTTAGATATGATGCAAAATGGATCTTGTTCTATCCTTGATCAGAGATTTCTCTATGAAAAATACGAATCGGAGTTTGAAGAAGGGGAAGGAGAAGAAGTCCTCGACCCGCAACAGATAGAGGAGGATTTATTCAATCATATAGTTTTGGCTCCTAGAATATGGCGCCCTTGGGGCTTTCTATTTGATTGTATCGAAAGGCCCAATGAATTGGGATTTCCCTATTGGGCCAGGTCATTTCGGGGCAAGCGGATCATTTATAATGAAGAAGATGAGCTTCAAGAGAATGATTCGGAGTTCTTGCAGAGTGGAGCCCTGCAGTACCAGATACGAGATAGATCTTCCAAAGAACAAGGCTTTTTTCGAATAAGCCAATTCATTTGGGACCCTGCAGATCCACTCTTTTTCCTATTCAAAGATCAGCCCTTTGTCTCTGTGTTTTCACATCGAGAATTCTTTGCAGATGAAGAGATGTCAAAGGAGCTTCTTACTTCCCAAACGGATCCTCCTACATCTATATATAAACGCTGGTTTATCAAGAATACGCAAGAAAAGCACTTCGAATTGTTGATTCATCGCCAGAGATGGCTTAGAACCAATAGTTCATTATCTAATGGATTTTTCCGTTCTAATACTCTATCCGAGAGTTATCAGTATTTATCAAATCTGTTCCTATCTAACGGAACGCTATTGGATCAAATGACAAAGGCATTGTTGAGAAAAAGATGGCTTTTCCCGGATGAAATGAAAATTGGATTCATGTAATAGGAGAAAGGTTTCCCATTCCTTAGCCTGAAAGATATGTGGCCATGAAATAGGGATTCAGTGGAACAGAATTGACTGGGTGGTAGAGTCGTGGAAACACCTGTTTCTTCCATATTTTGGACATGGAACAAGATGTTACTGCGGAAACATGGAAGAATTGGAATCTTAGATCAAAACACTATGTATGGATGGTATGAACTGCCTAAACAAGAATTCTTGAACAGCAAGCAACCAGAACTATTACTCACTACATCAAAAAATTTCCATTAATGAAAGATGTAAATCCATTGGAAAATCAAAAATACGTATGTCGGATGAAATGGTGGTTGTTGCTATCTGCTCCAATAACGAATCATTGGTTTAATTGAATAACTAAAAGAATAACTAAATAAAATAGATAGACCCTTCTCTTCGTCTCAGGTCGATGGATCTTCTCACTTAGAGGATCCCCTATATGGATAATACACATTCCAGTTGACCGGGCCTAATTCTAA
>CANTUR010001674.1:57500-64151 GCA_947683625.1 Mallotus nudiflorus
GGAATCGTCCATTTCGATATATAAAAAATGATCAGTTTGAGAATGCTGTAAGAAATGAAACGTCACAATATTTTTTTTCTACATGTCGAAGTGATGGAAAAGAAAGAATATCGTTTACGTATCCACCCAGCTTGTCGACTTTTTTGGAAATGGTACAGAGAAAGATGTTTCTGTTCACAATAGAGAAACTCTCTTCTGATGAATTGTATAATTATTGGAATTATAAGAATGACCAAAAAAAGAAAAATCTAAGTAATGCATTTATAAACAGAGTTCAGGCTCTAGATAAGGGATATCTTGTTCTGAATACACTCGAAAAAAGGACTAGATTATGTAATGATAAAACTAAAAAAGAGTACTTACCTAAAATATATGATCCCCTATTAAGTGGGTCTTACCGCGGGAAAATCCAATTTTTTTTTTCACTCCCAATCCTAAATAAAACTCCCCCAAAAAATTCCACAGATATGGTTTGGATAAATAAAATTCATCTTATTCTTCTTATTAGTAATTATATAGATATACAATTTGAACCAAAAACAAATAGAAAATTATTTTCAACAGAAATTGCTTATTTCTTAAACTTAATTAATGAATTGGCCGGAAAATCGATATCAAGTTTCAATTTTAAGGGACTCTTATTTCTAGATTATAAAGAAGAAAAAATGGATTTAGAACTGTTACAAATTTTAAAATTTGTATTTAATCCAGTTCTAGCGAATTCAAAAAATAAAACAATAAAAAAGAATTCTACTGGAATAAAAGAAATAAATAAACAAGTTCCTCGTTGGTCATACAAATTAATCGACGATTTGGAACAACAAGAGGGAGAAAATGAAGAAAACATGGAGGAAGATCATGAAATTCGTTCACGAAAAGCCAAACGTGTAGTAATTTTTACTGATAATCAACAAAATACAGATACTTATAATAATACCAAAGACACAACGAATTTTGACCAAATAGACGAAGTTACTTTGATCCGTTATTCACAACAATCAGACTTTCGTCGAGACATAATAAAAGGATCCGTGCGAGCACAAAGACGTAAAATAGCTATTTGGGAACTGTTTCAGGCAAATGCACATTCTCCCCTTTTTTTGGACAGAATAGACAAATCCTTTTTTTTTTCTTTTGATATTTCCGAACTGATAAAAACAATGTTTATAAATTGGATGTGTAAAAACACAGAATTCACAATTTCAAATTCTACTTATACAGAGAAAAAAACAAAAGAAAGTAAGAAAAAAGACGGGGACAAAAGAGAAGACGACAAAAGAGAGGAAAAAGCTCGGATAGAAATAGCTGAAGCCTGGGATAGCATTCTTTTTGCTCAAGTAATAAGAGGTTGTATTTTAGTAACCCAATCGATTCTTAGAAAATATATTATATTGCCTTCATTAATAATAGCTAAAAATGTCATTCGTATACTATTTTTTCAAATTCCCGAATGGTCGGGGGATTTAAAGGATTGGAGTAGAGAAATGCATGTTAAATGCACCTATAATGGAGTTCAATTATCAGAAAAAGAATTTCCGAAAAACTGGTTAACAGATGGGATTCAAATAAAGATACTATTTCCTTTTCGTCTAAAACCTTGGCACAGATCTAAGTTAAAACTCCCTCATAAAGATCCAATGAAAAAGAAAGTACAAAAAAATGATTTTTGTTTTTTAACAGTTTGGGGAATGGAAGCTGAACTCCCTTTTGGTTCTCCCCGAAAACGGCTTTCACTTTTTGAACCCATCTTTAAAAAACTTGAAAAAAAAATTCGAAAAATGAAAAAAAAATGGTTTTCAAGTTATAACAATTTTAGAAGAAAGAAGAAAATTATTTCTAAATTTATCAACAGAAAAAAAAAACTGGGTCGTCAAAAACATTTTATTTCGAAAAGAAATAATAAACAAATTTTCAAAATCAAAAAGAAATAAAATTCGATTATCTGGAGTTAACGAAGTATATGAATTGAATGCAACTAAAAAAGAAAAAGATTTGTTAATCAATAACAATAATCGGACGAGTCATAAATTGTCCACCCCAATTCGATCTATGGTTTGGGCAAATTTTTCACTAACAGAAAAAAAAATGAAAGATCTTTCTGCTAGAAGAAAGATAATCCTAAATCAAATAGAAAAAATTTCAAAAGAAAAGGAAAAAAAAATTCTAACCTCGGAGATAAATATTAGTCCTAACAAAATAAGTTATAATGCTAAAATATTAAAATCATCAAAAAATTTTTCACAGATATTAAAAAGAAGAAATGCTCGATTAGCAAATAAATTCCATTTTTTTATAAAAATTTTGATTGAAAGGATATACATAGATATCTTTTTAGGTATCATTAATATTCCGAGACGCAATGCACAGCTTTTTCTTGAATCAACAAAAAAAATTATTACTAAATACATTTACAATAATGAAGAAAATCACAAAAAAATTGATAAAACAAATCAAAATACAATTCACTTTATTTCGATTATAAATAGAAAAAAGTCAAGTAATCTTGCTGTTTTTAATAAGAATAATAAGAATTCGCAGATTTTTTGTGACATATCTTCCTTGTCACAAGCGTATGTATTTTACAAATTATTACAAATCCAAATTATTAACTTATATAAGTTAAGATCTATCCTTCAATATCATGGCCTTTTTATAAAGAATGAAATAAAGGAGTATTTTAGAGTCCAAGGGATATTTCATTTCGAATTAAAAGAAAAAAATGTTAGAAATTCTGTAATGAATCAATGGAAAAACTGGTTAAAGAGTCATTATCAATATAAATACGATTTATCTCAGATTAGATGGTCTCGATTAATACCACAAAAATGGCGAAATAGAATCAATCAACACTCTATGGTTCAAAAGAAAAAATTAAACAAACGGAATTTATATGAAAAAGACCAATTAATTCAGTTTGAAAAAAAAAATGATTTTGATTTTGAGGCAGACTCATTACCAAAGCAAAAAGATAATTTTAAAAAACACTATAGATATAATCTTTTATCATATAAATCTATTAATTATGAAAATAAGAAGGACTCATATATTTATGGATCACCATTCCAAATAAATAATAAACAAAAGATTTCTTATAATTACAACACAAAAAAAAGCAACCCTTTCGACATGTTGGAAGGTATTCCTATCAATAATTATCTAGCGGAAGATGACATTATTGATATGGAGCAAAGCAAATATTTTGATTGGAAAATTCTCCATTTTTGTCTTAGAAAAAAGGTCGATATTGAATCTTGGATCGATACTGGAAGCGAAGATAAAAAAAATACTCAGACTAATAAGTCTCAAATAATTAAAAAAATTGATAAAAAAAAGATTTTTTTTCTTACAATTCACCAAGATCAAGAAATCAATTCATCCAATCAAAAAAAAAAACCTTTTTGATTGGATGGGAATGAATGAAGAAATACAAAAAGGTCTCATATCAAATTTTGAACTTTGGTTCTTTCGAAAATTTGTAATACTTTACAACACAATAAGATAAACCCGTGGGCGATACCAATCCAATTTCTTCTTTTCAATTTTCATAGAAATGAAAATGTTAGTAAAACTAAGAAAATCAACGAGAAGAAAAATGGCGATCTTTTTATATCTATATCATCGAATGAAAACAAAATTATTGAATTAGAGAATCGAAATCACGAAGAAAAAGAATCCGAAGACCAAGCGGACTTTGGATCAGTTTTCACAAATCAAGAAAAAGATATTGAAGAAGATTATATGGGATTAGGTATGAAAAAAAATAGACATAAAAAGCAAAACAAAAGTCATACGGAAGTAGAACTTGATTTCTTCCTAAAACGATATTTATGTTTTCAATTAAGATGGAATGGTTCTTTAAATCAAAAAATAATCAATAATATCAAAGTATATTGTCTCCTGCTTAGACTGACAAATCCACGAGAAATTATTATATCTTCTATTCAAAGACAAGAAATAAGTCTGAATATTCTGATGGTTCAGAAGGATTTAACTCTTACAGAATTGATGAAAAAGGGAATATTGATTATCGAACCTGTTCGTCTGTCGGTAAAAAATGATGGACAATTTCTTTTGTATCAAACCGTGGGTATCTTATTAGTTCATAAGAACAAACAACAAATTAATCAAAAATACAGAGACAAAATCGATTCGATTTCTATTGAAAGGCATCAAAGTATAATTGGAAATAGAGACAAAAATGATTATGATTTACTTGTTCCAGAAAATATTTTCTCCCCGAAACGTTGTAGAGAATTAAGAATTCTAATTTCTTTCAATTTAAAAAATAAAAACAATATTCATATAAATACAGAAATTTGCAACGGTAATAACATAAAAAACCGTGGTCCCGTTTTTGATAAAAGCAAACATTTTGATAGAGATAAAAATAAACTAATTAAATTCAAATTTTTTCTTTGGCCCAATTTTCGATTAGAAGATTTAGCTTGTATGAATCGTTATTGGTTCGATACTAATAATGCCAGTCGGTTCAGTATGGTAAGGATATGTATATATCCACGGTTCAAATTTTGGTAAGGATGCATTTTTCATATATATCCCATAGCATATTTCATCCAGAAAGGAATCAATGGAATTTTTTTACTTTTCATTTTAGGTAGAATTTTGTTCTCTTTTGTAAGCGAAGAAATATATCATCCTTTTGTATCTATAACCGAATAAAAAAATTGGATTGATTAATGAGAAATTTTCAATTTTATTTGACAAAATTTTGAATTAGTAACTTGAATTACTAACAAGTAGAGATTTTTATTTTATGTATATCAAATTAAAATGAACTAACATTATTATTTATTAATACAATACATTTTTTGATTTTTTTTTATTACTGATCAATAGAAATAAAAAAGATCTTAATCTTAAAAAGGGTGGGCTATTTTATGGTAAAAAATTCATTCATTTCAGTTATTTCACAAGAAGAAAAAGACGAAAACAAAGGATCTGTTGAATTTCAAATAGTAAGTTTCACTAATAAGATACGAAGACTTACTTCACATTTGGAATTGCATAGAAAAGACTATTTATCTCAGAGAGGTTTGCGGAAAATTCTGGGAAAACGGCAACGACTGATGTCTTATTTAGCAAAGAAAAATAGAGTACGTTATAAAGAATTAATTAGCCGGGTAGATATTCGGGAATCAAAAACTCGTTAATGTGAAGAGTTTTTTTGAATTATTTGATTTATTAGATCGTAATATGAACTTCTTTTTGTTTTCAATAATTCATGAAAAAATGGATCGAGGAAATTCCTATGAATGTACCAGCTACACGAAAAGACCTTATGATAGTCAATATGGGTCCCCACCACCCATCAATGCATGGTGTTCTTCGACTCATCGTTACTCTAGACGGTGAAGATGTTATTGACTGTGAACCAATAGTAGGTTATTTACACAGAGGGATGGAAAAAATTGCGGAAAATCGAACAATTATACAATATTTGCCCTATGTAACACGCTGGGATTATTTGGCTACTATGTTCACAGAAGCAATAACAGTAAATGGTCCAGAATTGTTAGGAAATATTCAAGTGCCTAAAAGAGCTAGCTATATCAGAGTAATTATGTTGGAATTGAGTCGTATAGCTTCTCATTTGTTATGGCTTGGTCCTTTTATGGCAGATATTGGTGCACAGACCCCTTTCTTCTATATTTTTAGAGAGAGAGAGTTAGTATATGATTTATTCGAAGCTGCCACCGGTATGAGAATGATGCATAATTATTTTCGTATCGGGGGAGTAGCGGCCGATCTACCTCATGGATGGATAGATAAATGTTTGGATTTTTGCGATTATTTTTTAACAGGAGTTGCTGAATATCAAAAACTTATTACGCAAAATCCTATTTTTTTAGAACGAGTTGAAGGAGTAGGTATTGTTGGTGCGGAGAAAGCAATAAATTGGGGTTTATCAGGACCAATGCTACGAGCTTCTGGAGTACAATGGGATCTTCGTCAAGTTGATCATTATGAGTGTTACAACGAATTTGATTGGGAAGTCCAGTGGCAAAAAGAAGGAGATTCATTAGCTCGTTATTTAGTCCGAATTGGTGAAATGATGGAATCTATAAAAATTATTCAACAGGCTCTGGAAGGAATTCCGGGGGGGCCTTATGAGAATTTAGAAACCCGACGTTTTGAAAAGGATCCGGAATGGAACGATTTCGAATATCGATTCATTAGTAAGAAAACTTCTCCTACTTTTGAATTACCGAAACAAGAACTTTATGTGAGAGTCGAAGCCCCAAAAGGGGAATTGGGGATTTTTCTGATAGGGGATCAGAGTGGTTTTCCCTGGAGGTGGAAAATTCGCCCGCCCGGTTTTATCAATTTGCAAATTCTTCCCGAATTAGTTAAAAGAATGAAATTGGCTGATATTATGACAATACTAGGTAGTATAGATATCATTATGGGGGAAGTTGATCGTTGAAATGATAATTGATACAACAGAAGTACACGCTATCAATTCTTTTTCTAGATTAGAATCTTTAAATGAGGTCTATGTCTATGGAATTATATGGGTGTTTGCCCCTATTTTGACTCTTGTATTGGGAATCACGCTAGGCATACTAATAATTGTATGGTTAGAAAGAGAAATATCCGCAGGGATACAACAACGTATTGGACCTGAATATG
>CANTUR010001675.1:0-70297 GCA_947683625.1 Mallotus nudiflorus
TTTTCCAATTGCTAAGAAGATGCCTTACACACCACCTTCTTTTTGAATCAGGAAATAACTTATATAAGGTTGGTTGCAACCCCTAAAAAATAAACAACAATTAGGTTAATAGTAAGAAGTGCAAATTTTTTTAAATGAAGAACTAATTATAAACATGAAACTAGCTAATTTACCTTACACTTATTAGATATAAAGGTCCAGCCAGCTCCTTTACCAATACCAATGTCATATTGTAGTTGTTCAATAAACCACATCCAATTATCCTTGTTCTCAACAGTCACAATACCCCAAGCTAATGGAAACATTTTATTGTTTCCATCTCTACCAACTACTACCATCACCTCTCCCTTTACAACCCCTTTTAAAAATGCTCCATCAAATCCAATGACTCTCCTATAACCAGCTAGGAAACCTTTTTTTGCATGCGTGAAATGATATATATATCTTTTTGAATGTGTTATCATCATTGGTTTCCAAAATTGCAATATTTCCTTTATGTGATCTTCGAATCTTTAAAACATATCTTTAGAGTTTGGGAAATTCTTCCTTGCATTACCTTTTAACTTGTCATAAACAAGAGCCTTAACTCTCCAACACTACAATAAGCTAACATCTAATTAAGTTCCTTTTTTACTAAAGTTTATAAGTCATGAATTCTTACAACTGGAACCATATTAAACTTCTCAATTAAAAAATCAGTAAGCTTTTTATAAGTAAACTTGCAAATCTTATTCACCATAGTGCATTGATGCTGATCTATGTAAGATATTATATGAAATATACCACTTTTTAGCATCCTTTGCACCGAATAAGTACCATTGACACTTAGGCTTCTTACACCTCATCCTAACATAAACTTATATGTTCTTGGTATAGATAAACTCTTTTCTCTCAAGTATTGAATACCTAGTCAAAGCTTCTTTAAATTGGTTTTGCCCCTTCAAATGTCATTCCAATAATAAAAATAATTTTGTTACTCTTTAGATTGTATGCAAGAAATTTTCTTTTCTTTCTAACACCTGTTACTTCAAGTTCTTCATCTATATCCACAAAACTACAATCAAATGATCTAATGTAATTAGTCTCATACCCTGCCTCATCTGCTTTAGTTGCCTCTTAAGCCTCAGTTGCCTCTTGGGCCCTCAGCTACATCTTGAGCATTAGTTGTATCCTGACCATCAACTACCTTATTAACTGCATCTTCAACACTTCTATCCTTCCTATTGTCATTGTTATTTTGCATCTCATTGTGTATGTCATCTCTGAATATCATTTTCTCTAAGTTCTTCAAATTATTTCTAGCTTGTTGCAACTTTATATCATCTCCATCAAATATAAATTCTTCATTAACCTGTACATATTCTTCTTCTTCTTAGTATCTTTCACTAACTTCATTTATTTCTTCAACCTATATCTCATTCTCATTTATATCAACTACACTTAATTCACCAACCTCATTTACTTTTTCAACCTCTATCTCATTAAGTAAATCTGTAAATTGCCATATCTCCTTAACATTTATATTCACTGTCTTCTCATTTAACTTATTAGCATCCACATTACAACAGTACCCATCACCACTTATACCTTTCTCATAATTTAACTCCAAAACATTTCTCAAAGTAAATTTTGGAACTGCTTGCACCCTCTATACTACTGTCATTCATAATATATATATCACATTATTTTTTCTCATTTAAGATAGTCAACAACAAACAAGTTGTTGCATCATCATAAACCTTAACCAAATCACATTACAAATATTTCTAAAGTACAACTTTAGTGGCTCATTTTGTTTTTGTTTAACCTTTGCATGGTGTAATAAGCACCAATAACCTAACTTGTCAGTGTCTACTCCTTGATTAAATGCATCTCCTCCTTTATAGGTATTATTTAATAGCTTTCCACCATAATGCCAAATTATGCAATCATCAGTGATTTCATTAACACACTAATTGCCTACAAATCAAAACAAAACCACAAAGCAAACAAAGAAAAGAACAATATCAGTAATAAATCAACACATACCCAATAAATGTACACAAATGCACTTAGCTCTTTAATCAATTATTAACTACACAAAAAGGCAATTTTTTTAACCTACATAAATGCTAAACCCAAATTTAAACCCTTCTTTTTTTATATAATCAATTTGAACTAAATAAAAAATATTTCATAACAATGAAATATAGTGCATAACGATTAAAAATAGTGCACCTTAAGCACCCAAAAAAAAAAAAACTTAAGTTACATACTTGTTCTTAGAAAACCACTTTTCATATCTCCACATCATTCAAAAAATGAATTTTCTTTGGACCACAACACATTTTTCTTCACTCTAAAACAGAAAAAGCCAACAATTTTTCTTCAATGGATAAAGAAATCATTTTCTTTAGACCATAACAAACTTTTCTTCACACACTTTTCTTTGGACAAAGACATCAACATCAACTTTTTAAGTACGAAAAGTGTCTCTATTATGCTTTGTTTCAAAATACTGTTCAAAAAGTATGTACACTAAAAAAACCCTAATTTTTTTTGTTAGTGGAATTATAACATGGCCAAGTAATATTTATGTGGCGTCGACGTGTCCAATGATTTTAAGGGATGACTGCCATGTCAACAACATTTTGACCAATACACTGCCACATCATCGATTTCTATTAAAGTTGACGCCTTAGAACTAACGATGAAATTTTTAAATAGTTTGTGGGTTCAATTGATACACTTAAATTTTATAGGACTGAAGTGAAAAATCACTATAACTTTTAAGGACTAAATAAGGTCATTATCCCTTTTTAATATAACACATATATATAATTAATGTCTGACATGGCATTTTTATTATTTTAATATTCAAAACTTAACACTGTGAATTAATATGTTAAATTAATAATCAACAGCTATATAAATAAAAGTATAGGGACTCAATATAATGTAATAAAATAATAGAGGCTTAATAGAATAAATCACTATAGTTCAAGGGATTGATAATGGATTTTGGCTTCATAAGTCATAACATTTTTCAATTTTCCTACCAAATCACAATCCATTTGTACCCGCACACCCGACTGTAAAACACCGACATTGTTATTCTATTGTTTAAACAGCATTTAGCTACCGAACTTTTTTTTTTAATCCAAATAATAGCGGCAGAGATTACTAATAGTAGAAAGTGTGACGCCTTTTTGCTCAACAAGATCGGACCCTTTCTCGACCATGAGATAAGTTCATTGGGAGGAGTTCGGACAAAAGTTGAGCATGTGAAGGGCGAACTAGAGCATATGAAGGCCTTCTTGAGGATAACTAAGGAGAAATTCTCTTCCAAACCGAATTCCAGAAGATGCTAAACTAGAAGCATACCGGGATGAGACAGGGAACGATGCTGGAAATCAGTCCCCAAAATAATTGATAATTAATGTATTTTAGTGATAAATGTATAATGGATATTTCTAATTTTTATAAATTATAAAAATAATTGATAATTTAAATATTATAGTTAACTACTAAATATTATCATTCACATATTTAATAATAAAATGTAATATATTTAAAAAGATTAAGATATTTATGTCAAAATTATAAATTTGGAACAAAATTACTACAAATTAAAAATATTTAATTTTTTTATGTAAATATTTAGTTAATGTGGCAATAGACCCCATATTGATAGTGCCACATAGAGTGCCATGTCAGCACCTCCATACTTAATTTTGACTGAAGTTAATTTTGGACTATAATTGCAACTAATTTATTAAATTTGGACATTTTTACTAATATTTTTAAAATTGACTAAAAATTGCAATAAGTTGAAAAGATTTAGATTTTTTAGATCAATTGCCATATGCATTACCCCGAAGCAATAATGAAAAAATAAAAATTTCTATGAAAAATAGAAAGTCGTCCAATGCTCACTTTAGTTTATTGATGCACAAGTAGATACAATTTTATTTGGAGTAATAATTTAGAATGAAATGAGTGCAATCCTCAGAAGTTGGTAAAATGTGTTAACATAAAAAGAGTAAGGTTTGTAATCCCGTCCCCCTGCTCTATTTGCTCTATCTTAAACAACAAAAGGTTCAGAAGAGAAGGACAATATTCATATTCCTAGCTATCGTTCTTTGCAGAGGCAAAGTTGTGACTGCGTGGAACTCAAGGCAAAGCATTTTCTTTTGGAAAATTCTTATCTATTTTGACGGTTGTATTGCATGAGTGCAGGCAAGAATCAATCTAATTGGCATATCAATTACTTTGCATTTTTTAGGTAAAGCGGATTGCCAGACAACGCTAATTAGCTTAAAAGAATTATTCCTTGTGCCTAAAAATAAAAAATGATTATACAGTTGAACCAAAGTATATCATAATTTCTGATTTTCCTCCAAAGGGCTACCAGAGATACATTCAAACAAAAAAAAAAACCAGCCATCAAAATATTTTTCAGTTTTCTTTCTTTTTTCTTAATCACAGTCCACATTTCTGTATCCATTCCTTTAATCAAATATCCAGACACCCACAAACTATAAAAAAAAAAAAAAAAAAAAAAGCAAATTAGCGATGACTGAATCCGTTGTTATTACATTGCTAAATAGCTATATTTGTCGATAAATTAGAGATGAATTTTTTTTTTTATTCCAAATAACGGCGGCAGAGATTACTAATGGCAGAGAGTGTGACAGCCTTTTTTGATCAATAAGATCGGACTCTTTCTGGACGAAGAGATAAAATTACTGGGAGGAGTTCGGACAGAAGTTGACTATGTGAAAGGTGAACTAGAGCATATGAAGGCTTTCTTGAGGGTAGCTGAGTCTAAGAAAGAAATAGATGAGCAGGCAAAAGTGTGGATTAAGCAAGTGAGAGATGTTGCTTTCGACATGGAAGATGTCATTGACCAATTCACTCTTTGCTTTGCGCATGATCGCAGGGGCATGGAATCATGCAGTATCATCTACAAAATCATCCAGTGCATCAAGAACAATGCATGGTATCGCCATCAAATTGCTCCTGAAATACAGATCATCAAAACCAGAGTTGAAAATGTTGCTGCCGGGCGCTAGAGGTACAAATTGGCACCCCAAGAGCAAGGCCTAATTGGTGGAGCTACTGCTAGCACAAGCACCTTGTGGCAAGAGCATCGAAAAAATGCATTACTACAAGATGAAGCTGATTTGGTTGGCATCGACAAACCGAAAGAGCAACTGATGGATCTGATCAACGATGATGAACTGAAGTACGGGAATGTCAACTGTATTGAAAGTCATTTCTGTGGTGGGGATGGGAGGACTGGGGAAAACCACACTTGTAATGCAAGTCTATGAGAATGTCAGGGACGGGTTCAACAAGTATGCTTGGATCAATGTTTCACAGTCATTCAATGCCGAGTTACTTCTTAAGGATTTAATCAAAAAACTTTACCCACAAAGAGAACAACAGGTACAATAATGGCCAGTGATGATCTAAAAGCGAAGATCAAAGAATTCATCAGAGAAAGCAAATTCCTCCTTGTTCTGGATGATATATGGCAGACAGAGGCATGGGACTTTATAAGCCATGTTTTTCCCCAGAACAATTTGGGCAGCCGAGTCATGCTTACAACCCGTATAACTGAAGTAGCAAATGCTTCTCGCGGGCGTTCAAGAGATGTAATCTATGAATTGAAGCCCTTGCCTTCTCAAGATTCGTGGGCTCTTTTTCACAATAAATTATTTTGGGATGAAGAGTGCCCTCCACACTTAGTAACTATTGCTGGAGAAATACTAGAAATGTGTACAGGCCAACTCTTGCAATTGCTGCTATTTGTGGTCTGTTGGCTACAAGGGGCAGAAGCAAAGTGGAGTGTGAACTGGTGAAACGGAGCATTCTTTCCGAATTGGATGGCGGCAAGCTTAATACTGCCGAGAATATATTGTTGCTAAGTTACTATGATTTGCCTTTCTATTTGAAAGCATGTATGCTGTATGTATGCATATTCCCAGAAGATTATGAAATTTAAAGCATGAGATTGATCCGATTATGGATTGCGTGCAAGAACAGGAGCGAATGACATTGGAAGAAGTCGCGGAAGGCTACCTTTATGAGCTTCTTAATAGAAGCTTGATTCAAGTAGCTTGGAAGGATCAAACCAGCCGAATTTGAAGTTGTCGGATTCATGATATCTTGAGAGAGGTTGTTCTTGCTAAGGCCAAGGATGAAAGTTTTGTGATGATCATTTCCGGAGAACAAGAAAGGGATGCGGCATGAAAAGACAGCTCGAAGGTGGTCAGTTCATAATGTATCGATGATAAGCAGTGAACTTGGAGTAGAATATTACAACATATCAAATCTTCGATCTTTGTTTGTGTTTGATGTGCAACACTTTCAATTGAGCAAATTACTTGCCGTTCACCTGAGGCTGCTGCTCACAGTGTTGTATTTGAGAGAAACAAACTTGGAAGTGTTCCCAAATGAAGTGCTCAAGCTATATCACTTGAAGTATCTAAGTTTGAGAAGTACCAATGTAAGAGTTCTTCCAACTTCAATATGGAAACTTCAAAACTTGGAGACATTAGATCTCAAAGATACAGAAGTAACCCAATTGCCTGCAACAATTGTAACCCTTCACCGCTTGCGACATCTTCTGTCGTATGGCCGTGGAGGTTCATCTAAAAAAACATATACAGATTCTGGTCTGCGAACCATATCAAGATTAGGATGCTTGCTTTCTCTTCAAAAGCTCTGCTCTGTTTCATAAAGGTTAAGGAAGATGATGCACATGATACACTTGAAGAAATTGGAAAGCTCAATCAGTTGAGGACATTAGGAATTGGTGACTTAAGATTTGAACATGGGAAGACATTGTGCTCAACAATCAGAAGCTTAACAAACATCGTAGTCTCTGGATTGAGTCGATAACAATGGAAGAAAGCATTGATTTGCAGCACATAACTTCACCTCCTCAATTGCTTCAACGAATGTACGTAAACGAAGGCTTAGAGAAGACACCAAATGGTTTTCTTCTCTTGAAAACTAGAGCAAATTGGAACTCGCACACAGCCAATTAATGGACGGTTTGTTGGAGCCTATTCAAGCATTGCCAAGTTTAGAGCATCTTGTACTTGATACTGCTTTTGCTGGAGAGAAGCTCTACTTCAGAAGTGGAGGGTTTCAGAAGCTGAAGATTTTGTGGGCTTGGAGATTGCATGGCCTGAGAGTGGTGGAAGTGGAGAAGGGTGCAATGGCTAATCTTGAAGAATTTTTTATATGAGACTGTAAATTGTTGCAGAATGTTCCATTGGGCACTGAACATCTTTCAAAGCTTCCACTTATTCTTCTTAAAGATCTTTCTATGGATTTGATCCATAGTATCAGAGAAGGAAATGACCAGTGTTGGAGGGTGAAGCACATCTCTAATGTCCGAATTGAGTGAAAAAAGGAAAAAAAAAAAAAAAGCTGAGAACACTCAGGTACGAGAGTATAGTGTTTAAATGATCTGTGTTTCTGCTATTTTAAAAATTACTTTTTGGTTAAAAATATTTTCTGAAGTTTTAAAAATGAAAATATATCTCCACATGCAGATGAATAAGGAGAGTGCCGGCTAGCTTTCACGGAGCAATCAAGGAGATAAATGTTAGTGATATGCACTAGGTCAATCATTTGTGATTATGTATTGACTTTCTTATTTTATTAATAAAGAGGTATTATATTATCATTTGATTTTATGATAATTACATGAATGGTTAATTCTTACTAAGGCCATCAAGTATGTGACTTGATAGTAAAACCCTTAGATTAAAATAGAGTTCTATTCTAATTATCCCTAGCCATTTATTCATTATATGAATATTAAAGTATTAAGGCTAGTAATGATGTTGACTGATGGTTATGTTTTACTATCATAAATATGAGATATTAAGTCAACTCATAGGTACATGATGAGAGATCATGTACTGGATTGACCCACTATGAGAATACTACATAGATTATTGTCATAAGTATTTCTTATCACAGTAATTTTATTTCGGTCCTTTGACCTTGAAATCATCATGGATTTCTACATAGCTATTTTATGTTTTGACACATTCTAACATTGTCTTTAACCAGATGATTAAAAGAATGTTGTTGGATATAAAATTAGTTATGTGAGGAATGTGAGTGATTTAGAAGGAATTTATCCCTTATTAATATGAGAAAGATATCTAGAGGCCCCTTGATGAGATAGACTGAATGAAAATGCATGGCCATGCTGAAATGAATTGATAAAGAGTTATCATTTTCAGTCTACTTGGAATCAAGTCATAATATTGAACTATATAAGGATGACATTCTATGCCTTATGTTCAATTAAGATATCATGTGATAAAGGGACAATAAAATTCACTGTAATTAGGTTATGTCGGATTATTGACTTCATATGACTTGGGTAGTCATAATGTCTTGCTAGAGGCCACTTATGACTTGTAGGCCTAAATAGAGATTTAGGCCCACTGCCAATGTTATGTGAACCTACAGGGTCACACACTTAGAACAAGCCCAAACGGATATGGGTTTAATAAGCCCAAAATAAACTCTGTGGAAATAAATAATTAAAGTGTTTTATTTATTTATTTATTTGTTTATTTATTTAAGATAAATGTTATTTTAAATAAATAAATAAGATATTATTTTTGATTTGTTTTTTTAAACAAAATCAGAATATAATAAATGGAAAATTACCAAAGGTTATTGGTAAGTGAAACCCTAACTTGGAGTCTATAAATATGTTATATTCTCTAGGGTTTCACACACTTGTTTTTGCCTCCAAATTCGTTTTCTTTCCTCTTAGAAAACAAAGACAGAGTTTTCCTTTTTGTTCTTGATTTGTAAGACAGTCAAGAGGTTGCTAGCAGACACACTCAAATTCGTTTTGTGAAGGGCTGTTCGTGTGGATACCTATAGAGGACGCATCCTTTTGGAGACGTCTTGATCCGAACAACCAAGCCAAAAAGCTCGAGGTAAGGTGTCACCGGTGTGAACCTCCTCTCACCCTTCCAGAGAATCTTGCCTCTTCTGCGTTTTGGTAAGATTATTAAAACCCTAGATTTAATCAATTAGTCGAATTACATGGATCATTCTTGGGAACGTGATAAAATTTTAATTTTTCCGCTGCGTTTGCATCACGGAACCCAACAATAAACAATAGTAATACTACACTAGTATGCGTGCACTTACCTCGTTTTATAATAAAAATAATCTGAATGTAAAACTATTGAATCATCATACTGCAGCTTAACCAACTTCTTCAATCTTAGGGCCGGCACCGCTGCTGCCAGATGGAGGAACATCATCATCCATGCCACCACCCATATCAGGACCACCAGCACCCTGGTACATCTTAGCAATGATAGGGTTGCAAATGCTCTCTAGCTCCTTCATCTTGTCCTCAAACTCACCAGCCTCTGCAAGTTGATTGGCATCTAACCACTGGATAGCCTGTTCAATGGCATCCTCAATCTTCTTCTTGTCATCTGGGGAAAGTTTGGAGGTGATCTTCTCATCTTTCACAGTGTTCCTCATGTTACAGGCATAATTTTCCAAAGCATTCTTTGCATAAATCTTCTTTTTATGTTCTTCATCTTCAGCCTTGTACTTTTAGCCTCTTGTACCATCTTCTCCATCTCTTCCTTGGACAGCCTTCCCTTATCGTTAGTGATGGTAATCTTGTTCTTCTGTCCAGTGGTCTTGTCAGCAGACACATTTAAGATACCATTAGCATCAATATCAAAACACACTGTGATTTGAGGGAACACCCCTTGGAGCAGTTGGAATACCAGACAACTCAAATTTTCCAAGCAAGTTGTTGTCCCTAGTTCCTGTCCTGTCACCCTCATAAACCAGGATCAAGACACTAGGCTGGTTGTCGGTATAGGTTGAGAACACCCTCTTCCAGGTGGTGAATTACGTCCCCAATGTCCGATTTGAGTGAAAAAAAAGAAGAAGAAGAAGCTGCTTTTAGTGTTTTAAATGATACGTGTTTATTCTAATTTTTTTATGAATGAATTTTATAAAATTTTATAAATTTATTTAAAGACTATTTACATAAATAAATTTTATTTGGTTTAAATAAAAATTTTGTGAAATTCATTTTCAATTTTAACTTTTCAATTTTATAAAATTGTTTATCACAATATCCAATTCTTAGAATTTTTAAATAAAATTATTTTATAAAATATTCATTTAATACGCTTTATTATTAATTTATTTAAAAATAAATTTCATATAATATTTATTTAATAATAAAATGAATTAGTTAATGAAATTAAACCAAATAAAGAGTGAAAAAATAAATTTCAAGTTAAGGTTTTGATTCAATTTTGTGTTCTATGTTTCTAATTTCTCTATTTAAATCAAAATAGGTATGTGTTATTTCTGCTAATAGGTATATTTGGGTGAGTCCAAATTTAGGCTGTAGTAATTGTAGGCGGCGGGATTTAGCACCCGCCCAAGTGTTTGGCGATCACGGCACTGTGTGGGTTCGAGGCCCACTAGGAAATACGATATAGGTCATGGGCCTATTCGGAGATGGAGTCGCCACCCCCGGATAAAAGTCGGGACACACTGTACAACAACTGGATCCCACAGAGGTTCCCAGAAGCCGTCATCAGAGATCAGATTCGGAAACTGGGTATGAGCATTTGAATGCTCACCCAACCTTGCGGTTGGGCTCCGTTTGTGTTTTGCGTTTTATTACCATTTAATTATTTAATTATTTCCTCATTTACCACATGTAATGAAGTTGCCTTCGAATAATTGCCAGATTTTATAATTAAGTCCGGGTCTGAACATTAGTTCAATTTCATGTCTTTAAGTCCCGACATTAAAAAAAATGTAGTAAATAAAATAAATAATAATTTACAACCATACATTCAAAATTAGATGGGGGAATGGATTAAGGATTACAACGCTTTTTAGCTAAATAAATGAATAATATACATAAAATAAACCAAACATATACCGAAAATAAACTATTGAAATAACATAAAAGCGCAATGTACAAAGGAATAACTAACAAAAGTGACTACTCGATGACAGAAATCATCAAGTAATTCCTGCAAATGGCACATGGTTAGTCCTTTCTTTCAAGAAAAGAAGCTGAGAAATCGCATACGACAATACTTACAAAAGGCTCTATAAAGAAAGGGTTCTCATATCATGGATCAAAGAAACCAACAAATAATCAAACTTATTTAAGGTCAAAAAGGGGACATGTTAAAGCAGACATCATAGCAAACAAACAATAAAGAAAATGAAGCAGGAAGCGGGTTAACCCTGCCAATGAGGCGATCTCCTCATTAATGAGGCGACACCTCATCAACAGGGCTTTTACAGATCCAAGATAAAAACAGGTAGCATACACACAAAAGATAGGCTCCTTAGGGGCCTGTGAAGAGGCGACACCTGACCACTAGGCCAGCTCTGACTCCCAAGATGTGCAAGCTTCTACTTTAAGTAACTAAAACATGCATATACACACTCAACACTCATCATACTACGACTACATGCAAAGGTATTCAAAGATCCATCAATAAAGTGAGATATCAAGCTAAACACATTAGAGATAAACCTAAAACATGCTAAAGACTCAGTTACACACAAGCAAGAACACACAAAATGATGAACATGTCAAGTTCAAAGTGCAGATTTTATACCAAAATGAGAGGCTCTTAGAGCTGTTTCTGATTGTGATCCTTGCTAGGACGTGATTTCTCTTTAACACTAGTTTCTTCCTTCTTCCCTTATGGAGAACGTGGACTTCTTTGATTCAACCTTCCTCCCTTTCTTGAGGATGTTTTTTTTCTTCTCTTTCCCCTCTATGTTTTTCTTTCAGAGCTCTCCTTTTTTTCTTTTTTTTCCAGCCTTTTTTCCCTTCCCCCCTTCTTTTTCTCTCTGTTTTTTCTTTTATCCCTTAGCTTTCCATGTCCCTAAGCCTCCTAGTTCATCATGAGCTCTCCTAGCCTTTTTTTCTTTCCTCAAAAATATTTCCCTCACGCAAGAAAGAGGTATAGAGAGTGGGGCCCACACCACTTGGCCGTCATAATTGCAGCTACATAAAATGCAGCTGCAAGTGGGCTGCAATAGGGGCGGCACCTCATCGGTGAGGCGATCGCCTCTATGATGAGGCGATCGCCTAATTACACTGAGGCAATGCCCCCTTTGGCCCGGGCCTACGCTGGGCCGAGCGGGCTTGGGCCGAATTTGGATAGTTGGGCTCGGTTTTGGGTTTTTCAGGCTTTGGGTTTTCAAGTCTACTTTCCACTTAGAGATTCAGGCTTCACTTGCATTCGAGTTTCGAGTTTTCTCATCATCGGGCTTGACAATGGGCCAATCAAACTGAGCATCCCTAATTTGTCTCCTAACACAGGCTAACCGAATCGGGTGTCTACAGTTTCCCCCCTGATTTTTTGAAAAATCAAATGCATGCAATGACCATTTTTTAAAAAATCACATACACAACAACAAATAAACAATAAGATAAGAAACATACCTGACTCTCAGGTCTCACTCGAGAGATGAATTCTTCAATTCTGAAATATGACCGTGATCCTCGGGTTTTCCTGGCCTGATCAGCCACTCATTAATATTTGATAAAGTATTCAAAGACTGTTAACCTCAGGTTTTCCTGGCCCGATTACTGTCCTACTGGGGACATAGACTTATGGGTTTTCCTGGCCCAACCATCAGTCACCTGAAACATGATTCTCGGGTTTTCCTGGCCCGATCATCACCACACACAAAACATAATTCTCGGGTTTACCTAGCCCGATCATCACAACACCTGAAACATGATTCTCGGGTTTTCCTGACCCAATTATCACAACACCGAAACTCGATTATCGAGTTTTCCTGGTCCGATTATCACTACACTGAAACATGATTCTCGGGTTTTCCTGGCCTGATCATCACAACACACGAAACATGATTCTCGAGTTTTCTTGGCCCGATCTTCACAACACACGAAACATGATTCTCAGGTTTTCCTGGCCCTATCATCACAACACACGAAACATGATTCTCGGGTTTTCCTAGCCTGATCCTCACTTAACCTTGACTTTGGTTCTCAAGTTTTCCTAGCCCGATCACCACAACACACGAAACATGATTCTCGGGTTTTCCTGGCCCGATCCTCATAACACATGAAACATGATTCTCGGGTTTTCCTGGCCCGATCATCACAACACACGAAACATGATTCTCGGGTTTTCCTGGCCCGATCCTCACTTAACCTTGACTTTGGTTCTCGAGTTTTCCTAGTCCAATCACCACAACACACAAAATATGATTCTCAGGTTTTCCTGGCCCGATCCTCATAACACATGAAATATGATTCTCGGGTTTTCCTAGCCCGATCATCACAACACACGAAACATGATTCTCAGGTTTTCCTGGCCCGATCCTCACTTAACCTTGACTTTGGTTCTTGAGTTTTCCTGGCCCGATCACCATTAGGGATGTGGCTTTTAGATTTTCCTGGTCCGATTATCACTCCTCTGGGGACATAGACTTCCGGGTTTTCCTGGCCCAGTTGTCCTCTACTTTTGACTTTGGGGATACTACCCGAATAGTCATCTCGATCTTTGAGCTATAGGGATTCAAACCTGAACAACCCTCTTTTTGAGTTTCGGGGATTCAAACCCGAATAGCCTTGTCTTTGAGCTTCGGGGATTCAAACCCGAACAACCCTGTCTTTGAGCTTTAGGGATTCAAACCCAAATTGCCCTCTCTTTGAGCTTTAGGGATTCAAACCCGAACAGCCCTCTCTTTGAGCTTTAGGGATTCAAACCCGAACAGCCCTCTCTTTGAGCTTCGGGGATTCAAACCCGAATAGCCCTGTCTTTGTGAGACATAAACCTTGGGTTTTCCTAGCCCAAAAGGCAATCCCTTAATAATAATAGGAAGCTCATGTTGTCATCCTTGGATTTTCCTGGCCCGAGAGGCAGTTCCCCAACAATAATAGGAAGCTCACGCCATCATCCTCGGGTTTTCCTGGCCCAAGAGGCAGTCCCTTAATCTTGATACTTCGATCAAAGAAAATCCACAGCTCACCCTCAGTTACGGGCTGACCGAACTGGGAAATGAATGCTTATGAACACTGACACTTCGATCAGCAAACAGAACAAATGAAGAGAATAACCATGGAAGCCATATAGCCATGCAAGCATCAGGCAAGAACAACAATGAATACCGTATAGCCCTGGGAGCATCAGGTAAGACCAATAAATAGACAAAAATATGCATAAAATAAGATCAAACAAAAAATGCCATGTAACCTCTAAGGTGTCAGGCGGATAAAAAAATCACATCAGGCAATATAGTCGCACTGGTATCAAGCAAAATCAACCAAAATAAGCCATGTAGCCTCTAGGGCATCAGGCTAAACAAATAACAAATAAAACACGAATCAAATAAAGACAAACAAAAGTGCCATATAACTTTTGAGGCGTTAGGCGAAGATAATAAAATGATGTAGCCTCACAAGCGTCAAACGAAATCAAACTAAACAAGTAAATCAAAAATAAGTCGTATAGCCCCACGAGGCATCAGGCGAAACCAAACAAGAAAACTGCATCTCAAGCATTTGAGATAGCTTATTTTATTACACATCCAAAAAGAGTCTAAAATCGATGTATGCATGGGTGTGATTTTTGAAATCTCTCAAAAGTTATTTTGATAACACATGCTCATGTGGTGTGTGCAATGCTCATAGAAAACATGCATTATTCTAATGCGCCTAAGCATGAAACCTAAAAATGATTTTTACAAAATAATTATGTATGCATGAATAATTAAAAAGACAGTCAATAGCCAAATGCCCTTCCTATTTAGGATTAATCTTCAAGAACTGGTCCTCATCATATCAAAGAATCCGAATTTAAATCTATTGAGACCAGCTTATCTAAATGAAGCAGAATTTAAGACCCCCTCATGATCAAATTGGGATGATGATAACGATTCACGCCCTCAGCTTAGTTGCTTCCTTAGAATGCTTTATTGTCATATAACAGTTGCGCTTGACCCTTAGTGTGGAAGAGACTCTATTTGAAAACTCCATTACTCATGAGGCTCAACTCATCTCAAAAATTGCCTCCCAGCCAAGGACTTGATAGACTCTCCTGCTTTCGCACCACCAAGTAGAATCTTATGATCTTTTGAAGTCTTTTCTCAGAATGAAAATGCAATCGATTTTATTTTATATTCCCTCTTTTTCCTAGGTCGCTCCTTTTCTAAGAGTTTTCAAACCTAGTTAGGTCATTCATTTTTTTCCCTTTTTTTGCCTAGGTCACTTCTTTTCTAGGAGTTTTCGAACCTAGCTGGGTGGTTGCAAATTCATGGTGATGGTTAATCACTTTTGTTGCGCTCGATGTTCATGTTGTCACTTTAACTGCTGACTGCTCTTACTACTGATCATCGGACATTGATGTTACTGATGTTGTTAATTGTTGCAAAACTAATGAGTCCATGTCTGACACTTCACATGCTAACAACATGTCAATTATGACTATCTTCACATGATTACTTTTCTGTTATAATCAGGCATGCCACATTATACTTGTTATTGATCAGCCCTTTGTGAGTTTTCTGACTAACCATTTTTCAGCTCACAATTAGTGGGAGTTTTATTAAAAAAGATAAGGATTTTTCAAGGATTGCTTAAGATTGACTTTTCAAATGTTGGTGGCACAAACAAAGGTTTCCCTTTTTTCCCCACACTTTCGTTCCTTTTCATTTTCTTTTTCTTTTTTTTTCTTCTTCTTCTTTTTTTATTTTTTTTGTTCTTCCTTTTTTTTATGAATATGAGGAATTTATTTTAGGAAAAAACTGAAGTTAAATGTGCTTGAAGAAAAGTTTGAAAGTCAATTCTAATATTTTAATCCTCTCATTTTTTGGGTTTTCTTTTTCCTTTCTTTTTTATCTTTTTTCAAATCTCTCTCTCATTCAAGTATAAGATTGCATGCACAATTATAACAAATTAATACTCATGCAAATTAGACAACCAAACATTCATTAGCATAAAGAAAATATTGCAGCAAAACATTATTTAAAACCATTACAACTGATAATAATTATTCTTGAGTGTCCAAATCCAAGTCGGTTTCAACTTGCACCCCAAAATGATACAACTCTTTAAAGTCCCTTATGCCCATGTCTTTTAACTTGTCGACTAGAGGAGGGATGCAGGCTTCTATGGCTCTGATTAATTGGTCTGACTCTATAGGTCTATGCTTCATCTGAGCTAACTTTCCTCTCTACCTATCTAAGAAGCTCACGAAGGGCTCGTTAGGTCTTTGCACTATATTTTGTAGCTCTTGAAGAGAAACTTCAAACTAAAAGTTTAGCCCATATTGTTTGATAAAGACTAAACACAACTCCTTCCAATCTTACTAGACATATGCATCCAAAGTGTAGTACCAATTGATAGCAGCTCCTTCCAAGGATAATGAAAATTGCTTGACAATTTGAGTTTCTGACAACTCAGTGGCCTTCATGTAAGTGACATATTGCTTCAGATGCAAGTAAAGGTCATTAGTACCTGAGTATTTCTTCATATTTGGGAATTTGTATTTTGGGGGCAGTGGTTCTCTAGAACCCAAATCTAAGTCAACATCAGCAAAGTTCAGACTGAGAGCGTGGTTCTTCAATGCAGTCTGTAATTGATTCATCTATTTTGTCAGATCTTTCATCCATTCGGTTTTGGCAGAATCCACTGGTGCTTTTCCTTTCAATTGTTCACCCAAAAAAGTTCTGGTTTTAGAATCATCTTTATTAGAGAGCATCTTTCCTTTAATCTCAGCAACCATGTCCCTAACCATTTATCGCATCTCATCCCTGATCTCTTTCAACAGTTCTTTCTTGAAAGCTTCAACATCAAAATTAGAGGGTCCTGCCATCTCGCTTCTTTGTTAAGTGGTCTCAATTGTCTAATTGGATCTTTGATATTAGTGGGCCAAATTCCTTTGATCTGCTTCCAAATAAGAAGAGGTTTATGGCTAAGAAAAATGCATTTTTGAAAGTTGCAATGAATGTCATGTATGCATGAAATGAAGGATTTTTTTTAAGAAATAAATAATCACACAAAAAAGATACACAATACCAAAATATGAAGCTTAAACGTGTAAACTTTCACCCTTATTTCTTCCACACACATATTCAATAGCGAGTATCTTGTCTTAGGATTTTTGGCCTGGGTTTTAATTATCAGTAGGGGATAATAAAACTGACATATGCAAGAAAACTCTCAAAATGATTCAAAAAAGTAATGGGTCCTTTTAAATAAAGCATGAGTCCACTTTCTATGAGCCCAGATCCTTAGCACCATAAACTTACTTGTCAAGGCCCATTTGAAATGGGTTATGAGTAGGCATAAGAGGCCTTTGTTGACTAGCTTATTTATAATGGGCTTTAGTTGGACACGAGGGCTCATTTTATTTTGGACTGCTTATTGATGGGCTCGAGATTTATTTTAAGGGTCTATTATATGGCATAATACATATGCATGTGGGAAAATTCCTAAGGATAGTTGCTAAGTCATTACATGGGCTTGAGTATTAGGTAAAAAGGCTTCGGCTCCCACAACGATATACATCCATATACGTCTCCCCACTCAAAGGTCAAACAACGTGGATTAGTACATGTCGTGAGTGACAATAATCAAATATTCCACCACCAGGTTTGAGTGAAATGTAGGTAGCGAAGTACTGACTATTGTCGGGTTTATTCGTGACTGAAGTGCTCATTGTGTGCAAAATGTGTAGTGAATGCATAAATTCAGGAAGAAATAAAAAAAATAATTAAAGATGATAAAATGCAAAACACTGGAATCAGTTTCTCTATCCTCAGTGGAGTCGCCACTATAGGCGGTGGGGTTTAGCGCACACCCAAGTGTTTGGCGACCACCGCACTGTGTGGGCTCGAGGCCCACTAGGAAATACAATATAGGTCATGGGCTTATTGGAAGATAGAGTCGTGACTCGGATAAAAGTTGGGACACACTGTACAGCAACTGGATCCCACAGAGGTTCCCAAAAGCCGTCATCAGAGATCGGGTTCAAAAACTGGGTATGAGCGTTTGAATGCTCACCTAACCTTGCGGTTGGCCTCCGTTTTTGTTTTGCGTTTTATTACTATTTAATTATTTTCTCATTTACCATATGTAATGAAGTTGCCTTCGAATAATTGCCAGATTTTATAATTAAGTCCGGGTCTGCACATTAGTCCAATTTCATGCCTTTAAGTCCCGACATTCAAAAAAAATGCAGTAAATAAAATAAATAATAATTTATAACCATACATTCAAAATTAGATGGGGAAAGGGAATAAGGATTACAACATTTTTTAGCTAAATAAATGAATAATATACAGAAAATAAACCAAACATATACCAAAAATAAACTATTAAAATAACATAAAAGCGCAATGTACAAAGGAACAACTAACAAAAGTGACTACTTGATGATAGAAATCATTAAGTAATTCCTGCAAATGGCACATGGTTAGTCCTTTCTTTCAAGAAAAGAAGCAGAGAAATCGCATACAACAATACTTACAAAAGGCTCTATAAAGAAAGGGTTCTCACATCATGGATCAAAGAAGCCAACAAATAATCAAGATAATTATCATCATGCAAACTTATTTAAGGTCAAAAAGGGGACATGTTAAAGCAGACGTCACAGCAAACAAACAACAAAGAAAATGAAGCAGGAAGCGGGTTAACCCTGTCAATAAGGCAGTTGCCTCATTGATGAGGCGATGCCTCATCAACAGGGCTCTTACAGATCTGAGACAAAAATAAGTAGCATACACATAAAAGATAGGCTCCATAAGGGCCTGTCAATGGGGCGATCGCCTCATTGATAAGGCGATCGTCTCATTGAGATGAGGTGATGCCTTTATGAAGAGGCGTCGTCTGACCACCATGCCGGCTCTGACTCCTAAGACGTGCAGGCTTCTACTCTAAGTAACCAAAACATGCATATACACACTCTACACTCATCATACTATGACTACATGCAAAGGTATTCAAAGATCCATCAATAAAGTGAGATATCAAGCTAAACACATTAGAGATAAACCTAAAATATGCTAAAGACTCAGTTACACACAAGCAAGAACACACAAAATAATGAACATGTCAAGTTCAAAGTGCAGATTTTATACCAAAATGAGAGGCCCTCAGAGCTGTTTCTGATTGTGATCCTTGCTGGGATGTGATTTCTCTTTGACACCAGTTTCTTCCTTCTTCCCTTATGGAGAACGTGGACTTCTTTGATTCAACCTTCCTCCCTTTCTTGAGGACGTTTTTTTTCTTCTCTTTCCCCTCTATGTTTTTCTTTCAGAGCTCTCATTTTTTTCTTTTTTTTTTAACCTTTTTTCCCTTCCCCCCTTCTTTTTCTCTCTCTTTTTTCTTTTATCCCTTAGCTTCCCATGTCCCTAAGCCTCCTAGCTCATCATGAGCTCTCCTAGCCTTTTTTCTTTCCCCAAAAATCTTTTCCTCACGCAAGAAAGAGGTATGGAGAGTAGGGCCCGCACCACTTGGTTGTCATGATTGCAGCTGCAAGTGGGCTGCCATAGGGGCGGCGCCTCATCAGTGAGGCGATCGCCTCATTACACTGAGGCGATGCCCCCTTTAGCCCTGGCCTGCGCTGGGCCGAGCGGGCTTGGGCCAAATTTGGATAGTTAGGCTCGGTTTTGGGTTTTCAAGTCTACTTTCCACTTAGAGATTCAGGCTTCACTTGCATTCGAGTTTCGAGTTTTCTCATCATCAGGCTTGACAACGGGCCAATCAAACTGAGCATCCCTAATTCGTCCCCTAACACGGGCTGACCGAATCGGGTGTCTACAGTAATAGATACCAAAGTAGCATATAAAATCATTAAAAAAAAATTGTATAAATATTAAAAGTATAAAATTTTATTAATAGAAATAAATAATACTACTTTTCAATAGTTGAATTATAAAACTTTTATTTTAAAAATGTATAGCTCTTTTTAATTTTTTTTTTTTCATATATATATATATTAAAGAAACATTTCATTTCTGAAATATTTTTTAAAGTTTAAAAAATAAAAATATATTTAAAATTAGAAAATATCTAATAATTGAAATTTCCAAACTGTAGATCAATATTGTTTATCTACCGGTTATGATCTTATTATGACAAAATGATTTCGAATATATATATTGGAGTTAAATCATATTTTGCTTAATAATTAAGCTTTTATTACTTATTTTACAAATTTAAGAAAAATGTAAAAAAAATTATTTTATAGATTGAAAAACTTTTAAAATTTAATAATTAGGTTATATATATATTTCTAAAAAAAATATCAATTTAAATTGTTAGTATCTATTAAAATTAGTTTTTTATTAGTTTATAGGACTCAATTATACTAAGATAAAATTATAGGATTTGATTATAATTATTAAAGTTTTAATATGCTCCACTTTTCAAATATGAAGTTCTGATTGGAAAAAAATTGAGGTGTTAATATGGGATTATGGCACAAATCTGAGGTGTAAATTGAACGTTTTCTCAAAAAAAATATTAACATCAAATATAAACTTCAAAAATAAAGTTAAAGGTCGAACTTGTACTTTATTTTAAAAAAATATTGCTAAACGTATAAAATCTAACCAAATTTTTTTATCAGAAAAAAGTCAATAGTAGTGAAAAGACTATTGTAACTCTTGTGGTGTTGAAAAAAAAAAAAAAAAAACATTTGCCAATGATCTTCATTTAATGTTACATGGTAAATTCTAATAACCTAAATTTCAAAGGATTAGTTATACCTTTTTCTGTCAGTATATTAGGACCCACAGTTTTAAAGTCATCGCATGAAAATTATACTTTCATTTACAAATACATATGAATTCTTTTTTTGAAGCAGCGAAAATTCAAAGTCTCTTTATTCAGGTCCATATTTCATGTTGATCAGCCAAATTTCTCGATAATACAATCATCTAACTCACAAGGCAAAATAGTTCCATCGCCCTTTCAGTTCAGCTCCTTGTAGATTGGTTCTCCTTCGCCTTCTGAATTTTCAATTATGATTCCAGTTTGGCTTTGTGGTCCCAAACATGAATATGAGCTTATAAATTCTCTCTATTCACACCATCTGAAGCATGTGTCACACCAGCACACAATTTTCACTAGTCAGGAAAAATGCTTTGTATCTTTCTTTTATCCATCCTAGATTATTCACTTACATGCATACATAATATATATCTGGTAGTACATAAGCATGCAAACAATTCTAAGCATAAAATACATTTTTATTTTATTAATGTATCGGTATGCTTTCATGCATCTATATAACAGGTACACAAGAATGCAAACAATTATAAGCAGAAGTACATTTTTATTTTATTTTTTTATTTGATTAACATATAGGAATATTTTCATGCATTTATATAAAATTCTGAGAATAATAATTCAAGTCAATATAAAATATCTATATATAAAAAAAAGGTAATAAGTCCCTCTGCCTCCCTTTTTGCTGCACTACGAAGATATAAGGTCAAATCTTTGCAATATATTTCTGTTTACACTTGGAGCTTACAATGAGAAGAGAGCACCCAGAAATCCTTTTTTAAAAATGCAATCATTATTGCCCTGTCTCTATACGTTTTTCTTCTGGATCTCAGCGATAATTTTAAGAGTTTTAAGAGACAGTATCAGGTCGAAGAGCGAAAATTCAGAAGTGGTCACCTCCTCTCGCAGAAGCCCAGGAACTAGAGCATACACCTCAAAGCAATCTTTCTGTGCATGAGAACCATGCAACTTGTCAGTATTGCCAGCAGAAAGAGGTAAGATGAATAATCCGGAATAAAACATTGATGCAGATAGATAAGAAGAGCTATAATAAGAGAAGAAACTTACGGACTCCCGCACATTGATCTTCACCCAATCTGCAGGGGGTTCAACATCAACAATTTCCATATCCAGTCTACAAGGAGGAAAAACAGACATTTAGACTTTCACAGGAGACATAAGAGATTAACACAATAGTAAAGATACAGGACAGACACTGAGGTGGCAACAATCAGTTTTATCTGTTTCAAAATTTGTATGTTTCTCTGAAAGTTCAAGGTTGCTCTTCTGTTTATGAAGACTTGACTCAACAAGCAGAATTAGAGTCTGCATGTAAAATGGCAAGAAATACATGCCAGCGAAAAAGATTTTCATACATGGGGCATATACCAATCCTTTTGAGGGGCTTTTCACGTCTTGGTGCAGAATTGACACTCTTGTCCTGTTCAAGAAAAAGATGAAAGCATTTGGTACCTTGCTGAATGTCAAGTAATATTGTCACACAAAGACATGAAAATAAAGTAATCAACGACAGCAACGATGGAGGAGTTACCAGGGTCTTGACAACGCGATGCTGGTAGGATTTGGTGGCGTAACTGTGCCTTTTACGGTGAGTGAGTCGCTGCACCATGGTTCTTTAGCTGCTTCTTCCTATGGATTTAGCGAGAGTTGCAGAGAGAAGGCGAGACCAAATACATATGAATTTGTTGATTGAATTTTTACAAATGAAACTATAGGTAAAAAAATTATTTCAAATTTTTATGCGAATTCAAAGCACTAATGCCAACTCCAACTCGTACTCAAAATTGGGGAGAATTTACATTTTTTTTTGCCTCCAATCCAGAGTCATTCTTAGCATTATTTTTGTATGCGTTTGCCATGTTCACTTGACGCATTTTGGGCTGATTTTTTTTTATATCATTAACTTTAAAATTATTCATTGTTATAATTTTTTTAAAATTATATCATTAACTTGACGCACTTGATGCATTTTGAGCTGATTTGTGTAATTTTTATTTTTACTTATGTATTAAATATGGGGTTACATAATTAAAAAATTATTAATTTAACATTATTTGATAAATACCAAAATATATTATTAGATGATGCATTTGTTAAAAGAATATAAATATAGGTGTAATGTGGTAAATGTTTAAATATTATAATATAGGATATAAAAAGAATATACAGAAAATATCCTTTTCAGTGTGAAAAATGGTGTAATTAATTAGAGAAAAAATACTATAGAATCTATATTTTAGTGTAAATTTTACACCATTTTAGTGTTAAGGGTTGGAGATGCCCCAACACATAGATGGGTTTGGTGATTGTGGAGGTGTGAAGGATGAGAGACCGGAGATGGGTCTATCTCGATTGGAGTGATGGTGGTTAGGAGTGAAAAGACGACGGTAACTAATGGAGAGGGTATTGTCGGTCGGACAGTGGAGGCGAAGCTATGGAGGAGGATCGGGAGTGGGGATTAATAGGTTTTAGAGAAAGGAGAAGAATGTGTTTTAGGATTGTAGCTACCATCGGAATGCTGTCATCAGTTTCAAGTGTGGTTCGAGCTAAGGGAAGATGGTAGCAAGTTTTTTTCTTTTTCCCCAATCAGAAGTGCCCGACAACACCTCTTGAGAAAAATATGAAGAAAGAAGAAGAGAGACGGTAGAAGAAGGAAAGAGAATTGGAAGAAGAGTGGACTTCATTAAGGATTGTATTAGTATTGCACCTTATTTACTTTTCACTACCAAAAAATTTAGCCAGATTAAAACCGGCAAGATTTATAAAAAAAAAAAATTGATCTTAATTAGTTACATTGATGACAAGATTAATTGGGAACTCACTTAAATTATCTAGTCAAGCTTATATTAATTAGCACCTACCTAACGCTAAACAAATTTGTATATCACTGCAAGAATCTACCAATTTAGTGACGGAATATATCCATCACTAAATAGCGATGGAATATATCTGTTGCTAAATAGCGACGGAATAATGCCCTTAGCAACAGAATGTATTTGCAAAAGTAAATTAATTTAATTTGGTGACGGAAATTTGAATCCGTTGTTAAATTAGCGACTGAAATCATTTTTTATTCCTTTAATTGTTCCATGTTTTTACACTAATGGGTCATCCAGTTGAAGAACTACCTACATCAGACTCATCCAAATCGATTGAAAATCTTGAAAGCCCAGGAGAAGCTGGAACTGCTGAATCAGGAGTATGAGTCTCAGATCTTGATGATTCATTGACAAACTTATTAACTTGCCTCAAAGTTCGTCTGTTATCTTTAAATTTTTCAAAATATTTAATTATGTGCCATACATTATCAAATTTGAAATCTCTTTTGTAATGCACATCATGATGCATTAATTAACTAAAAATAATTAATTAAAATATTGTTAGAAATGATATAATATAAATGAAGAAGGCATTACAAGTAATATTAATAATATTAAAAAAAAATTATTACAATGAAGTACTTACAATGTTTGCATTTGAAGCACCATTAAGATGCATATTTCTATTTGTCTAATGCACCAAGTTAATTTTCTTACAGCTTTCTCAATTATCTAGTATCGACATTGTAATAAGTGTTTGGTATGCACTTTGAATGTTGCTTGTTTTTCTGCATTATATTTTCTTCTACCTATGATCAAAATCGATCCAAAGATTGATAAACATTAACAATTAGATCTTGTGAAATTTCCATATAAATTTCACATAAAAGCACATCTTCTGCATGATTGTATCTAGATGATTGAACTAACATTTTCAAATTGTTGAAGTGTTTGATAATTAAAATGAGTTTGAAAATTTCAGAAGTTGTTGTAATATGTTATGAAAAAATCTTATGGATATGACACTTATTTATAGAAAGGGAATCTCTTATGCATTTATTGTAATGATCCGATATTTTAAATAATATAAAATTATTTTAAGATATGCAGTGTTAATAAAATTTTAAATTTTATTTATATTATCATGAGTTGTGTTTATTATTCATTAATTTTATTCTAAATTTATTTATTTACGTGAAATAATTAATTTGTGATTTTTATTATTTATAGTATTCAAACTCACTTTCATTATTATTATTATTATTATTATTATTATTATTATTATTATTATTATTATTATTATTATTATTATTATTATTATTTTACTGCTATTATTTTTTTATTTGGATTATTATTTATATTGTTAGTATTATTATTATTATTATTATTATTATTATTATTATTATTATTATTATTATTATTATTACTATCAATATTATTATTATATTTATTTATGCCATGTGCATGTATGTGTATTGTACATGTATTTAAGTGGTGAAACTATATATATATATATATATATATATATATATATATATATATATATATATATATATATATATATATATATATATATATATGATACCAAGTGACGCTGAGATTCTAATGTTGTACTATTTAGATGCAATGATGATGAAGAGAAAGATGGTCTTACAAATGGACTTTTCACAAAGTTTCTGTTGTGCAGGATCCTAATTTCTTAGGCAAGTACAAAGTATACGTTCTACTACTTAAACTGTATAGGAAATGAAAATAAAATACTTTAAAGAAAATTGCAAAAAGTAAAGAAAGCTATAAAGTAAAAAAAAATAAACAAACATAAACTTAAATGAAAATAAAATACTTTAAAGAAAATTGCATAAAGTAAAAAAATCTATAAAGTAAATAAATGAACATAAACTTAAAAGATTTATATAAAACTTACGAAGAAAAAGTTTTCTCTTTATATTCCAAGTAAATGAAGGTTACAGAGTTCAAGTTCTATATCCAGAAAAGCAAAGGAAAGTTACAAAGCCTGTTATGTTTTCTTTCCAGAAAATAGTAAAAAAAGGAAAATATTAAAACTACTATATCTTTTGTTAGAGATACAAATTTTTTGAACTATATTAATACAAAAGAGGTAATTTCTACTTTTCTCTCCTCAAAAACTTTTTTTTTTTTTGCAGGAAGGTGAGAAGCTCCTTTTATAAAGGAATGGAGGGGAGCAAGCTCGGGAATCAAAGGGAAGATGGGCCACAAACAGCAGGAAGTGGAGCAGATGAAATCCTGTCAATAATTAAGTACCTCTATCTGTATTTGTCTTGTCTTGTATGGAGAGGGCTCCCTACCAGGTCTTGATAGTGAAAAGTGGCTCCCCACCCTTATGGGAAAATGGAAGAGAGAGAGATTAAGGCAGAAGGTGAAGGTGAATATTTGACGTAAAAGTCAAATTTGTCTGATGTTTGTTTGAGTAGATCCCAGTTTGAATAATTAGGATGATGACCTGTAAAAAAGAAATAATTAAAATACTTTTTTTTTTATAAATGGCTTTAGTTTTGTATGGGTCATCCTGAAAAGGATTTTCAACCCATCTAGCCAAAAATAAAATATTTACAATTTATGCTTTATAAGCCTGTGGACTTTATAAGAGAAAGAATCCTAAAACAATCATCAGCATTGTCATTACCTAAATCAACAAAGGGCTCTAAATTTTGTGAGGCCTGGGACTGTGAAGGAGAAGGGTCTTCAGACTGGATAAGCTATTGCATAATCTTGAAATACTCTTTTTTTGTTTTGGTAGCAGCAAGAAGTGCATTGGCATGTGATTTTTAGGCCAAGAAAGTAGACTAGGCCTAAGTTTAGGCACGAGAGAACCCAAGAAATCCATGCTGTTTTAGCCAATCACTTATAGCTTGCTTAGAATTTTTTGGGGAACTTTATAAGAGATCCACCATTTTACTTTAAATTTCCTTTGGAGTACAGTGATATTTTCATGTACATGAAAATCAAGATACCATTGAGTAACCCAAAGGACAAAGAATTTGGAACAACATAGGCAAAGAGAGGAAAATTTATTTTCAGGGGGAGATGGTTTATAGTGGGTGGAGAAAAGATTATACCCTTGGTAAATATCAGTAGGGAGGATATTTGGGATAGGACCATAATTATGTCATCAACGAGTGAACGATGCTGGAAATGTGGATATATCAACACAATCATTTAAGAAGAATAGCCATGTATAGGTATATAGAGAACTTTGGATAAGAAAAATATTAAACCATGATTGTTCATAATCCTAATAGGAAAATGAGCGGCAAAAGTCTAATTTTAAATTGAAGTTTATAGGGAAGGCTTTTGGTTTGGAAAGATCTTGTCCCCAATCAACAGGGTGAATGACATAGAGAATTTTGCAGGTAGAATAAAAAGACTGGGAATATCCTTTATGGTAAAAATGTTTGAATTCTGTAGAACCAGTATATTCCAAAATTGTTTGATAAAATTCTTAGGTTTTGGAAAGGTCCCAGGGTTTAAAAACCTAATTTTTTAGAAAATGATTTTGCATAGTAAGAGAAGGATCTTTATGGAAAAATCCATCTTCAATGGTTAAGATATTTTGAATTGAATTTTTTATAAGAAATTCTAAGGATTGAAGTTTTGATTGAGATAAAACAATTTGTGAGCTACTTTGAGTAGTCACAGGAGTTAAATCATTTTAAGAAAGGGTTTTTTTAGAGGAAGATTCTCCTTTCTCAATTTTAGAAATAGGTTGAGGAGCCTTACCTAAGATGCATTTTTTTGTGTCATTTTGAATAATGGCAGGAGGTTGAAAAGTATTTTGTATTGCTTGAAGGAGTTCGGGAGACAAGGAGATATAATCAATCCATAATTGGATTTGAGATGGTTTATCAGAGTCTGCTATATTTTTATCTTGGTTAACTATATTGAACCATGACTTTATAGGTTTTTCAGCAGAAAGAGGAGGAGGAATAGAAGATGTGTCCACTTTATCTTTATCCTTTTATTTTTTGCGAACCATCTTTATCTGTTCTATAAAAATTCTCTAGTCAAAAAATACGGTAGAGAGTTTTTATCTCCTTTAATAAATTCTATATCAAAGTAAAAAATGCTTAAAATAGCTTGCCATCTTGCAAAAATCTATTTTGAAGCAATATTTTGAACATCTTTTTGTAGAACTTCTTTATCAGATTTACAATCAATACGAAGTAAAAAATTTTGGTTAAGTAAATCAGATTGAAACTTTGAGATGCACATGACAATGGAAAGGACTTCTTTTTTTATAGTGGAGTAATTTTTCTGTGTATCATTCCAATGCCTTGAAGTATACTAAACAACTACTTCTTTATTATATAAAACTTGTTTTAGAATGCCACCATATCCTATATCACTAGCATCAGTTTCAACAATTTTGGGAAGGGTTTGATCAACTAGATGAAGATGAGGAACTTTGATGATTTGTTTCTTTATGTATTGGACAACTCTAGTATGCTTATCAGTCCAGGGGATAAGGGTTTTATTTAGTCTATCATGCAAAGGTTTAGCAATCCTATAGATATTAGGATAGAAATCTAAGACATAATTCAGGCTCCCTAAGAATCTTTGTAATTGGACTTTATCAAGAATCTTATCAGGGAATTTATTGCCAAATTCTAAAGATTTTATATGGGGACTAAAGTACTATAACTGATATAATGTCCCAAAAATCTGGCTTTAGTCTAGAAAAGGGAAATCTTTTTAGCAAAGACTACAAGACCATTTTGCCTAACTATATAAAGAAAAGTCTTTAAATGTTTAAAATGTTGTTTAATGGAGTTTGAGAAAATAAGCATGTCAACAATGTAAACAATGCAAAAATCAAACTAAGGATTGAATATATCATTCATTATTCTCTAAAATTATGATGGTGCTTTTTTCAAACCAAATGGCATAACATTCCATTCATATTGTCTAAAAGGGACAGTAAAAGTAATTTTATACCGATGATCTTTATGGATTTGTATTTACCAAAATCCAGATTTCATATCAAATTTTGAAAATACAAATGCATAATGGAGTGTTTGAAGGAGATCTTTTTTGTTTTGAATAGGGTATCTAATCCATTTTAAAGCTTTATTTAGCAGTTTATAATTAATAACAAGCCTTGGAGTGCCTCTTTCTATTTTAGAAGCTTTATTAACATAGAAAGTTGTGCAACTCCATGGAGATCAAGATTTGAAGATTAATCCTTTAGATTCGAGATCTTGGATTTCTTCCTTTCAGTGCTTTTCCAATTCAGCATTCATTTGAATTGGTCTAGCCTTGGTAAGAATATTTTTCTCCTCAAACTCAGGCTCATAAAGCATATCAACTACATGATGTTTTCTTTTTCAAAAAGCATTTGGTAAATCATAATAGACTTCTTTTAACATAATATCATGAAAATAAAAAAAATTATTTTACTAATTCAGACTTTAGCTGTTATTCAATTTTTTAAAAATGAACATTTTGCTTTAAATCATATAAGTCTGTTTCTTTTCCTTTGATTAAAGCATTGATTTCATTCTTGTAGATAGAATGAGCTTTAATAAGGTTTAAGGATCTGGTTCTCGGTTTTGCCAAAAAAAGAAAAGAAATATGAACTTTTTCATCTTTATAATCAATAGAGCTATAGGTGGCTAGATAGGGAGTTATTAAATTAATGAAAGGTGTCCCTAAAATCACCATATAACTTATATTAGAAACAAGAAGAAATGGAGTTTTTAAAAGAAATCCATTGTTAGAAACACTAGCCTCTGTTTTACCATCTATATGCATTTTGGAACTATTGGCATAGGAAAGCTATTCTGTGGTATGCTTTTGAAAATGTTGTGGAACCATGCAAGTTTTTAGACAGTTTAAATTGGCTTCGGTATCAAATAGAGCAATGGTATCCAATTTAAAATCTTTCTAAAAAATGATAGTGATCTTTATAAGATATTTTCTCGAAGTAATTTGATTTAGAGCACAAAGAAAATCATGATGTACTTTATTAAGATTAGCCAAGGATCCAAGTTCTAAGTCCTTAGTATCATCACTATCACTAGACTTTTCAGCTAGTTTTGTGACAAGGAATTGGATTAACTCAAAATCTTTTTGTTGTTTTTCTTTCAATTGCTTTATTTTAGACTTTATGGTTTTGATTTCTCCTTGAAGTTCTATGGATATCACTTAACAATTTTTTAGGGAGCTTTTTCTTATTGAGAATAGTGGTCAAGTTATATATTCCTATACTAGTAGAAGGTAACTCAACAATTTTAGGAGGTTCATGTTCCTTTTCTAAAGATTGCTTAAGTTGTTCTGGATATTTTTTTCTGAACATTAGGGTTGTTTATATGTTGAATAACATCTAGAATGAGCTTTTGTTCTTTAGTAAGAACATTAAGCTATTTTATTCTTATATCATAATCTACTAGACTCAGAAGAAAAAGAAGAGGAGGTGGCAAGTTCATCAATCTTAGGAGTTATGAAACTTTTAGAATTTGATTTTGACATTTCTATAAGAAGAGCTGTTAGTCTATTGAGGGTAGCTTCTTCTAAGCCTAACTCATTGAGTTTTTAGAGACTTTACGGTATCTAGAGATATGGCTTGTTTTACCACACTTAAAACAAGCAACATCTTTAAGGTTAGTTCTCTCAGCTTTATCAGGTTTGGGCTTCCTAACAATCTTTCTATAAGGCTTTTTGTAGTAAGTTTCTCCCCTATCCTTTATCTTGGAGGATTTCATGTATTTAGAGAAAAATTTCCTCGATAAAGGTTTTGAGGATTTTTTACTACAATCTCCCTTATAGGAAGGATTCTGGGTGATGCTATAGTTAAATTGTTTATAGAAGGATTCTGGGTGATGCTATAGTTAAATTGTTTATAAAAAGATCCTAGTTCCTGTCTGGTCTTTTTCATTTCTTTCTTAAGATGCTTTTGGATTTTTAAATCCTAACAGATTTTAAGACCTTCACGTTGGGTAGTACTAATTGGTTCACTATAGGTAAGTTGGTTGTACGTAATAATATAAGTTCCAAAAGATTATCTAATGGTATTCCTGACACGTTCTCCTAATAGGGTAGGCAAACTGGCAAGAAATTTTTCTTTCCAAAAGGGTTTATTAGAATCTTCTCTAAGCATGACCCTAGTAAGAAAGGTTGATCTATACCATTGGAAGTCACTAAGTTTTCTACACATAAGATTGGATAGAAGGTCAACATTTTTATCTTTAAGATGAGAAGAGTCTCCTATGAAATGAAGTGTTATAGTTAAGATTAGAGTAGAAAGAACACCTTGGATGGGATTTCCTATTTGGTTTAGAATAGGTATACCTTCATGCTCTATTTGGATAGCACAAGGAATTTCTTGTTGTTGTTCCTTAGTAAGATGGTAATCCCACCAACTTTTCAGTTGGCCAGAAAAATCGGCTATAATAAGCTCAGCAATAAATCGATCAGAGGTTCTTGTTTAGGCTTTATAAGCATTAGAGGCCATAGTCATTTGTTGAAGAGAATTAAGAATTTGATATTCAAACATACCATCTATATTCCATTCATAGGCATAATTAGCACTAAACTTAGGCTGGACAAGAGTGTGGGGTTGACCATCTAGCTCAAGTTATAGAAGTCTAGTTTATGAATATCCAGGGTAAGGGGAAGGCCAATGAAGTTAAGCTATTTATGGGGATTGTGTTATAGAAATATCAATTTCAGAAGAGGAGTCTATACTTTTATCAAGAACACTAACACTTTGATTAACAAAAAGAGGAGTATTAGGGACAATTGGCTCTCTAGAACTCGAAGGATCAAGTCTACTGAGTTGTTCCCTAACAGCATATAAGAATTTTGTGTGGTTACTTCTAATTTCTTATTGTGCATTGGAAGAGATATGATAAGGTTTGAACATGGGGTTTTTTAGTTTTTTATCAGACATGGAAACAGTATTAGAGGACTTTACAATTTTATGGGACTGATTTTCAAGCTTAGAAAATTGTTTACCTATGCTATGAAGATGGACATTAGTAAAGTTGTTTTGGGAAACTATATTTTTTAGGTTTTGGGAATCACTATCCTGTGGCTTCTTATAAGGACAAGCTTCTATAGTCTCATTACCAATAGAGATTCTGATGTTCCTAAGAGGAGGATGTTCATATTCTATTTATTGACCATTTGATGCTTCCTAAATAGTAACTTTTTTTCTTGTAGTGGTAGGGTTTAAGACTTTAAAAGGATAATAAATATTATTTTCTGATGCATAGATTTCAAACCATTCAAAAAATAATATATTAACTTTATGTGCTTGGATGAAATTGTAAAATTGGCTTTGAAGATCATTTCGTTGTTCTAAAAAATGCTGGGAAAATCAATTTCTTTTCTCTTTATTATGAGTTGTATAAAAATCTTTATGTAAAAGAGCTTTATCATGGGTGAACTCTTTATCCAAAATAGATAGTTCATGGGCTATATTTTCTATTATAACTGAAGCAGTAGGAGAAGTAGGAGGAGAAGGGTTTTCTTCTTATCTTAGATCTATATAGACAGGTTTAGCTATATTCATGCTATAATCTATATTTCTGATAGAAGAAGAAGGTAGATCAAAAGTAGAATACCGAGCAAGGATATTATAAGGCAAATTTATGACAAAAGGTAGATATGGATAAAGGATAGCCTATTCTGATTGTGGAGGTAAATGTATGATTTTTTTATGGTTATTTGTTGTTGGTTCAGAATGGTAAGGAAGGTTTATAACATAAGGGATTTGTGAAACTCATCCAAGATTAAGGGATTCTAATGAGGATGCATCAGAGAATCTTGAGCTGGAAAAGCTTTTATCAAATGAGAGTTTTACCTTACCATCTTGAAACTGGATAATATACTTTATTTAAGTGTTAGGAGAAGGTGTCTCTTCCTATTGGATTTTAGGTTCAGTAGCTCCTTATATATATATATATATATATATATATATATATATATATATATATATATATATATATATATATATATATATATATATATATATATATATATATATATATATAATAAAAGTCAAAAACGGGTTAGCCCTCCCTATTTCTCTTTATAAGCACCCAATTTCGGGATGCAATTATGCACAATTGCGACGTAAGCCCTATGAAAATTTATTCAAAAATTGAACTTGATTGTCGATTTTCTGGACTTTAGGGACTAAATTGCAATGTTTTTAGGATTTGATTACAAATAAGTCAATTTTCAAGGGTCTTTTGGTAATTAAAAGTAAAAAAAGGTCGGCATTACACAATGTCGACGCGGTAAAAGTCCCTTTTTTCAATTTTTTCACGTATTTTTTTATTTTTGTCAATTTTTTCAGTGTTTTGATTGGTTGAAAATTCAATTTTATCTTTATTATTATCTGAAAAGGTTTTTAAATGCATAAGTTTTTGAAATAAAAAAACAATCGCTATCATCACATCAGATAAGTCTATTCCTCCAAAGGAGGAAGTCAGTATACAGGCAAACTCTGCATTTAAAAGCAGAGTCTGCATGCACGCATGGGGAAAAAAATTTTTAGAATCACACAGAAAGAAAAAAGTGGAGACTCACACACAAATCCTAAAAAAAACTTAGATGCCACTGAAACTTCAATTTTTTGTCAAAGCTCATTTTTTTATATGGTTCTTTCAACAAGAACAATCCAACATTATTTTTTATTCTGAGTCCAGAATCAACAACAATTCAATTTCAACGGTGAAAATCCTAGTCTAAGGGGCTATCTCAAAGTATATGCACAACATTCATTTTTTTCTTCTCTTCTCTTTGGTGATTTTTATTTTATTTCGTTATTGTTTTATTATTCAATTTCATTACTAATCTGATTATTTCTATGTTTTTGTTTTGATATGCGAATGTGGATTGAGGAGGATGCTACTTGTGTTCAAACTGAATGAAATGTTCATGGAATGCCATGGAAGAACCTGTGTTGTTTTCTAGTAGAATTTAGGGTTTTATCTTTATTTTTTCATATTGGTGTTCTATGTAGTTATTTTAATTCATGGGTGTATAATTTTTTAATTTTAATTTTGTACATAGTTTGTAATAGCCCCAGTAGTGGGAGTAATGAAAGATTTAATTTTCTGCACTTTAAAATTAATTAGTAAAACTAGATTCACTGGATAATCTTTTATAAAATTAATAGTGGCTTTAGTGAATTAGGATTTGTATGTAATTAAATTAGGTTTTTTAGAAATCATATGTTGTCACGACCCAAAACAGGGGCCATGACCGGCACTAGGGAACGGGAATTCTTTCGAATCCGGAACCCGTAGCAAGCCTAAAAATAAAATAAAACATGCAATAATAACAATAACAATATTATATGCAGTGGAAATAAAAATCATAATATCATAATAACAATTTCATTAACTGGATTTAAATCAAATCTCATCTCATATATATAAAATCTTTCAGTACAAATCCAGTTTCAAATACAATGCAACATCTCTTTAAATAAAATACATAAAATCCCACGATTAATTCACAACTACTGCAGTGTCTAGATTATAAAAATAAGACTCAAGTAAATAATTTACACAACGAAGCCGGGGTGGAAGAAATCCAGCGTATCGACCTGCTACTGAGGTCTGAAGATGTTGACTCTCCTGAAAAATTATCAACGGAGGGGAGTCAGACCTCACTGAGTGAATTACTATAATATATATACACACACACTAAATGACAATGCATGAAATCAACAGTATATATATAATATGTAAATATATACATGCAAATTCACACAGATGCAGGAAAATTCATTTTATATGTTTTTATTGAAAATCATCTTTTATGAAGGATCATATAGAACCCTAGAATATCGCAACCTCAGAAATAGTGTTAGACAACACTCTAGCCATACAGGCTCACTTAATCCAAATATATCCACTTATTCCATTTAGACAGTAGACTGGTCCCGAGACACTAAGTCAACCGAGCTCCAACAGTCTGACTGCCAGTGTGATTGGCCCCGAGACACTTGGTCAACCGACCTCCAGCAATCACACCTCCAAACCATATCTCACACATCAAATAATCATATTCAATCAATATCCACAAATGGTTAGTAATATAGCCTAAATACTATAGGCGTACCGGTACGTACTCGGTCCTAGTGCTGCCCACTAGGTAGCACGTTCTATTGATATCCTTCATCATTAATAATATAAAACATTCATTCACAAAAATAAATGATGCATGAAGTTCAATAAAATCTCAACATAACCCATATATATACTAGAAATATACCAAAAATAAACCAGGTATATTTCGAGTATATATACGTCAAATAAATCCCATCAATTATAATTTAAGCTAGAAATATATTTGAAAACATTTTAAATATAATTTATTATCAAAACATGTATATAATTTAATATATACCAAAAATAAACTAAAAATAAACCAAAAATATAACTTAAGAAATAATTAAATTGTTTATGCATATTTAATCAACACTAAACATGCATTTCTAAATCATGCATCCTAAACATATATATATAGTATAGTCACTCACCTAATGCGCTCCACGAGACAGGTCCGACGGGCCTGGTCCACTAGCCCTCGGTCTCGGCGCAACTAAATAAGAAATAAATAATCGACATTAGAATAAGCCTAATAGAAATCCTAGAATTCGATCTAGAGTATAAAATACAGGAACAGAATTAGGGTTCGACTGGATATCACGTTTTACGAGAATTCTATCGAAAATCCAACAAAACCTCCCCTGTAAAACGGACATCTCTCTACTCAAAAGAGTAGAGCCGACCCTGCAAGGAAATACACTTCAAAAAACTACACAAAGCACAATCAAAATCCCACGGTCGGACTCCAAACTACAGTCCACCGACCGGAGTCCACAAACACAGAACAAATCAGGAAATTCCAAAAATATCCTTATAACATAGAAATGCATTCTATATGTAGAAATTACATAATTAACCTTTAAACACATTAAAACCCGACGAAAACTCATTTTATTTGAAAAATCGTATATTATATATATAATTGAAAATAATTCACGAAAAATAGTTTTAATTAGTTAAAAATACTAAATAATTTGTAGAAATAATTTTTATACCTTAAATAACTATTAAAACCAATTAAATTACATTTTTAGCCAATTTAGGGTAAAATTACCAAAATGTCCTTATATATATAAATATACTATAATTACTTCAAAAATTCACCAAAAATTATACAATTATCCAAAATTAATTTTCTCAACATATTCATCAATAATATTAATAATTAAACTCAATTAACCAATTAAATTCAATTAAAAACATAATTAACCTAATTTTCCCAAAATTACATAAACTCAATAATTCAAAATAAATACTTAGAAATTCATAAAAATTCCAAATAAATTCCTATAATTCATTTCAACACCTAATTTAGCCGTAAACCCCAATTTCATAATTTAAACAATTAATTTCCAAAAATTAGAAAATAATATTAAATATTCAAAAATATCCAAAAATCCAAACAATCTCCAAAAATTCCACAAAAATTCATAAATGTAGATTAAGCTACTAGGAACAATATTTGTGAAGGGAGTTATCATGAATCAATCAATTCAAAGCTCAAAAAATCAAAAACCCTAATGTGACAGAATTCAAAAAATCGAAACCTAAGCAAATCTAAACCATTTTAGCTCAAACCAAAGCTAGAATCACACTCACAGGAGCTCAAGGAGAAGAAAGAGATCGGCGGTGTCAAAAACGGTGGCCGGAATCGTCATCGACGGCAAAAGGAAGAAGTTTCGGCCAAAAGGGAAAACGGGGGCTAACCGGCATCGGGGAAGGAGCTGGGGGCGGCGGAGCAGCTGGCTGAGGAAGGTGGAGCTCCTGGCGGCACATCGATGGCTGGGAATCGGAAGTTGCAGGCGGTGGTGAGGGGTGGTGGTCGGGCGCGCACGGGAAGAAGGAAGAAGAAGAAGAAGAAAAAGAAAAAAGAAAGAAAAGAAAAAGAAAAAAAAAAGAAAAAATAAAAAAGAAAAAGAAAAAAATAATAAAATAATTTTAATAATTTAATAATAAATAAAATAAAATAATTAAATAACAATAAATTAATAAATAAATAATAAAATCTTAGGGTAATATATTAAACCCTAATTAAATAAATATACACACACATAGCCTTTATTTAGTATTTTAAAAATACGCATGAGTTCATGCGAGTCCGAAAATATATTTAGAATAATTAATAATAAATTATTTACGTCAAAATTTCCCCGAAAATGCAAGTCCCGGGAAAATTTTACGTAAAGCACTGTAAATAATACACAATAATTAAAATAGATTTTAAATACATATCAACTCGTGAAAATATCGTAATATATATACAAAAATTATTAACACTGCATATCCCGATACAGTGTAAAAATATTTTAAAAACACGGGATATTACAGTCTTCCCCCCTTATAAGAATTCGTCCCCGAATTCCAAAAGAAAAGATTACAGAATCAGGAAGGAAAGAGATACGAGTAAGAAGCTCGCATCTCAGCTTCAGTCTCCCACGTATGCTCCTCGACTCTGTCGCTACGCCACAGAACCTTGACCATCGGAATCTTCTTCGATCGCAACTGTCGAACTTGAAAATCTACGATCGCCACAGGTTCTTCCACAAATGTCAAATCTTCACTCACTTCTATATTATCAGGTTGCAACACGTGAGAAGGGTCTGAGATATACTTCCTCAACATCGAGATATGAAATACTGGATGCACCTGTGACATACTCGGAGGCAAATCCACCCGATATGCAACAGTGCCAACTCTCTCCAGAATCTCAAACGGTCCAATATATCTCGGTGCTAACTTACCCTTCCTGCCAAATCTCATCACACCCTTCATCGGAGATACCTTCAGAAAAATGAAATCTCCAACCTGAAACTCCACATCTCTGCGCCTAGGATCCGTATAACTCTTCTGTCTGCTAACTGCGATCTCTAATCTGCGCTTAATCAAGGCAACTTTCTCTGCAGCATCCTGAACCATCTCAGGTCCAGTCAAAGCTCTCTCACCAATCTCATCCCAACTCAACGGGGATCTACACTTCCTTCCATACAACGCCTCATACGGTGCCACACCAATACTGCTATGGTAGTTGTTATTATATACAAACTCAACAAGCGACAAATGATCATCCCAGCTACCTCCTAAATCCAAGACACACATCCTCAACATATCTTTCAGTGTCTGGATCGTCCTCTCAGACTGACCATCTGTCTGAGGATGAAAAGCAGTACTAAAATCTAACCTAGTGCCCATCGCTTCGTGTAACTTCTGCCAAAAATGAGAGGTAAACACCGAACTTCTATCTGACACAATGGACACAGGTACTCCATGAAGGCACACAATATGCTTCACATACCACTTCGCCAATCTAGCAACTGAATATGTGGCTTTCACAGGCAAGAAATGTGCAGACTTCGTCAACCTATCTATAATCACCCAGATGGAATCGTATCCATCCTTAGAACGAGGTAAATCGACCACAAAATCTATAGCTATCCTTTCCCACTTCCACTCTGGAATAGGAAGAGGCTGAAGCTTCCCAGAAGGCTTCTGATGTTCGGCTTTCATTTGCTGACACGTCAAGCACTTCGCAACATAATCAGCGACATCCTTTTTCAATCCGTCCCACCAGTATAAATCTCTGATACTGTGGTACATCTTAGTAATGCCCGGATGAACGCTGTAAGCTGTAGAATGTGCTTCCTCTAGGATCTCTTCTCTCAAATTATCCACATCAGGAACACACAATCTACCACTGATCCACAACACACCATCATCATCGAGTGTGAAATCAGTGAACTTCCCTGCTCTGACATTCTCTGCAAGCTCTTCTAGAATAGGATCTCGGCTCTGAGCTGCTTTAATCCTATCCCTCAGTATAGATCGCACTTTAAATTGAGCTAGCAGTCCACCTGATCTACTAATCTTCATCATCAGACCTTGATCCACCAACAAATGCAACTCTTGGATCAATGGTCTCCTCTCAACACTGATGTGAGCAAGACTACCTGAGGACTTTCTACTCAAGGCATCTGCTACCACATTAGCTTTACCCGGATGATACAGAATCTCACAATCGTAATCCTTCAATAATTCCAAACATCTCCTCTGCCTCAGATTCAGATCTCGCTGCTGGAAAATGTACTTAAGGCTCTTGTGATCAGTAAATATCTCACAAGTCACCCCGTACAAATAATGTCTCCAGATCTTCAAAGCAAAGATCACTACAGCCATCTCAAGGTCATGTGTGGGATAGTTCTGCTCATGCTTCTTCAACTGCCTCGAAGCATAGGCTATCACCCTTCCATTCTGCATCAACACACAACCAAGACCAATTCTAGAGGCATCACAGTAAACCGTGAACTTATCCACACTATTAGGCAAAGCTAACACTGGCGCTGTGGTCAACTTCTCCTTCAACAACTGAAAACTATTCTCACAAGCTTCTGACCACTCAAATCTAACATTCTTCTGAGTCAAGCGAGTCATAGGGGCTGCTATTCTAGAAAAATCCTGCATAAACCGCCTATAATACCCGGCTAAACCCAGAAAACTTCGAATCTCTGTAACAGAAGTAGGTCTAGGCCATTCAGATATTGCCTCAATCTTCTGTGGATCAACCTGAATACCTTCTTTAGACACTACGTGTCCAAGAAAAGAAACACTCTCCATCCAAAAATCACACTTCGAGAATTTAGCATAAAGCTGATGATCTCTTAGTGTCTGTAGTACAATCCTCAAGTGATATACATGCTCTTCCATACTCCTCGAATATACTAGTATATCATCAATGAAGACTACCATAAATTAATCCACATATGGTCTGAATACCCTATTCATCAGGTCCATAAAAGCTGCTGGTGCATTAGTCAAACCAAAAGACATCACCATAAACTCATAATGACCATATCTAGTGTGGAACGCTATCTTAGGAATATCAGATTCACTGATACGCAGCTGATGATAACCCGAACTCAAGTCAACTTTAGAAAAGAACTGTGCACCCTGAAGCTGATCAAACAAATCATCTATCATCGGGAGAGGATACTTGTTCTTCACTGTCACCTTATTCAGCTCTCTGTAGTCAATGCACAGTCTCAGGGTACCATCCTTCTTCTTCACAAATAAGACTGGTGCACCCCAAGGAGAAACACTGGATTTAATGAAACCTTTATCCAACAACTCTTGCAACTGCTCCTTCAACTCTGCAGGAGCCATTCGATAAGGTGGCATAGATATAGGAGTAATACCTGGGACCATATCTATACAGAACTCTATCTCTCTATGAGGTGGTAAACCTAGCAACTCCTCGGGAAAAACATCAGGAAACTCACAAGCAATAGGAACATCTGTGAGTGACAACTTCTCCACTGACGTATCCCTAACCAATGCCAAATATCCCTGACAACCTTTCCTCAACAACTTCCTAGCCGTAATAGCAGAAATAAGATTCTGAGGTGCTGAACTCCTATCACCAACAAACTTAAATTCTACTTCATTAGGAATTCTGAAAGTCACCTCTTTATTCCTGCAATCTACCACGGCATAGTGCTGAGATAACCAATCCATTCCTAGAATAACATCAAACTCCATCACATCCAACAGAATCAAATCAGCGGGTAATTCTCTATCTCCCACGAGAACTGGACAACCAGAAAGAACAATATCGGTGTCCAAGGAATCACTCAGAGGAGTGGCAACAGATAAAGGAAAAGCCATCCTCGAAGCTTGCCAACAAGATTTAGAAGCAAAAACAGGAGAAACAAACGAATGCGTGGCACCCGGATCAAACAAAACCCATGCATCTAGGTAACAAACAGAAATAATACCTGCCACGACTGCATTAAATGCTTGAGCATCCTGCTGAGTGAGATGAAAAACTCTGGCTTGACCTCGACCTCCCTGCTGACTGGTAGAAGCCTGGCCAATACCTCTGGCACCTCCTCTAGTACCTCTACCACGACTCTGCTATGGAACAAACTGAGTGGAACTCTAATGCTGAGCTGGTGGTAACTGAAATGGCACGGGTGCAGCACTAGCAATCGACTGCTTTGGGAATCATGGAATCTGCTGCTGCTGATACCCGGAATAAGGACATGATCTGGCAAAATGTCCTGTCTGCCCGCATCTAAAGCATGTCAGCGGTGTCAGATAACACGATCCCTGATGGACTCTACCATAAGTCTGACAAACATTGGCCGTTGACCCAGAACTATGACCACTGCTGCTGCTCGAAGCACCTGACCCAAATATGAACGATCTACGCTGACCTCCACGGCCATGTCTATTACTCTGATGCACTCGCTGCTGCTGTCTTTGACTCTGCTGAGTCGGACCTCGCTGCTGACTACTCGAACCAACATGAAAACTCGAATATGGAGTAGCCTGCAATCCACTCGACTGAACTCCCAGCTGGTAATAATCAGGCATCGCTCCCTGCCTAACTAATCTCAGCTCAATCTCCTTGGCTAACTCAATCATGGACTCGAGAGTAAGACCTGCTGTAGGCATACCAGCAAAAGCAGAACCCAAACCAGTGACATACGTAGTGACTACGAAATACTGATCTCGCATCAGATCCTCAGGATATCTACCCAATCGAAGAAACTCTCGGGTATACTCCTCTACAGATCGATCTCCATGAGAAATACTGGTCAAACGGAGATGATAACTCAAACGAAGAGGCTCTGGACAGAATCTCCTCATAAATCGCTCTCGAAACTGAGCCCAGGTCATCGTCATCATGTAAGGCTGGATCATCTGAATGAACCAATCTAAGGCTGGTCCCTCAACAGAAAACTCAACAATCATGATCCGCTGGTACTTGGTATGAGCAGTCCGAGTCCTAGTCTCAATCGCGTGCAGAAAATCTAATGGATCGGAAGTCCCATCGAAAGCAATCCTGCCAACTCAGGCATAGAACAAAGCTACCTCAGGGTCAGACATACCCTGCTGATAGGTAGGCTGAACAGGCTGAACAACTGGAGGAACAGGAACATCAAACTCAGGCTCTACAGGCTCCTCGTCCTGTAACTCTCTCTGCCTACGGCGACCTGCCGCTCCTCGAGGTCTACCTCTGCCACGACCTCTATGTCTAACTGGCTGCTCAGGAGGTAAAACCTCATCCTGAAAAGACTCATCATCCTCGGCCTCAACGACTGGTGGAGCGACACGCGCTCGCCTCCTCATTCTGAAAAGACAAACGAAAAGATTCATACAAAACAAACAACGGAGGAATAACGCTGAAAACTACAGCAAGGAATACTCATCAAGACATACTCGAACCTAATACACTATAGTAGTCCAACAGAAAACACAACTTTGAAAACTAGGGCCATAACTAACAAAACTAAGCCCTGACACAGAACTCCGCTCTGATACCAACTTTGTCATGACCCAAAATAGGGGCCATGACCGGCGCTAGGGAACGGGAATTCTTTCGAATCCGGAACCCGTAGCAAGCCTAAAAATAAAATAAAATATGCAATAATAACAATAACAATATTATGTGCAGCGGAAATAAAAATCATAATATCACAATAACAATTTCATTAACTGGATTTAAATCAAATCTCATCTCATATATATAAAATCTTTCAGTACAAATCCAGTTTCAAATACAATGCAACATCTCTTTAAATAAAATACATAAAATCCCACGATTAATTCACAACTACTGCAGTGTCTAGATTATAAAAATAAGACTCAAGTAAATAATTTACACAAAGAAGCCGGGGCGGAAGAAATCCGACGTATCGACCTGCTACTGAGGTCTGAAGATGTTGACTCTCCTGAAAAATTATCAACGGAGGGGAGTCAGACCTCACTGAGTGAATTACTATAATATATATACACACACACTAAATGACAATGCATGCAATCAACAGTATATATATAATATGTAAATATATACATGCAAATTCACACAGATGCAAGAAAATTCATTTTATATGTTTTTATTGAAAATCATCTTTTATGAAGGATTATACAGAACCCTAGAATATTGCAACCTCAGAAATAGTGTTAGACAACACTCTAGCCATACAGGCTCACTTAATCCAAATATATCCACTTATTCCATTTAGACAATAGACTGGTCCCGAGACACTAAGTCAACCGAGCTCCAGCAGTCTAACTGCCAGTGTGATTGGCCCCGAGACACTTGGTCAACCGACCTCCAGCAATCACACCTCCAAACCATATCTCACACATCAAATAATCATATTCAATCAATATCCACAAATGGTTAGTAATATAGCCTAAATATTATAGGCGTACCGGTACGTACTCGGTCCTAGTGCTGCCCACTAGGTAGCACGTTCTATTGATATCCTTCATCATTAATAATATAAAACATTCATTCACAAAAATAAATGATGCATGAAGTTCAAAAAAATCTCAACATAACCCATATATATACTAGAAATATACCAAAAATAAACCAGGTATATTTCGAGTATATATACGTCAAATAAATCCCATCAATTATAATTTAAGCTAGAAATATATTTGAAAACATTTTAAATATAATTTATTAACAAAACATGTATATAATTTAATATATACCAAAAATAAACTAAAAATAAACCAAAAATATAACTTAAGAAATAATTAAATTGTTTATGCATATTTAATCAACACTAAACATGCATTTCTAAATCATGCATCCTAAGCATATATATATATAGTATAGTAACTCACCTAATGCGCTCCACGAGACGGGTCCGACGGGCCTGGTCCACTAGCCCTCGCTCTCGGCGCAACTAAATAAGAAATAAATAATCGACATTAGAATAAGCCTAATAGAAATCCTAGAATTCGATCTAGAGTATAAAATACAGGAACAAAATTAGGGTTCGATTGGATATCACATTTTACGAGAATTCTACCAAAATCCGGCAGAACCTCCCTTGTAAAACGGACATCTCTCTACTCAAAAGAGTAGAGCCGACCCTGCAAGGAAATACACTTCGAAAAACTACACAAAGCACAATCAAAATCCCACGGTCGGACTCCAAACTACAGTCCACCGACCGGGGTCCACAAACACAGAACAAATCAGGAAATTCCAAAAATATCCTTATAACATAGAAATGCATTTTATACGTAGAATTACATAATTAACCTTTAAACATATTAAAAACTGACGAAAACTCATTTTATTTGAAAAATCGTATATTATATATATAATTGAAAATAATTCACGAAAAATAGTTTTAATTAGTTAAAAATACTAAATAATTTGTAGAAATAATTTTTATACCTTAAATAACTATTAAAACCAATTAAATTACATTTTTAGCCAATTTAGGGTAAAATTACCAAAATGCCCTTATATATATAAATATACTATAATTACTTCAAAAATTCACCAAAAATTATACAATTATCCAAAATTAATTTTCTCAACATATTTATCAATAATATTAATAATTAAACTCAATTAACCAATTAAATTCAATTAAAAACATAATTAACCTAATTTTCCCAAAATTACATAAACTCAATAATTCAAAATAAATACTTAGAAATTCATAAAAATTCCAAATAAATTCCTATAATTCATTTCGACACCTAATTTAGCCATAAACCCCAATTTCATAATTTAAATAATTAATTTCCGAAAATTAGAAAATAATATTAAATATTCAAAAATATCCAAAAATCCAAACAATCTCCAAAAATTCTAAAAAAATTCATACATGTAGATTAAGCTACTAGGAACAATATTTGTGAAGGGAGTTATCATGAATCAATCAATTCGAAGCTCAAAAAATCAAAAACCCTAATGTGATCGAATTCGAAAAATTGAAACCTAAGCAAATATAAACCATTTTAGCTCAAACCAAAGCTAGAATCACACTCACCGGAGCTCAAGGAGAAGAAAGAGACCGGCGATGTCGAAAACGGGGGCTAACCGGCGTCGGGGAAGGAGCTGGGGGCGGCGGAGCAGCTGGCTGAGGAAGGTGGAGCTCCTGGCAGCACACCGACGGCCGGGAATCGGAAGTTGCAGGCGGTGGTGAGGGGTGGTGGTCGGGCGTGCACGGGAAGAAGGAAGAAGAAGAAGAAGAAAAAGAAAAAAGAAAGAAAAGAAAAAGAAAGAAAAAGAAAAGAAAAAGAAAAAAGAAAAAAGAAAAAGAAATAATAATAAAATAATTTTAATAATTTAATAATAAATAAAATAAAATATTTAAATAATAATAAATTAATAAATAAATAATAAAATATTAGGGTAATATATTAAATCCTAATTAAATAAATATACACACACATAGCCTTTCTTTAGTATGTTAAAAATACGCATGAGTTCATGCGAGTCCGAAAATATATTTAGAATAATTAATAATAAATTATTTACGTCAAAATTTCTCCGAAAATGCAAATCCCGGGAAAATTTTACGTAAAGCACTGTAAATAATACACAATAATTAAAATAGATTTTAAATACATATCAACTCGTGAAAATATCGTAATATATATACAAAAATTATTAACACTGTATATCCCGGTACAGTGTAAAAATATTTTAAAAACACGGGATATTACATATGTGAATGTGTTTTGATTTGATTTTGCTATGTTTTTTATGTTTTTAGGCTTTTTTATATTATTTTGGGCCCCAAGCCCACGTTTAGGTCCAGCTCACTTTAAATAGGCTTAAAAATCATTTAGAGTTTTAAATAATTAAAATCAATTTAGGCCCATTAGGTTAATTAGATTTTAGGCTCACTTAGTTAATTAAAACTTGTTTAGATTTAGCTCAACCCACTTAATTTCATTTCTTTTAAAATAAATAGACCTAGGCCCACATTTCACTTAAAATAAAACTAAGTTAGACTTAGGCCCACTAATTTAACTTTCCTTTAAAATTGAATAAACTTAAGCCCATTCCTTAGATAAACTAAAATAAATAGATCTAAACTCACTAATTAATAAAAATGTAGGCCCACCTTTAGTCCTTTTCTCACTTGTAAATAAAATGTAAATCTAGCTAACTCTTTTAATAAAATTAACATAGTTTAGACTTAGGGACAACACGATCTTGAATGCATTTTTTATATGTAATTTTATTGACTAGATGCCTAGGGTTAGATGGATGTCAAATAAGGTTTAATAAAATTGTACGTAATTAGAGGATGAAACAATCATTTATAAAATTATTCTAAATGAACACAAGATTAAGAGAAGTTAGTTTTCCATATCCAGAATATCCTGGTTGTGGTGCTAGCTTTCTTTTAGGGAATTGAGTACCACCTTTTCGATTTGTCTCAAGTATTACCCTGGGTGGTGACTCCTCATCTCCACGCCATGTCTTTGTGATAATGGTTAGTGTGTTCTCTAAAGCCCTGAGCCTACATAGTGTCGCGATTGCTAAAATCTTTGACGCGCGCTAAACCCGCCGTATACACTCTTCCTTTCTTTCTTTTCCATTTTCTTCTTCTTTTTCTTTTTCTTCCTGCAACCTTCACAGTGCCACTCACCCACGTCGGACCGCCACAGCCACCACCACCAATCACCATCACCTCTAGCCTCTTCCTGTCATCGACTGCCACCTTTAGAGCATCAGAAGCCCGCCAGAAACAGTAGTAAAAACCATGGACCTCTATTGAAGCCAGTGAAGATTCCGACCACCTCAACTCATTGTTATGCTCTTGTTCGAACCTCCAAGCTTCAGTGAGTTCGATTCCAAGCTTTGTTTGAGCTTAAACTTCCTTGTTTCTGAGTTATGTCAAGTTTTTAGTTTATTTATTTTAGGGTTTCGAATTTTTTTTGAATTATTGTATTTGATTCATGGATTTTTGCTTTGATAATGTTGTTTATGGAAACTTAATCTTCTTAAATATAATTTTTGTTTATTTTTTTGACTTATGGCTATTTTTGAATATTTTAATAATTTAAATTAAATTTTTGATAATTATTTTAATTAATTATTTTGAATGGAAATTTGGTTAAATTAGTGTTATTAACTTTAGAAATTATAAAAAAAATTCAGTAATTTTATGTAATTTTTAAGAATATATTAATATTATGTGAATATTAGATTTATAGGTTAAATGTGTATTTTTGTTGAAAATATTGTTAAATAATATGTTTTAAATAATTTTGGAATAATAATTGGTATTTAAAATCATTTTTACAAATTATTTACTATTTTTAACTAATTAATACTAATTTTTGAAAACTATATTCAAATAGTAAATTATTTACTATTTTTGTGATTAAATGGGTTTTAATTATTCTTATTATATATATAACCTATTTGAGGAATTAAAAGTGAATTTTTACTATTTTATGTTGAATAATTGAAAATTTGGATTTTTATTAATATTATATTATTATTTGAGATTTTTATTTAATTATTGTGAAAATAATTATATTTAGTGTTTTAATATTTAAATATATTATATTTGGTATTTTATGGATATTTATGAAATTTAATGATTTTTAATATATTTATTATTTTATATTGATTTGTGATGAATTGTGAACATTGATTGTGAATTTGTGCAGTTCGGGATCCCAACCCAAGGTGTTGAGCTTTGTGATATTAAAAGTGTATTTTTTTGCAGGATCGGCTCTACTTTTTAGTACAGAGATGTCTGTTTTACAAATGAGGTTCTACTGATTTTTTGGTAGAATTCTTGTAAAATGTGACGTTGGGTCAATCCTAAGTCTTTGTGTTTTGACTGGATATTTAATTCTTGGATCGAGTTTTTTTTTGAAATTCTTAGATGATAAGTTAAAATATATTCTGATTTTTATTATTATTTATTTTCTAGCTACGCCGAGATCGAGGCCTATCGGACCAGACCCATCGAGTCAGTCTCGAGGAGCGCAACTTGTGAGTTCTTATTCTATATATGCATTGCATATAGGATCCATGAATAAGGATTTTCATATTTTCATTATATGTTTAAATATGATTTATTTTATTAAATGATTTAGTATACTTTTGGTTTATTTTTGGTATATTTGCTATATAAGAGACATGTATGCTAGGTATTCTTTTGTATATTTTTTGTATATATATGACATATATTTGTTAGTATTTATTTAGTATAAATTCAGTATATTTGACATATGTTCAGCATATTTATTTGGTATATTTTTGGCATATAAGTGGTATATTATGTTTTAATGATGCATTTTATTATTTCCAATATATATATGATTTTATATGAAGGATATCGATACAACGTGTACGTATCAGTGCGAGAGATTTTAGAGTTGAATTATAAAAATCACTTGAGGTGACATATGATTGATTGATTATTAAGAATTTTAGTGATTGAGTAGTATGATTGCGAGAGCCCGATTAACTTAGTGTCTCGGGGTCAATCACATTAATAGTGAGATTGCAAGAGCTCAGTTGACTTAGTATCTTAGGGCCAGTCTACTATCTAAAATGGGATAAGATAATTACTTTGGAATTAAGTGAACCTATGTGGCTAGTAGATATCTTGATTGAGGTTGCAAATATTATGGTTATATTTGATCCTTCATTTAAATAAATATTTTCTGCATTTATTATATATATATATATATATATATATATATATATAAGCAGAGTTTAGCATCCGTGTGCGTGTATATGTATATGTGTGTATATATATATATATATACATACATTAATGCCTGACTGTATATGATTTACATTACATGTATATATATTATAATAATTCACTCAATGAGGTCTAATTCCCCTTCATATTTTTTTCAGGAGATTCCTCATCATTAGACCTTAGTAGTAGACTTCTATGCCAGACTTCTTCAGCCCCGGTTAATTTATGTAATATATTTATCTGAACTTTTATTGTATTCTAGAAAACTACAATAGTAGTGTATTGTATCAGTAGAATGTTATGTTAGTAAGAGACTTATCTCTTAATATTGTATGAATATATTTTTATTTTATGAAATCATATTTAAGTATTTATTTTTATATTGATTTAAGGTTTTAATTCTGACAAATTTTATTTATTTATTGCATGTTGTGTTTTTATTTTTTTAAGGCTTGCTACGGGTTCCAAATTCGAAAGAATTCTCATTTCCTAGCGCTAGTTCTGACTCCCATATTGGGTTATGACAAAGTTGGTATCAAAGCTCTAGGATATTAGTGTTATAGACCTAGGTTTTCAGAGTCTTGTTTTCTTTGAAACTATTACAGTTAATTAGGTTTAATATTTTTTTTAATAAGTTTTCCTTGATTTAGTTTTTTTGCCAAATCATTAGGTTATCTGTTTGTATTTGTTATCTTAATTCATTTGTCTTTTTCTTTTAAGAATGAGGAGGCGAGCGCATATCGCTCAACCGGTTATTGAGGCCAAGGATGATGAGTCTTTTTAGGATGAGGTTTTACCTTTTGAGCCTCCAACGAGGCATAGAGGCTCAGATAGAAGTAGACTTCAAGGAATGGCAGGTCACCATAGACAACGAGAGCTACAGGATGAGGAGCCTATAGAGCCAGAGTACGAGGAAGCTAAGATACCTCCAGCTGCACCGCTAATACAACCTACCTATTAGTAGGGTATGTCTGACCTTGAGGCAGCATTGTTCTATGCCAGACTCGGCAAGATAGCCTTCAATAAGACTTCAGACCCACTAGATTTTTTGCATGCCATTGAGATGAGGACTCAAACTGCTCACACCGAGTACCAACAGATCATGATTATCGAGTTGTCTGTAGAGGGACCAGCCCTGGATTGTTTCATCCAGGTGATTCAGCCATACATGATGACGATGAGTTGGGCACAGTTCTAAGAGAGATTTATGAGGATATTCTATCCAAAGCCACTACATATGAGCTATAAACTCAAATTGACAAGCATCACTAGAGGTGTTAAATCTATCAAGGACTACACTAGAGAATTTCTCCGACTTCTCAGATATGCAGAGGATTTGATGTAAGACCAGTATTTTACTGTCACGACTTACATCACTAGTCTAGGCTCTGCATTTGCTGGGTTGCCTACTGTGGGCCTTACTTTAGAGTCAGTGATAGAGTTGGCCAAGGAGATATAAATGAGCTATGCCTTATTATTATTAGTTGGGTGTTCCGTTAGGAGGATTCTAAACTACTCCGTATTTGACTTTTCAGATTGGTTCCATTAGTCAATTGAGAGGCTCACTACAGCAAAGTCAAAGGTAGTAATAAATAGTTCATAGGAGTAGCAGACATGGTCATGCTGGACCTTGTAGACCTATTAGAATTAGTTCAAGTGCTTCTAGCAGTAACAGTGGTCGGAGTTTTGGTTATGGAAACACAGGATCAACAGCTAGTGCTTGTCATATATGTGGGAGAGTCCATCAAGGACTATGCTATATGGCTCTTAGAGCATACTTTAGATGCGGACATATAAGACATTTTGCCAGACCATGTCCGTACTCTGGTTATCAGTAGCAGTTTTCACAGTAGTCAATTACTAATGCAGCACCAGCACCTTTTCAGTTGCCTCTAGCTCAGTATCCTAGTTTGACTTAGATTGTTGCCCAGTAAGGGCATAATAGAGGTACCAAAGGAGGTGTCAGAGGTTTTGGCCAGACTTTCACCAATCAGTAAAGAGGTCAAGGTCAGGCCAGGGTTTTCCACCTCACTCAGTAAGATGCTTAAGCATCTAATGTCGTTGTTGCAGGTATTATTCTAGCTTGTTACTTGGATGCTAGAGTATTGGTTGATCTGAGTGCTACACACTCTTTTGTGTCACCTATTTTTGCTTCGAAGTCGTGTTAGCAAGCTTTAAGGATGGCTTTTCCTTTGTTTGTCGCCATTCCTCTGAGCGATTCGTTGGACACCGACATTGTTCTTTCTGATTGTCCAGTATTTATTAGAGGGAGAGAACTACCAGTAGAATTGGTGTTATTAGATGTGATGGAGTTTGACGTGATTCTGGTTATGGATTGGTTGTCTCAACACTTTGTCATTATGGATTGTCAAAGTAAAGAGGTGATTTTCAAAATTTCAGATGAATAAGAGTTTAAGTTTATGGGGAAGAAGAGTTCTGCACCTTAGAATCTCATCTTTGCTATTACAGCTAGGAAGATATTGAGGAAGGGTTGTCAAGGATACTTGACACTTGTTAGAGATACTTCTGTGGAGAATTTATCACTCACATATGTTCCTGTTGCCTGTGAGTTTCCTGACATTTTTCTTGAGGAGTTGCCAGGTTTACCACCTTATAGAAAGATTGAGTTCTATATAGATGTGGTTCCAGGCACCACTCTTATTTCAATGTCGCCTTATAAAATGGCTCCTACAGAATTGAAAGAGTTGAAGGAGCAGTTACAGGATTTGCTAGATAAGGGTTGCATTAAACCTAGTGTTTCTCCTTAGGGTGCACCAGTCCTGTTTGTGACGAAGAAGGATGGTACCTTGAGACTATACATTGATTACAAAGAGCTTAATAAGGTGACAGTGAAGAACAAGTATCATATCCCGAGGATAGATGATCTGTTTGATCAACTTTAGGGTGCATAGTTCTTTTTTAAGATTGACTTGAGGTTAAGTTATCATCAATTGTGGATCAATGAAGCCAATGTTCCTAAAACAGCATTCTGCACACAATATGGCCACTATGAGTTTCTGGTGATGTCATTCAGGTTGACTAATGCACCAACTGATTTTATGGATATAATGAATAAGGTATTTAGACCATATGTAGATCAATTTTTAGTAGTCTTCATTGATGATATACTAGTGTATTCAAAGAGTATAGAGGAGCATGTATATCACTTAAGGACTAAACTACAAACACTAAGAGAACATCAGCTTTATGCTAAATTCTTGAAATGTGATTTCTAGTTGGAGAATTTTGCATTCCTTGGACACTTAATGTCTAAAGATGCTATCTGAGTTAATCCATAGAAGATTGAGGTAGTGTCTAAGTGGCCGAGACTGATGACAATCATAGAGATTTAAAGTTTTTTAGGTTTGGCTGGGTACTATAGAAGGTTTATGTAGGATTTTTCTAGAATTATAGCTCATATAACTCACTTAACTCAAAAGAATATGAAGTTTGTGTGGTCAGATGCTTGTGAGAATAGTTACCAGTTGCTAAAGGAGAAGTTTACTGCAGCTCCAGTTTTGGCTTTGCCTAATGGAGTAGATAAATTCACTATGTATTGTGATGCCTCTAGAGTCAGCCTAGGTTGTGTGTTAATGCAGAATGGTAGGGTGATAGCTTATGCTTCTAGGAAGTTGAAGAAGCATGAACAGAATTATCCTACTCATGACCTACAGATGGTTGCAATGATCTTTGCTCTTAAGATTTAGAGACATTATCTATACAGGGTGACTTGTGAGATTTTTACTAATCACAAGAGCCTTAAGTACATTTTCCAATAGAGAAATCTGAATTTTAGGCATAGAAAATGGTTAAAATTCCTGAAGGATTATGATTGTGAGATTCTTTATCATCCAGGCAAGGTTAATGTGGTAAGAGATGCCTTGAGTAGGAAGTCCTCAGGTAGTCTTGCTGACATTAGTGTGGAAATGAGACCGTTGATCCAAGAGTTGCATTAGTTGGTGGATTAATGTTTGATGATGAAGATAAGTATATCAAGTGGACTGTTAGCTTAATTCAGAGTTCAATTAGTACTGAGAGATAGGATTAAGGCAGCTCAGGGCCGAGATCCTATTCTACTAGAGCTTGCAAAGAATATTCATGCAAGAGTTCACTGATTTCACACTTGATGATGATAGTATTTTATGGATCAGTGGTAGGTTGTGTGTTCCTGATATAAATAATTTGAGAGAAAAGATCCTTGAGGAAGCACATTCTATAGCCTACAGTATACATCCAGGTGTCACTAAGATGTACCACAACATAGAGACTTATATTTATGGGATGGACTAAAGAAGGATATAGCTAATTTTGTTTCTAGGTGCTTGACTTATCAGCAGGTGAAAGTTGAACATCAAAAGCCTTCAGGGAAACTTCAGCCACTTCCAGTTCCTGAGTGGAAGTGGGAGAGAATTGCCATGGATTTTGTGGTTAGGTTATCTCGTTTTAAGGATGGATACAATTCCATCTGGGTGATTGTGGATAGGTTGACCAAGTATACTCATTTTTTGCCTATTAAAGCCACTTATTTTATAGCTAAGTTGGTAAAGCTATATGTTAAGCATATTGTGTGCCTTCATGGAGTACCTGTGTCCATTGTGTCTGATAGAGGTTTAGTGTTTCCCTCTCAATTTTGGCAGAAGTTACAGGAAGCAATAGGCACCAAGCTTGATTTCAGTACTGCTTTTCACCCTTAGACAAATGGTCAGTCTGAGAGGACAATCTAGACACTTGAAGATATATTGAGGAGGTAACTAGGATGATCATTTTTTGCTTGTGGAGTTTGCATACAATAACAGCTACCATAGTAGTATTGGGATGGCACCATATGAGGTTTTATACAAAAGAAAATGTAGGTTCCCTTTGAGTTAGGATGAGATTGGAGAGAGAGTGTTGACTGGACCTGAGATGGTTCAGGATGCCACTGAGAAGGTTGCTATGATCAGAAGGATATTAGAGACTGTAGTTAGTAGGTAGAAGAGCTATGTGAATTTGAGATGAAGAGATGTAGATTATTAGGTTGAAGACAATGTGTTTTTGAAGGTGTCTCCAATAAAGGGTGTGATGAGGTTTGATAAAAAGGGGAAGTTAGTACCGAGATATATTGGACCGTTCGAGATTCTGGAGAGAGTGGGCATGGTTGCATATCGATTGGCTTTGCCTCTGAATTTGTCTCATGTGCATCAAATGTTCCATATCTCAATGCTGAGAAAGTATATTCCAGACTCTTCGCACATGTTGCAGCCTGATGGTGTGAAGGTGAACAAAGACCTAATGTATGAAGAGGAGCCAGTTGCGATAGTTGACCATTAAGTTCGTCAGTTGTGTTCGAAACAGATTCTAATGGTCAAGGTGTTATGGTGAAGCAACAATGTGGAGGAGCATACTTAGGAGATAGAAGCTAAGATGCAAGTTGATTATCCTTACCTCTTTCCTTGATGAATTCTTGTTGCTGATCATTTTTTTGAATTCAATGACGAATTCTTATAGGGAGGGAAGATTGTAATGACCCGATATTTTAAATAATATAAAATTATTTTGAGATATGCAATGTTAATAAAATTTTAAATTTTATTTATATATTATCATGAATTGTATATATTATTCATTAATTTTATTCTAAATTTTTTATTTACGTGAAATAATTAATTTGTGAATTTTATTATTTAAAGTATTCAAACTCATTTTCATTACTATTATTTTTAATATATTATTATTAGTATTTTATTGCTATTTTTTTTTGTTATTAGTATTATTATTTATATTATTAGTATTATTATTATTATCATCATTACTATCACTAGTATTATTATTATATTTATTTATGCATGTGCATGTGTGTGTATTGTACATGTGTTTAAGTGGTGAAGCTATATATATATATATATATATATATATATATATATATATATATATATATATAATAAAAGTAAAAAACGGGTCAACCCTCCCTCTTTCTCCTCCTATCTTTCTTTTCCATTTTCTTCTTCTTCTTCCTGTTCTTCTCACAACCTGCACAATGCCACTCACCCACACTGGACTGCCACAGCAACCAGCATCACATCCAGTCTCTTCCTGCCATCAACTGCCACCTTCAAAGCATCAGAAGCCCACCGAAAATCGCCTGAAACAGTAGTAAAAATCGTGGACCTCCATTGAAGTCGGTGAAGATTCCAACCACCTCAGCTCGCCATTCCACTCTTGTTCGAATCTCCAAGCTTTGGCGAGTTTGATTCCAAGCTCTGTTTGAGCTTAAACTTCCTTATTTTAGGGTTTCGATTTTTTTTGAATTATTATGTTTGATTCATGGATTTTTGCTTTGATAATGTTGTTTATGGAAACTTAATCTTCCTAAATATAATTTTTGTTTATTTTTTTTGAATTACGAGTATTTTTGAATATTTTAATAATTTAAATTGAATTTTTGATAATTATGTTAATTAATTATTTTGAATGGAAATTTGGTTAGATTAATGTTATTAATTTTAGAAATTATAAAAGAATTTTTAGTAATTTTATATAATTTTTGAGAATATATTAATATTATGTGAATATTAGATTTATAGGTTAAATGTGTATTTTTGTTGAAAATATTGTTAAATAATATGTTTTAAATAATTTTGGAATAATAATTGGTATTAAAATAATTTTTACAAAATATTTACAATTTTTAACTAATTAATACTAATTTTTGAAAATTATATTCAAATATAAAATATTTACTATTTTTGTGATTAAATGGGTTTTTAACTATTCTTATTATATATATAACCTATTTGAGGAATTAAAAGTGAATTTTTACTATTTTATGTTGAATAATTGAAAATTTGGATTTTTATTAATATTATATTATCATTTGAGAGTTTTAATTAATCATTGTGAAAATAATTATCTTTATTGTTTTTATGTTTAAATATATTATATTTTGGTATTTTATGGATATTTATGAAATTTAATGATTTTTATTATTTTATATTGATTTGTGATGAATTGTGAACCTCAGTTGAGAATTTGTGTAGTTCGAGGTCCCAACTCAAGGTGTTGAACTTTGTGGTATTAGAAGTGCATTTTCTTTCAAGATCGACTCTACTTTTTAGTAGAGAGATATCCATTTTACAGAGGAGGTTCTACTGAATTTTTGATAGAATTTTCATAAAACGTGATGTCAAGTCGATCCTGAGTCTTTATGTTTTTAGTGGATATTTAATTCTTAGATCGAGTATTTCTTTGGATTTCTTAGAAGATAAGTTAGAATATATTCTGATTTTTATTATTATTTATTTTCTAGCTGCGCCGAGACCAAGGCTTATCAGATCAGGCCCGTCGAATCAATTTCAAAGAGTGCAAACTTGTGAGTTCTTATTCTATATATACATTGCATATAGGATGCATGAATAAGGATTTTCACAATTTCATTATATGTTTAAATATGATTTATTTTATTAAATGATTTCGTATACTTTTGGTTTATTTTTGGTATATTTGCTATATGTGAGACATGTATGCTAGGTATATTTTTTGTGTATCTTTTGTATATATATGACATATATATGTTAGTATTTATTTGGTATAAATTCAGTATATTTGACATATGTTCAAAATATTTATTTGGTATATAAGTGGTATATTATGTTTTAATGATGCATTTTATTATTTCTAATATATATGTGATTTTATATGAAGGATATCGATATAACATGCTACTTAGTAGGCTGCACTAGGACCGTATACATACCGGTGCAATAGATTTTAGGGTTGAGTTATAAAAATCACTTGAGGTGATATATGGATTGATTTATTATTGAGAATTTCAGTGATTGAGTAGTGTGATTGTGAGAGCTCGATTGACCTAGTGTCTCGGGGCCAATCACACTAACAGTGAGATTGTAAGAGCTTGATTGACTTAGTGTCTCGGGGCCAGTCTACTATCTAAAATGCGATAAGATAATTACTTTAGAATTAAGTGAACCTGTGTGGCTAGTAGATATTTTGATTAAAGTTGCGAATATTAGGATTCTATTTGATCATTCATTTAAATAAATATTTTATGCATTTATTATATATATATATATATATATATAAAAGCAGAGTGAAATGTGTGTGTGTGTGTATATATATATACATTGATGCATGACTGTATATGATTCACATTGCATGTATATATATTATAATAATTCACTTAGTGAGGTCTGATTCCCTTCAATATTTTTTTCAGGAGATTCCTTGTCGTCAAATCATAGTAGTAAACCTCTACGCCAGACTTCTTCAGTCCCGGCTAAATTATATAATTTATTTATTTAAACTTTTATTAAATTTTAGAAAACTGCAGTAGTAGAGTCTTGTATCAGTAGAATGTTATGTTAGTAAGAGACTTATCTCTTAATATTGTATGAATATATTTTTATTTTATGAAATGGCATTTAAGTATTTATTTTTATATTGATTTAAAGTTTTAATTTTGACGTATTTTATTTATTTATTGCATGTTGTGTTTTTATTTTTTTGTGGTTTGCTACGAGTTCTAGATTTGAAAAAATTCTCATTCCCAAACCTCGGTCATGACTCCTGATTTGAGTCGTGACATTTATTTTCAATTATCGGAAAAGATGTTAAGTGTGCTTTTAGGGTTCTTCAGTCACGTTTTGCAATTATAGCAGGACTAACACGTTTCTAGAGAAAAGAAAATTTGCATGACACAATAACAATGTGCATTATTCTCCATAATATGATTATTAAGGATGAACGTAACTTAAATGTACTAATTATTGATGCAATAGAAGCTCCACTATAGATGTTAAAATGAGAATCGATGATAATGCCTAGTTTGAACAATTTTTTGCTCATCACAGATGAATTAAGGATAAAGATACTCATATTACACTTCGCAATACATTAATTGAACATTTGTAGAAAAAATATTCAAATTCAAATGATTAAATTATTAATAATGTGATTTGTATTTTTCAATTTAATTAGCGTTTGTAATAAATTACTTTAATTTTAAGATGTAATGTTATATTTTTTTTTACTAAATTTATTTTAATGTCTTTTAGTTCTCTTCATATATTATATTATTTAATTTTAAAATATATATTATTTATTATTAAAATATATTATTTATTTTCTTTATATATTATTTGTTTTTAAAATATATTCAAATAATAAAATTTATTATAAATAAACATATGAGAATAAATTATGAGTTTAATATGTAAAATATTTAAATAATATAATATTAGTATTAAATAGAAATATGTAAAAAATATTTTTTTTGAAGTTAAAAATGAAATAATAGGTTGGAATAAATTTACTATAATAAATATATTTTAGACTAAAATTTGTTATATTTTAATATTTATGGTTAGAGATTATTTAATGTTTAAGGTTCAAGAGGCCCTCTCTTTTTTTTTTTTGGCAACATATATAAATGTGGGATCTATTTTGCACCTTGGCCCTACAAAACAATAAAAGAAAAAAAAGCCCTATGAAACAAATGAGTAGAGTTTAGGAGTGGCGCAAATAATTCTGTACAACAGTTTTTAAAAGTTTTATATATATATATATATATATTAAATGTTCAACTTTAAAATTATTAAATAAAAAATTTAATAAGGATCTATTTTTATATTTAAATATTTATTTAAAAATTAATATGTTAAATTATTAAAAATTTTAATTTTTTATTAAAAATATTTTATTTTTAACAACTATTTAACATTATTTTTTAACTAAAATACCATTATTTATATTTTAATACTATTTAAATTTTAAAATTATTTATATATTATATTTATTTTATCTTAAATTATTCAAAATATTTTTTAAAATCATTAAAAAAATTAAAAAATTATATTAATTACTTAATATTATTTTTTAATTAAAATATTATTTTACATATTTCAATATTAATCTAATAATTTTTAAAATAAATTTTATTATAACTACAAAATTATGAAAATAAAAATATTTTAGAGTTCGTAGGTTACAATCATAATCATATAATATTAGTTTTATTTTTTTTAACCACCACATAATACTAGTTTGAAACTAAAAATGTAGCTTTTCAAACAGAAATTTGAAATTTTGTCGGCCAGAAGTTAAAAGTCAACGCTAATTCCAAAAAGCCCTGAAATGATAATATATAAAAATTCAGGCCACAATAATAAAAAAAAAATAAGAGAGAGAGAGTAAGGTAATTTCATGGACCTCGCTATAGTGGAATCTTTGATCTGGTCATCAAAGATGCATTCTAACAAAAAAGAAAATTGGGAGCCATCATAACATCATTCAGTTTGCTTCCAAATCACAATCCATCTATACCCACACACCCACCTAACCTGAGGAGAAACTCGCCAAACACCAACGCTGCTGTTCCGTTGCCAAATAGTATTTAGCGACGGAATTTTTCTTTTTATTCCGAGTAACAGTGGCGGAGATCATTGATGGGCGATGGCAGAGAGTGAGACAGCCCTTGCTTAACCAGATCGGACTCTTTTTGTTGTTTATTATACAACAAAACGTTCAGAAGAGAAGAGAAGAAGGACAAGTATTCATATTCCTTGCTATCGTTCTTTGCAAAGCCAAGTTTCTGACTGCGTGGAACTTAAGGCAAAGCATTTTCTTTTGAAAAATTCTTATCTATTCCGGTTGTATTACACGAGAGCAGGCAAGAATCAATCTCCTTCTTTCATATCAATTACCCCGCATTTTTTAGGCAAAGCCGATTGGCAGAGAAGGCTAATTAGCTCAAAAGAAATATTCTTTGTGCCTAAAAAACCAAAGGACAGCGATAGCGCGACCCCAACGCGAGTTGATTATATAGTTGAAGCAAAGTACATCAGAATATCTGATTTTCCTGCAAAAGCTGGAGGAGAAATTGTCACGTAAGATTATAAATTTTAATTATAAATTTAATATATAATATAATTAGATAATATTTATTATATTTTTAATTTTAAAAATTAAATATTTAATAATTATTACTTTTTAACATATTTATAAATTTATTTTTATAGAATTATAAGTTATTTTTTTAAAATAATGAGTGATATAATTTATTAATTTTAAAATTAATTTAATTTAATTATTTAATTTTTAATTTAAATTTAATTAAGAGAGCTTAATATGGATGAGTATTTTTTTTGGAAATCTAATATATATATACTTTTTAGAAATGAGTGGTATTTTTTAATAGTTTAAAATTATTAAAAATAATTCAATTAAATGTATTTAATATTTTTTTTATTTCTAAATAATTGACGTTTTTAACTTTTTTTTTTTTCATTTCACCTTTAATTAATAGAGAAGAATTAATTGAATAGATATCTATTCTTTTTGAAACTCTATATGAAGTTAATATTGGTTAAAAAAATTATTATAAAGGGAATATAATATTTTATATGCATATTAAATACGTTCCTTAATGTATGTGAATAATTTTTAAACAAAAATTATTTAAGAATAGAGGAAGTAATTAATATGTCAAAAGTACGGTGCCTGTGTCCATAATAATGATATCTTGTTAGAATTTGGTTCAAGAGGGAGTTAATGCTCTTTTTTTTTGTTCCTTAGTATATATTTTTTATAAATGAGTAATATTTTTAATATTTAAAAATTATTAAAAAAATTATAACTAAAAATAGTTTAATTAAATATATTTAATACTTAATAAGTCAGAAATTATATTTATCAAAATGTGTCAAAAATAAATAATTTAATTTAATTTTAACATTAATAAATTAAATCACTTATTATTATTTTAAAAGATAATTTATAATTTTAAATGAAAAAGGTTCACAGTATATAATATTTTAAAAAATAATCCATAAGTCTTAAAAAAAATTATAAATGCGTTAAAAGTAATTATAGTTAGATATTTAATTTTTAAAATTTTAATTATAATAAATGATAATTAATTTTACTATATATCAAATTTATAATATAGACGAATTAGGTTCACCACAAGATACATTCATACAAAAAATTGCGAGCCATCAAAATATTTTCTGTTTCCTTTTATTCTTCCTGATCACAGTCCACATTTCTATATCCATTCTTTGGATCAGATATCCACACACCCACAAACTATATATATATATATCCGTTGTTATTACATTGCTAAATAGCTACATTTGTCAGTATATTAGTGACTGATTTTTTTCTTTTTATTCCAAATAACAGCGGCAGAGATTACAAATGGCAGAGAGTGTGACAGCCTTTTTGATAAAAAAGATCGGACTCTTTCTGGATGAGGAGATAAAATTACTGGAAGGAGTTCGGACAGAATTTGAGTATTTGAAAGGTGAACTAGAGCATATCAAGGCCTTCTTGAGGGTAGCTGAGTCTAAGGAAGATATAGATGAGCAGGCAAAAGTGTGGATTAAGCAAGTGAGAGAGGTTGCTTTCGACATTGAAGATGTCATTGACGAATTCACTCTTCGCTTTGCGCATAATCGCAGGAGCATGGAATCATGCAGTATCATCTATAAAATCATCCAGTGCATCAAGAACAATGCAAGGTATCGCCATCAAATTGCTACTGAAATACAGAACATCAGAATCAGAGTTAATAATGTTGCTGCCGGGCGCGAGAGGTACAAATTGGCACCCCAAGAGCAAGGCTTAATTGGTGGTGCTACTGCTACCACAAGCACCTTGTGGCAAGATCATCGAAAAAATGCATTACTACAAGATGAAGCTGATTTGGTTGGTATCGAAAATCCGAAAAAGCAACTGACGGATCTGATCAACGATGATGAACCCGCATTGAAAGTCATTTCTGTGGTGGGGATGGGAGGATTGGGGAAAACCACACTCGTAAAGAAAGTCTACGACAATGTCAAGAACGGGTTCGACAAGTATGCTTGGATCAATGTTTCACAGTCATTCAATGTCGAGTTACTTCTTAAGGAGTTAATCAAAGTACTTTACAAACGAAAAGGAGAACAAGTACCTGAGGGACTAGAAACAATGACTAGCGATGCTCTAAAAGAGAATATCAAAGAATTCCTCAGAGAAAGCAGATTCCTCCTTGTTCTGGATGATATATGGCACACAGAGGCATGGGACTCTTTATGCCATGCTTTTCCCTGCAACAATTTAGGCAGCAGAGTCATGCTTACAACCCGTAAAATTGAAGTAGCAAACGCTTCTTGTGGGCATTTAGGGGGCGAAGTCTATCATTTGCAGCCCTTGTCACCTGAAGAGTCTTGCGCTCTTTTTCGTAAGAGATTATTTTGGGATGAGGAGTGCCCTCCACACCTAGTAACTATTGCTGGAGAAATAATAGAAATGTGTAAAGGACTACCTCTTGCAATTGTTGCTATTTGTGGTTTGTTGGCTACAAGGGGCAGAAGCCAAGTAGAGTGGGAACAGGTGAAACGGAGCATTCCTGCAGAATTGGATGGCGGCAAGCTTAATACTGTCGAGAAGATATTGTTGCTGAGTTACTATGATTTGCCTTTCTATTTGAAAGCATGTATGCTGTATGCATGCATATTCCCAGAAGATTATAACATTGAAAGCATGACACTGATCCGATTATGGATTGCTGAAGGATTCGTGCAAGAACAGGAGCGGATGACATTGGAAGAAGTCGCGGAAGGCTACCTTTATGAGCTTCTTAATAGAAGCTTGATTCAAGTAGGTTGGAGGGATCATACCAGCCGAATTCGAATATATCGGATTCATGATATCTTGAGAGAAGTTGTTCTTGCTAAGGCCAAGGATGAAAGTTTTGTGATGATCATTTCCGGAGAACAAGAAAGGATGCGGCATGAAAAGACAGCTCGAAGGTGGTCAGTTCATAATGAATTGATGAGAAGCTCTGAATTTGGAGATATTTACAACAAATCAAAGCTTCGATCTTTGCTTGTGTTTGATGTATACAACTTTCCATTCAGCAAATCTTTTGGCAATCATCTGAGGCTGCTCACAGTGTTGGATTTGAGAAAAACAAACTTGATGGTGTTCCCAAAAGAAGTGCTCAAGTTATATCACTTGAAGTATCTAAGTTTGAGAAGTACCAATGTAAGAGTTCTGCCAACTTCAATATGGAAGCTTCAAAACTTGGAGACATTAGATCTCAAACATACAAAAGTAACCCAATTGCCTGCAACAATTGTAACCCTTAACCGCCTGCGACATCTTCTATCATTTTCGCGTGATGATCCAGGTAAAAAAAGAATACGTACAGATTCTGGTCTGCGAATAAAATCAACATTAGGATGCTTGCATTCTCTTCAAAAGCTCTGTTTCATACAGATTGAGGAAGATGTTGCGCATGATGCACTTGAAGAAATTGGAAAGCTCAATCAGTTGAGGAGGTTAGGAATTGGGGACTTAAGATGTACACATGGGAAGACGTTGTGCTCAACAATTCAGAAGCTTAACAAACTTCGTAGTCTCTGGATCGAGTCTGTAACAATGGAAGAAACCATTGATTTGCAGCACATAACTTCACCACCTCAATTCCTTCAACGAATGTACGTATACGGACGCTTAGAGAAGACACCAAAATGGTTTTCTTCTCTTGAGAACTTGAGCAAATTGGAACTTGCACACAGCCATTTATTAGACGATGTGCTGGAGCCTATTCAAGCTTTGCCAAGTTTAGAGCATCTTGTACTTGATACTGCTTTTGCTGGAGAGAAGCTCTACTTCAGAAGTGGAGGGTTTCAGAAGCTGAAGGCTTCGTGGGTTTGGAGATTGCATGGCCTGAAAGCGGTGGAAGTGGAGAAGGGTGCAATGGCTAATCTTGAAGATTGTTTCATACGGGGCTGCGAATTGTTGCAGAATGTTCCATTTGGCACTGAACATCTAGCAAAGCTTGAAATTCTTCGTCTTAGTGATCTTTCTATGGAATTGATCCATAGTATCAGAGAAGGAAATGACCAGTATTGGAGGGTGAAGCACATCTCTTATGTCCGAATTGAGTAAAAAAAAAAAAAAAAAAAGCTGATAACACCCAGGTACGAAAGTATAGTGTTTAAATGATCTGTGTTTCTGCTATTTTAAAAATAACTTTCTAGTTAGAAATATTTTTTGAAGTTTTAAAAATAAAAATATATTCGAAACTAAAAACCCCTAGTAATTGAAACTTCCAGACGCTAAATAAATATGGTTATGACCTTATTATGAGAAAAATTAATTGCATGTTTTGATTTGTGGGCAAAACATTTTTCAAATACATATAGATTTTTTGAGATGTCTTATTCATAGATAAGAGAGGATTTCTTTGGAGCTAAAGCGTATTCTGACGGGGAGCACGTCCTCCTCTTTCCTCTCCACATGCAGATGAATACAGGATGCACCTGCGGTAAGTAATGGCATTCATGATATAATTACTTATTATTTGATGTTTTTTTTTTTTGTGGTGACATGTGGAGATCCGAATAAAGCTTAGAGCCATGAGGAGGAATAAAATAGTGGAGAGCCAAATATGAAAGTGGAGTCTAATATTATATTCGTAGGCAAATTAGAAACAAACAGGAGTGAAGGCTAGCTTTCGAGCAATCAAAGGCGACAAACAGCAGTAATACCCGCGTGCACTTACCTTGTTTTATAATAAAAAAAAATTGTTTGGTTTAAATTAAAATTTGTAAAATTTATTTTCAATTCTAATTTTATAATTTTTTATTATTATATTAAATTTTTAGAATTTTTAAATAAATTTATTTTATAAAATATTTATTTAAATTAAATATATTTTATTATTAAAAATTCATTTAAAACTAAATTTCATTTAAAATATATTTGAAAATAAAATAAATTACTTAATTAAATTAAACCAAATAAGAAGTTAAAAAATAAAATTCTAGTTAAGGTTTTGATTGAACTCCATTTCTTATATTTCTAATTTCTCTATTTAAATCAAAACAAGAACGTGTTATTTCTGCTATTCAGGCTATAGTAGTAGCTATCAAAATAGCATGCAAAATCATTAAAAAAATTATATAAATATTAGAAGTATAAAATTTTATTAATAGAAATAAATAATACTGCTTTTCAATAGTTGACTTATAAATTTTTTATTTTAAAAATATAATCCTTTTTTTAAAATTTTTTCCTTTTTTAAAAAAATTAAAAAATATATATTTTTAAATGAAAGAAACATTTCTGAAATATTTTTTAAAGTTTCAAAAATAAAAATAAATTCAAAACTACAAAATGCCTAATGAAATTTCCACAGTATACACAGATACCGTTAATAGTTTATCTACTGGTTATAATCTTATCATGAGAAAAATTGATTTCAAATATATATATATATATATATATATATATATATATATATATATATATATATATATATATATATTTATATATATATATATATATTTATATATAGATTATTTGAGATATCTGTATTTATTATTGAATAGATAAGAAACAATTAATTTGGAGTTAAATCATATTTCGACAAGGAAGTATTTTTATTTAAATAATATTTTAAACTTGAATATAATTAATTGTATTAAATAATTATTTTAAATTTTTTTTAAAAAAGAACAACTTAATTTTTTTTTATTGACTATTAAATGAGGTCAACCCCGTATAAATCAAACCAGTTATAAACGAATGATTTTTAAATTTTTTACATTTATTACCGCCAAGCTACATGGTAATGGGTAGCAACTTGGTGCTATAGACAGAGAAGTTACAAAAATCACGAGTAATTTTGTAAGGAATGGGTGGTAACAGTTAAGAAGGAGCTCATCTATTTGGCCCAAAATTTTGGACCGCTTTCATTGCGTAAGGAATGGGTGGACTGGGGACTCTTCTTGTTGCTTTATGTGGGCATATACCCGAAGAAACAAAAGGAAAAACAAACTACAAAAATGCAAAAGCAAGGTCACATCAAATTGAATAAACGTGTCGAGCAGTGAGTGGGAAATTTACAAGGAAAAAAAAAACCATAACACACGTTATGATTAACGAATGACTCCTAGCTCAATTTGTTTAAACTGAGATCCTTAAAGGTTTCCAATTCGAACAGACACAATACCAAGAATTTATCCCTAGCTGATTTCATAGGTAGAATTCATATTTGTAGTGTTCCCTTTAGTTATGATAAAAAATATTTTTCTCCTTTACTAATAATAACTATTAACAGTTGTAACTTTCTAAGGTATTAACAAACGACAATTGTAAAAGAAAAAAAAAATTATAACTCACTCTTAACGGTATGTTGACCATTATAAAAATTAGAAAATAAGAAATATAAAAATTCTTACGATAGAAAGAAATATAAAAATTTATACAATAAAAAGAAATCTCTATAATTATACTCTAATGGTGTCTAATTTGGGTAAAAATATATGGTATCTAATTTATCGAAGATACTGATAGAATATTGATACTACCTGGAATGATAAATAGAATAAAGAACGAAAAATTAGAATAAATAATATGTTATAGAAGAGTGTCAACATTACTTATATAATGTTGGTAGTCCTCTCAAAAATAGCAACTACAAGAGCAGAAGATTCAAATTGAATAATAGGATGGAAAGCATATCGAATGAAGATAATAGAAATTGGTTTGAAAACATCAATTTTCTCCATAACAAAATTTTCATAAACAAAATATGTGAGGAAATTGAGGAACAAGTTTGAGAAGGACAAGAATATGGAGAAAGAAAAAATAAGAAAATCAAAAATAAATTGAGCAAAAATACTGTGGAAACAAAAGAATTCACATAGAATTAAATTTTGATACCAAAAAAATCAAGTATTGCTTTAGACAGAGAAGCAAAAGAACTCAAATAGAACCAATCTCATATAAAAAAAATCAGAAATAAATAAAGAAAAAGAACTAAGATGGAACATAGCACTAATAATATAATATACTATGAAGAGAAAATATATTATTGAAATTGTGTGTCACAAGGGAGAAAAAAAAAAGAAAAGATTTACGTAATTCTAAACGATAGCTTTTATTCATGGACACAAGCACAATGTTGTATATCATTTATGGTTTGTATGTAACGGTGTGTATTGAACATTACAAAAGTATGCCTATTTATAATGTACAAATAAAATCAAAAAAGAAAAAGTTTAAGACTTCTTACCATACAAAAAAAATATAAAAATCTATACAACAGAAAGAAATTTCTGAAATGATACTATGCTTACATTTACAATTTGTTTCATCAAATTTATTGCATTGGAGTTGGCAGCCTGTGTTGTAAAAACAGAAGGTTTAAAAACTAAAGCATGACCAGAAAAATGAAAAACAAGCACAGAACAAAACTTCCTCTTTATCTCATTAGTACTGATATTTTCATTACATATATATGGAGTACAAAAATTGCTTTTCAACTTAGTCATACCTAACACAAGCAACTAACATACTTCTAGAAGACATATTCCTGAAAACATGGATTATCAACCATTTATACTAACTTTTTAACTAATACAGATTTTACATACAAAACATCTAAAACAGAAATTTCTAGAATAACACAGCAAAATAAAACCATACTGGTTTCCAAAGAAACTCTCAACGTAGTTAACACTCCTCCTTGAGATTTTTCTTGGATACTCTAAGTAATGATCCTATGAATTCAAACTTTTGTCAAAATATCAGTCTGCTGCTCCTCAGTTCTGCAATGAACTAAATTAATTTCACCAGACTTCTTTGCATTTCTCAAAGCATGGAACTTGACATTGATATGCTTTGTTCTTCCATGTTGGATGGGATTTTTGGCCATGGAAATAGTAGACTTATTGTCCAAAAATATGACTAAAGCTTCCTTTGGATGCATGCTTAAGTCTAAAAGGATTTTTCTGAGCCAAATCACTTGGTTTGCAGCAGAGGCTGCTAAGACATATTCAACTTCAGCTGTAGACAGAGCCACTATGTCTTATTTCTTTGAATTCCAGAAAAAAACACCAGAACCAAAAAAAGAAAACATAACCTAAAGTACTCTTATAATCATCAACACATCCAGCCCAATCACTATTTATCCAACCAATCAATGCCCCATTTTCAACTCTTTTATACCATATTCCCATATCAATTGTTCCCTTAATATATCACAATACTCTCTTAGTTGCACCAAAGTGCCTTTTACTTGGATTTGCATATATCTTGATAGCAAACTAGCAGCGAACATCACATATGGTCTTCAAGTTGTCAAGTACAATAAACTTCCAATAAGACTTCTATAGAAACTAGCATCTGCCTTTGCTTCCCCATCATTCTTCATTAGCTTCTCATTCAACACAAGAGGAGTAGCAATTGAATTGCATTTTTCAAGTTTAAATTTATTCAGCAAAGCAGTTGCATATTGCTTTTGAGATAAAAAAAATGCCTTCTGAAGTTTGAGTTATCTTCAAACCCAAAAAATACTTCATTTCTCCCAAATCAGACATGTCAAATTCTTTTATCATCTCCATTTTAAATTCTTGTACAATTGAAGAATCTTCACCTGTAATCATCAATGTACAAAGAAACAATAACCAACTTTCCACTTTCTAACCTTTTTACATATAGAGTAGGTTCATTCTCACTTCTCTTGAACTCTTGATTTTCTAAGTGAGAATCTATTCGATTATACCAGGCTCTAAGCGCTTGTTTTAAACCATAAAGAGCCTTTCTTAATTTATAGACTTTATCCTTTGCTTCTGGAATCAAAAAGCCTTCTGGTTGCTCAACAAAGATATCTTCTTCAAGAAATCCATTTAAGAAAGCTGACTTCACATCTAAATGGAAGATTTTCCATTTAAATTGAGCAACAAGTGCCACTAGCATCCTTACCATTTCATGCCTAGCAACTGGTGCAAAAGTCTTACCGAAATCCACTCCAGGGAGCTGTGCATACCCTTTAACCACTAATCAAGCTTTATGCTTGAAAATAGTCCCATCAAGGTTAAGTTTTGTTCTATACACCCATTTTACCCCCTATAACATTCTTATTTTTGGGCCTATTTGTAAGAAACCAAATTTCATTCTTGTATATCATAGCTAACTCCTTCTTCATTACACCATTCCAAACCTCGTGTTGAGTTGCTTCTGCATAACAAGATGGCTCTTCAATAGTAGCATTACACCTTTCATAAACATTTGCAAGCAACTTTCTTTTCAAAATAGGTGAGTTAGTAGTTGGATCCTCATTATTAAATTATTCATTTTTGGCACAACCCAAACTGGGGAGTCATGGTTGGCACTAGGGAACGAGAATTCTTTTGAATTTGGAACCCATAACAAGCTTTAAAAATAAAAACACATGCAAATATATTACAAAAATACACAAAAATTAGAACTTTAATTAATATAAAAGTAAATCTTATATCATACATAATAAAAATATTTCATACAATATTTGAATACAACTCTCTAATGAAAATAACTCTACTACCACAACAATACTACTACTGTAGTTTTAGAATACAATAAAAGTTCATATATGAAATTTACATAAAAAAAGTAGGGGCTGAAGAAGATCGAAGAAAAGGTCTACTACTGAGGTATGAAGAATAAGACTCTCTTGAAAAAAATATTGAGGGAATCAGAGCTCATTGAGTGAATTATTATAATATATACACACGCACCTCCTAATGTATTATACAATCAAGCATCAGTATTTAATATATATATTTATTTATATAAATATATATATAGGCAATTCATACAGATGCCAAAATCCATTTCATATAATAATAATTGTAGAAAAATGTTTATTTAAATGAAAGATCAAATAGAACCTTAAAAATATTCGCAATCTCAATCAAAATATCTCACAAGCCAATAGGCTTACTTAATTCTAAAGAAATTCTTTTATTTCATTTTTGGACAGTAGCCTGGCCTTGAGACACTAAGTCAACTGAGCTCCCGCAGTTTTCACTGTCAGTGTGATTGGCCCCAAGATACTAAGTCAACTGAACTCTCGCAATCACACTACTCACTCATTGAAATTTTCAATAATCAATAATCAAATTTCTTCCAATTAAATCTCAAAGTAACAAATCCTAAGTCTAACGCACTGGTACGTACACAGTCCTAATACAACCCACTAGGTATCACATTCTATTGATATCTCTCAAATAAATTGTATATTTATAGGAAATAAATAAATGCATAATTAAAATACAAATGGCATTCATTATAGAAGAATATATCATTTATATACCATAAATATACCGAACATATGCTAAAAAATTTTCAAATATATATGTCACATATAAACCAAAATATACCAAAAGTATACCAAATGCATATTAAGAATATATCAAATATATACGTCACATATATATCAAAATATACCAAAATATATTAAAAGTATACCAAACATATACTAAATCATTTAATGAAATAATTTATGTTTAAACTCATATTAAAAACATGAATGCTCATAATTATGTATTTACATGCAATGCATATAAAAAATAATAACTTACAAGTTTGCGCTCCTCGAGATAAACTCGACGAGCCTGGTCCGATAGGCCTCGGTTTAAGTGCAACTAGAAAAATAAATAATAACAATATCAGAATAATCTCTAACTTATACTTCTAAGAATTCTAAAGGCAGACTCGATCTAGACATGACTCGACCACAAAATCAAAAACTCAAGATCGATCTGACGTCACTTTTTACGAGAGTTCTACCAAAAAATCGACAGAGTCTCCTATGTAAAACAGATATCTCTCTATTAAAAATAGAGTCGATCCTACAAGAAAATACACTTCTAAATTCAAAATAGCTCAACACATTGGGTTGGGACTTCGAACTACACAATTCGTAACCAAGGTTCACAATTCACAATAAAATCAATATTAAATAATAAGTATAAATAAAATCATCAAAAACCCATAAATATCAATAAATAACCACAATACAATATATTTAAACATCAAAAACATTAAAGTCAATTATTTTCAAAATAGTTAATAAAATCTCAAATATTTATATAATATTAATAAAAATCTAAATTTTCAATTATTCAAAATAAAATAGTAAAATTCACATTTAATTACTTAAATAGTTTAAATATATAATAAAAATACTTTAAAACCCATTTTATCACAAAAATAGTA
>CANTUR010001676.1:0-166051 GCA_947683625.1 Mallotus nudiflorus
AATAAATAAATAAAGAGTACAATATAATTAAAATTTTTTGAATCAATATATAAAATAAATACTCTAAATCCTTTCATAAATGTATACATATCGTAATAATCAAATACAAATTTTTTAGAGTATACAATATCAAAATAATATAATACTCTTCCGATACAATAACACTACTACTGCAGTTTCTAGAATACAAATCAGAGTTCAAAAATGTACATTTGCATAAAATAGCAGGGACTGAAGAACACCAGCGAGGAACTCTACAACTAAGGTCTGACGATATGGGATCTCCTGAAAAAAAAATAATTGAGGGGGGGTCAGACCTCACTGAGTGAATTATTATACTATATATACATGTAAACTAAACCATAACAATTAGGCATTCTTATATATATATGTATATACACACATTTCACACGAATGCCAAACTCTGCTTTTATAAATATACAAAATGTAGGAAAACGTTCAATTAAATTCATGAAGGATTCATAAAACCCTAATAATAACAACCTCAACAACCCCATCATCACTCTAGCCATTGCAGGCTCACTTGATTCCAATTAGAACACTTATTCCAATCTGGACAGTAGACTGGCCCCGAGACACTAAGTCGACTGAGCTCCAGCAATCTGACTGTCAGTGTGATTGGCCCCAAGACACTTGGTCAACTGAGCTCCAACAATCACACTATCTATCACCTCACATCTCAATCAACCCAATAGATCATTCAATTCACTTATGGACGAGTAGACTGGCCCCGAGACACTAAGTCAAACCGAGCTCCAACAGTCTGACTGTCAGTGTAATTTGCCCCGCAATCACACTATCTAACATACCATTAATCTTAGTCAAGTCAATTAAATCAATTATAATCACCCAAAATTAACTCTCACTCAACCCTATTCTTTATCACCGGTACATACACGGCCCTAGTGCTGCCCACTAGGAAGCACGTTCTATTAATATCCTTCGCTTAAATAAATCATACATCCAAAAAATAAATAATGTAGAATGACATTCATACTAGCAAAATAAACTATATATATATACAAAAAATATATATACTTAAAATAAACTAAGTATAAATCAATAAAATGGCATGCATTTATTTAGGAATATACCTAAAATATACTAAAAATATACCTAAGGTATATTAATCATTTAATACAACAATTATGAATAAATAAATATTCATTTAAAACATGAATTTAGTTTGACATGTATCCAAAATATACTAAAAATAAACCTAATTATCTATCATGCATATACCAAAAATAAACTCTAATATACCAATGATATAGGAAATGTATACAGAAAATATGCAAATATATATATCAAGATATACAAAAAAAAAAATAAACTGAAAATTCTAAGTCATGCATCCTATATGCAATGCATATATATATATATATATATATATATATATATATATATATATATATATATATATATATATATATATATATATATATATAGTATAATAACTCACTGATTTGCACTCCACGAGACAGACTCAGCGGGCCTGCTCCGTTAGGCCTCGGTCTCGGCGCAGCTAGAAAAATAAAATAAATAAATAGCCATCAGAATAAATTTTCTAACTCTATGCTTCTAGAATTACTATGGAAAGACTCAATTAAAAATTCAAAACTAGACTCGGATCGATTGTCACGTTTTACGAGAAATCTACTGAAATTTCGACAAAGTCTCCTTTGTAAACGGACATCTCCCTACAAAAGTAGGGTCGATCCTGCACAGAAAACACACTTCTAAAATCACAAAATACTCAACACCTTGGGTTGGGACTCCAAACTCCACAAATCCCCAACCGAGGTTCACAATTCACAAATCAACAATATTAACAGTAAAATCATAAAAATCATAAAAAAAATCAAATAAAATATTTAAAAACCTTTATTTTCCAACTAAAATATAAAAGTCAAATTTAAATAATATTTGATAATAAAATTCATAAATGGACTAAAATCTCCATTTTACAATTAAATTAACATAAATTGTAAATAATATTTAAAATCACAATTTAGCATCACAAAAATAATAAAATACACATTTAGCCTCAAAAATAATAAATACATTTATTATTTACATAATATTCTAAAATTATCACAATTAACTAATAAAACCTCAAATATTATTATAATATTAATAAAAATTCAAAATTTTCAATTATTCAACATAACATAATAAAATTCACATTTAATTACTTAAATATTTTACTTACATAATAAAATTAGTTTAAAAAAAATAGTAAATAATTTGTAAAAATCATTTTAATACCTTAAATAATTATAAAACCAACTAAAACATAATGTTTAACTATAATCTAACAAAATAACATATTTAACCCTATAATACCAAATATCCAATATACTAAATAATTTCCTCAAAAATTATACAAAATCATAAAAATTATTTAATCAACATATAAAATACTAATATCAACTAAAACTTATATTTAACCATTAATTTCAACAAAAGTACATATTTAACCTAATAATTCAAAATACACATAAATTATATAAAATTCCATAAAAAAAAATTATATAAATTCATAAAAATTATTTTATCATCAAATAACAATTTAATATCAACTAAAACACACAATTAGACTTTAAATTTAACCAAAATACTCATTTAACTCAATTATCCAATATTTACATAAACTAAAATATTCATAAAAATTATATAAAAATCCCAAAAAAAATAATTTCTCAACACCAAAATTAATAAAAATATATAATAACAATAATTTAACTAAATTCGCAATTTAATTAATTTATTTACGAAAATTCATTAAATAATATTAAAATAATAAAAAAATTCACCAAAATTAAAATAAATTCCAAAAATTAAAAAAAAAATATATTTCTAGGAAGATTAAGCTACTAGGATCAACATTTGTTAAGGGAGTTTTCATGAATCCAATAAATTCAACTTCAAAAAAAATTAAAAAACCCTAAAACACATAAACTAAAACTTGAAGATATCTAAAAATCTAGAGGTTTTGAGCACAAACAGAGCTCAAAAATGGACTCACCGGATGAAAAGCTTCAAAAAATTATGGTCCGACATCCTAAGGTGGCCGGAATCTTCATCGGCGTGAGGAAGCTCCACCTTCGGTCTCCTTCGTTTTCCGACGTTCTAGGCGGCGACAGACGATGCTAGTGGCGGCTGGATGAAAGGGGAAGCAGTGGTGATGGCTAGTTACAGGTGGGGCCATCTGGTGGTGGTCCGGTTGGAAGGAACCGAGAGTGAGGGGAAGAAGAAGAAGAAGAAAAAAAAAAAAGAAAGAAGGAAATGATTTTACCCATCTACTGCGTTGACTTATACTTGTACCTTATATATATATGAAAAATGATTTCTAAGAATTATTTAGTATTTTTAACTAATTAAAACTATTTTTCATAAATTATTTTCAATTATATATATATATATATATATATATATATATATATATATATAATATACGATTTTCCTAATAAAATGAGTTTTTTTCGATTTTTACTATGTTTTAGGGTTAATTACATAATTTATACTTATTAAATGTATTTATATGATATAAGGGTATTTTTGGTATTTCTGTATTATTCTGTGAATTGTGGACCTCGATCGGTGATTTGTAGTTTGGAGTCCGACCGAGGGATTTTGGTTGTGATTCTGTGTCTATTTTTCAAAGTGTGTTTCTTTGCAGGGTCAGCTCTACTCTTTGAGTAGAGAGATGTCCATTTTATAGTGGAGGTTCTACGGATTTTTGGTAGAATTCTCGTAAAACATGATGTCCGGTTAGATTTTGATTTAATTCTATGTCTAGTAATCTAGATCAAGTCTTTAGAACTTCTGTAGATGTATTCTGATATTTTATGGTCATTTGCTTATTTAGTTGCACTGAGACCGAGGCCTAGTGGACCAGGCCCATCGGACCCATCTCGAGGAGCGCAATAATTGTGAGTTACTATTTTATATATATATGCTTTAGGATGCATGATTTTAGAAATATATGTTTTATTTTGATTAAATATGCATAATGATTTAATTAGTACTTAAGTTTATTTTTAAGGTATTTTGGTTTATTATTGGTATATTTTAAACTATATGCATGTTTTATTAATGAATTATGTTTAAAATGTTTTTAAGTATATTTATAGTTTATTTTGTAATTTAATTGGATTTATTTGATGTATATATATTCAAAATACACCTGGTTTAATTTTGGTATATTTTTAGTATATATATGGTTTATGTTGCTATTTTATTCAATTCATGCATCATTTACTTTTATGAATGTATGCTTTATATTTTAATGAAGGATATCAATAGAACGTGCTACCTAATGGGCAGTACTAGGACCGAGTACGTATCGGTACGCTTATAGCATTTAGGCTATATTACTAACCATTTGTGGATATTGATTGGATATGATTATTTGATGTGTGATGTGATTATTGAGTGTGATTGCTGGAGCTCGATTGACCAATTGTCTCGGGACTAATCACACTGACAGTTAGGACTGCTAGAGCTCGGTTGACTTAGTGTCTCGAGGCAGTCTACTGTCCAAATGGATCAAGTGATTATATTTGGAATAAGTGAGCCTGTGTGGCTAGAGTGTTGTCTAACACTGTTTTGAGGTTGCGATATTTTAGGGTTCTATTTGATCCTTCATAAACTGTGATATTCAATAAAAAATATATAAAATGATTTTTATTGCATTTGTGTGTATTTTGCTTGTATACATATGTAATATCCCGTGTTTTTAAATATTTTCACACTGTACCAGGATATGCAGTGTTAATAATTTTTGTATATATTACGATATTTTCATGAGTTGATATGTATTTAAAACCTATTTTAATTATTGTGCATTGTTTACAGTGCTTTACGTAAAATTTTTTCGGGACTTGCATTTTCGGGGAAATTTTCACGTAAATAATTTATTATTAATTATTTTAAATATATTTTCGGATTTGCATGAACTCATACGTATTTTTAAAATACTAATAAAGCCTATGTATGTAATTATTTATTTAATTAGGGTTTAATTATTACCCTAATATTTTATTATTATTTGTTTATTAAATTAATATAATAATGTGTGGTGTGTAATTTTTTCACATATTTTATTTATACACTATATTATAATATATACATAATGTTTTATTATTTCTTTTCCTTTTCTTTTTTTCTTTTTCTTTTTCTTTTTCTTTTCTTTTTCTTCTTCTTCTTCTTCTTCCCACGCGACCCCTTCCCCTCACCGCTGCAACTTTCGATCCTCGATCGTCGGTGTGCCGCCAGTAGCTCCACCTTCCCCAGCCAGCCACTTCGTCGCCCCCAGCCTCCTTCCCCGGCGCCGGTAAGCCTCTTTTCTTCCATTTCCGGCCGAAAGCTCCATTTCTTCACACCTCGCGATTTCGGCCACCATTTTTGACACCGCCGGTCTCTTTCTTCTCCTTGAGCTCTGATGAGTGTGATTCTAGCTTTGTTTTGAGCTTAAATGGTCTTGATTTGCTTAGGTTTCGAATTTTTGATTTCGGCCATATTAGGATTTTCAATTTTTTTGAGCTTCGAATTGATTGATTCATGAAAACTCCATTCACAAATGTTGTTCTTAGTAGCTTAATCTACATTTATGAATTTTTGTGGAATTTTTGGAGATTATTTGGATTTTTGGGTATTTTTGACTATTTTAATATTATTTTCTAATTTTCGGAAATTAATTATTTAAATTATGAAATTGTGTTTTATGATTAAATTAGGTTTTAAAATGAATTATAGGAATTTATTTGGAATTTTTATGAATTTCTATGTATTTATTTTGAATTATTGAAGTTTATGTAATTTTGGGAAAATTAGGTTAAATGTGTTTTTATTTGAAATTAATTGGTAAATTGAGTTTAATTATTAATATTATTGATAAATATGTTGAGAAAATTAATTTTGGATAATTATACTATTTTTCGTGAATTTTTGAATGAATTTTAGTATATTTATATATATAGGGGTATTTTGGTAATTTTACCCTAAATTGGATAAAAATGTGATTTAATTGATTTTAATAGTTATTTAAGGTATAAAAATGATTTCTACAAATTATTTGGTATTTTTAACTAATTAAAACTATTTTTCGTGAATTATTTTCAATTATATATATAATATACGGTTTTTCTAATAAAATGAGTTTTTATCAGTTTTTATTGTGTTTAAAGGTTAATTATGTAATTTTTACCTATAAAATGAATTTCTATGTTATAAGGGCATTTTTGGTAATTCTGAATTGTTCTGTGTTTGTGGACCCCGATCGGTAAATTGTAGTCTGGAGTCCAACCGAGGGGTTGCGGTTGAGTGTTGAGCTTGTTTTTCGAAGTGTGTTTCTTTGCAGGGTCGGCTCTACTCTTTGAGTAGAGAGATGTCTATTTTACAGGGGAGGTTCTGCCGAATTTTCTGTAGAATTCTCGTAAAACGTGATGTCTGGTCAATCCCTAATTCTGTTTCTGTGTTAAATATTCTAGATCGAATTCTAAGATTTTTGTAATATCCCGTGTTTTTAAATATTTTTACACTGTATCGGGATATGCAGTGTTAATAAATTTTGAATATATATTATGATATTTTTACGAGTTGATATGAATTTAAAATCTATTTTAATTATTGTGTATTATTTACAGTGCTTTACGTAAAATTTTCTCGGGACTTGCATTTTCGGAGAAATTTTCACATAAATAATTTATTATTAATTATTTTAAATATATTTTCGGACTTGCATGAACTCATACGTATTTTTAAATTACTAAACACCGTGTATGTGTGAGCAATATTTATTTAATTAGGGTTTAATATATTACCCTAATATTTTATCATTTTATTATTAATTGTTTATTTAAATTAATATAATAATATGTGGTGTGTATTTTTTCCACATATTTTATTTATACACTATATTTTAATATACACATATTATTTTTTTTTCTTTTTTTTTCTTTTTCTTTTTCTTTTTCTTTTTCTTTTCTTTTTCTTTCTTTTTCTTCTTCTTCTTCCTCCTTCCCCGCGCGCCCGACTCTCCTCCATTTCCCTCTCCCCTGCTGCTACCCCGATCACCGGCTGTCAGAGTGCCTCCCGGCTTGTCACCGCCGTCCCTCGCCGCCAGCAGCCTCCTTCCTTGGCGCCGGCGAGCTATTTTTCCATTTTTGGCCGAAAGTTGCAATTTCTTCACACCTCGCGATTCCGGCCACCATTTTCGACACCGCTGGTCTCTTTCTTCTCCTTGAGCTCCGGTGAGTGTGATTCTAGCTTTGTTTTGAGCTAAAATGGTCTAGAATTGCTTAGTTTTGAATTTTTCCAATTCGGCCAAATTAGGGTTTTTGATTTTTTTGAGCTTCAAATTGATTGATTCATGAAAACTCCCTTCACAAATGTTGATCCTAGTAGCTTAATCTACATGTATGAATTTTTGTAGAATTTTTGGAGATTTTTTGGATTTTTGGGTATTTTTGAATATTTTAATATTATTTTCTAATTTTCGGAAATTAATTATTTAAATTATGAAATTGTGTTTTATGGTTGAATTAGGTGTTGAAATGAATTATAGGAATTCATTTGGAATTTTTATGAATTTCTAAGTATTTATTTTTAATTATTGAAGTTTATGTAATTTGGGAAATTAGGGTTAAATGTGTCTTTAATTGAATTTAATTGGTTAATTGAGTTTAATTATTAATATTATTGATAAATATGTTGAGAAAATTAATTTTGGATAATTATACTATTTTGGTGAATTTTTGAAGTAAATATAGTACATTTATATATATATAGGTATTTTGGTAATTTTACACAAAATTGTTAAAAATGTAATTTAATTGGTTTTAATAGTTATTTAAGGTATAAAAATGATTTCTACAAATTATTTGGTATTTTTAACTAATTAAAACTATTTTTCGTGAATTATTTTCAATTATATATATAATATACGGTTTTTCTAATAAAATGAGTTTTTATCGGTTTTTATTGTGTTTTAAGGTTAATAATGTAATTTCTACCTATAAAATGTATTTCTATGTTATAAGGATATTTTTGGTATTTCCTAAATTATTCTGTGTTTGTGGACCCCGGTCGGTGGATTGTAGTTTGGAGTCCGACCGTGGGATTTTGATTGTGCTCTGTGTAGTTTTTCGAAGTGTATTTCCTTGTAGGGTCGGCTCTACTCTTTTTAGTAGAGAGATGTCCATTTTACAGGGGAGGTTCTGTCGAATTTTCGATAGAATTCTTGTAAAATATGATATCCGGTCGAACCCTAATTCTGTTTCTGTATTTAATACTCTAGATCGAATTCTAGGATTTCTGTTAGGTTTATTCTGATGTAGGTTATTTATTGCTTGTTTAGTTACGCCGAGACCGAGGGCTAGTGGACCAGGCCCGTCGGACCCGTCTCGTGGAGCGCACTAGGGTGAGTTGCTATACTATATATATATGCCTTAGGATGCATGATTTTAGAAATATACGTTTTATCTTAATTAAAAATGCATAAATAATGTGATTTTTATTTAAGTACATTTTTGGTATATTTTTGGTATATAATAAATTGTATACATGTTTTGTTAATAAAATATATTTAAAATATTTTTAAATATATTTCTAGCTTAATTTATAATTTGATTGGATTTATTTGATGTATATATACTCGAAATGTACCTGGTTTATTTTTGGTATATTTCTAGCATATATATGGTTTATATTGATATTTTATTGAACTTCATGCATCATTTATTTTTATGAATGAATGTTTTATATTATTAATGATGAAGGATATCAATAGAACGTGCTACCTAGTGGGCAGCACTAGGACCGAGTACGTACCGGTACACCTATAGTATTTAGGCTATATTACTAACTTATTTGTGGATATTGATTGAATGTGATTATTGATATGTGTGAGATATGGTGTAATATCCCGTGTTTTTTTAAAAATATTTTTACACTATACCGGGATATGCAGTGTTAATAATTTCTGTATATTATATGATATTTTTACGAGTTAATATGTATTTAAAACCTATTTTAATTACTGTGTATTATTTTCAGTGTTTTACGTAAAATTTTCCCGGGACTTGCATTTTCGGGGAAATTTTCACGTAAACAATTTATTATTAATTATATTAAATATATTTTCGGACTTGCATGAACTCATGCATATTTTTAAAATACTAAATAAAGCCTGTGTGTGTATATATTTATTTAATTAGGGTTTAATATATTACCCTAATATTTTATTATTTGTTTATTCATTTATTGTTATTTAAGTATTTTATTTAATATTAAATTATTAAAATTATTTTTTTTATTTTATTTTTATTATTATTTTAATATTATTTTATTTTATTTTTTTTCTTCTTTTTCTTTTTTCTTTTTTTTTCTTTCTTCTTCTTTTCTTTTTCTTTTCTTTTTCTTTCTTCTTCTTCTTCTTCTTCTTTCCTCCCGCGCGCCCGACCACCATCCTCCCTTCCCTCCCGCTGTAACTCCGGCCACCTACCGTCGGTGTGTCTCCCGGCATGCCACCGCCGTTCCTAGCCGTCCCCCCCCGCCAGCAGCTCCCTTCCCCGGCGCCGGCAGCTCCATTTTCCATTTTTGGCCGAAATCTTCCCTTTACCATTTCTCCCCCCTCCGGCCACCGTTTTTGACACCGCCGGTCTCTTTCTTCTCCTTGAGCTCCGGTGAGTGTGATTCTAGCTTTGGTTTGAGCTAAAATGGTCTAGAATTGCTTAGGTTTCGAATTTTCAATTTCGGTCACATTAGGGTTTTTGATTTTTTTGAGCTTCGAATTGAATGATTCATGAAAACTCCCTTCACAAATGTTGTTCCTAGTAGCTCAACCTACATGTATGAATTTTTTTAGAATTTTTAGAGATTTTTTGGATTTTTGGGTATTTTTGAATATTTTAATATTATTTTCTAATTTTCGGAAATTAATTATTTAAATTATGAAATTGGGGTTTATGGTTAAATTAGGTGTTGAAATGAATTATAGGAATTTATTTGGAATTTTTATGAAATTCTAAGTATTTATTTTGAATTATTGAAGTTTATGTGATTTTGAGAAATTAGGTTAAATGTGTTTTTATTTGAATTTAATTGGTTAATTGAGTTTAATTATTGATATTATTGATAAATATGTTGAGAAAATTAATTTTGGATAATTGTATAATTTTTGGTGAATTTTTGAAGTAATTTAAGTATATTTATATATATATAGGGGTATTTTGGTAATTTTACCCTAAATTGTCTAAAAATGTAATTTAATTGGTTTAATAATTATTTAAGGTATAAAAATGATTTCTATAAATTATTTAGTATTTTTAACTAATTAAAACTATTTTTCGTGAATTATTTTCAATTATATATATAATATATGGTTTTTCTAATAAAATGAGTTTTTGTCGGTTTTTACAGTGTTTAAAGGTTAATTATGTAATTTCTACTTATAAAATGAATTTCTATGTTGTAAGGATATTTTTGGTATTTCGGGAATTATTCTGTGTTTGTGGACCCCGGTTGGTAGACTGTAGTTTGGAGTCCGACCGTGGGATTTTGATTGTGCCTTGTGTAGTTTCTCGAAGTGTATTTCTTTGCAGGGTCGGCTCTACTCTTTTGAGTAGAGAGATGTCCGTTTTACAGGGGAGGTTCTGCCGAATTTTTGATAGAATTCTCGTAAAACGTGATATCCAGTCGAACCCTAATTCTGTTTCTGTATTTTAATACTCTAGATTGAATTCTAGGATTTCTGTTAGGTTTATTCTGATGTCTATTATTTATTGTTTGTTTAGTTGCACCGAGACCGAGGGCTAGTGGACCAGGCCCGTCGGACCCGTCTCGAGGAGCGCATTAGGTGAGTTACTATACTATATATATATGCTTAGGATGCATGATTTAGAAATGCATGTTTTATGTTGATTAAATATGCATAAATAATTTGATTATTTCTTAAGTTTACATTAAGTATATTTTTGGTTTATTTTTGGTATATATTAAATTATATGCATGTTTTGTAAATAAAATATACTTAAAATGTTTTTAAATATATTTCCAGCTTAATTTATAATTTGATTGAATGCATTTGATATATATATACTCGAAATATACCTGGTTTACTTTTGGTATATTTATGGTATATATATATGGTTTATATTGCTATTTCATTTAAATCCATGCATCATTTATTGTGAATGAATGTTTTATATTATTTGTTAATGAAGGATATCGATAGAACGTGCTACCTAGTGGGCAGCACTAGGACCGAGTACGTACCGGTACGCCTATAGCTTTAGGCTATATTACTAACTTATTTGTGAATATTGATTTGAATGTGATTATTGGATGTGTGAGATGTGGTTTGGGTGTGATTGCTGGAGCTCGGTTGACCAAGTGTCTCGGGGCCAATCACACTGGCAGTCAGACTGCTGGAGCTCGATTGACTTAGTGTCTCGGGGCCAGTCTACTGTCCAAATGGATTAAGTGGATATACTTGGAATAAGTGAGCCTGTATGGCTAGAGTGTTGTTTAACACTATTTTCTGAGGTTGCGATATTCTAGGGTTCTATGTGATCCTTCATAAAAGATGATTTTTAATGAAAATATATATAAAATGATTTTATTGCATCTGTGTGCAATTGCCTGTATATATACATATTATATATACTGTTGACTGTATGCATTATCACTTAGTGTGTATGTATATATATTATACTAATTCACTCAGTGAGGTCTGACTCCCCTCCGTTGACTATTTTTCAGGAGAGTCAACTTCTTCAGACCTTAGTAGCAGGTCGATACGTCGGATTTCTTCCGCCCCGGCTTCTTTGTGTAAATTATTTACTTGAGTCTTATTTATTTTATCTAGACACTGCAGTAGTTGTGAATTAAAGTATTGGATTTCATGTATTTTATTTTAAAGAGATGTATTATATTGAAATTGGATTTGTATTAAAGAGATTATATATCTATGAGATGAGATTTTGATTTAAATCCAGTTGATGTGAATAATATTATGATATTATGATTTTTATTTCCGCTGTATATTATATTGTTATTGTTATTATTGCATGTTTATTTTATTTTTAGGCTTGCTACGGGTTCCGGATTCGAAAGAATTCCCATTCCCTAACGCCGGTCATGGCCCCTATTTTAGGTCGTGACAAAGTTGGTATCAGAGCAGAGTTCTGTGTCAGGGCTTAGTTGTGTGAGTTGTGGCCCTAGTTTTAAAGTTGTGTTTTCTGTTGGACTACTGCAGTGTATTAGGTTCGAGTACGTCTTGATAAGTATTCCTTGCTATAGTTTTCAGCGTTATTCCTCCATTGTCTATTTTGTCTGAATCTTTTCGTTTGTCTTTTCAGAATGAGGAGGCGAGCGCATGTCGCTCCACCGGTCGTTGAGGCCGAGGATGATAAGTCTTTTCAGGATGAGGTTTTACCTCCTGAGCAGCCAGTTAGACGTAGAGGTCGTGGCAGAGGTAGACCTCGAGGAGCGGCAGGTCGCCGTAGGCAGAGAGAGTTACAGGACGAGGAGCCTGTTGAGCCTGAGTTTGATGTTTCTGTTCCTCCAATTGTTCAGCCTGCCTATCAGCAGGGTATGTCTGACCCTGAGGCAGCTTTGTTCTATGCCCGAGTTGGCAGGATTGCTTTTGATGGTACTTCTGATCCTTTAGATTTTCTGCATGCAATTGAGACTAGGACTCGGATTGCTCATACCGAGTACCAGCGGATCATGATTGTTGAGTTGTCTATCAAGGGACCAGCTCTAGATTGGTTCATTCAGATGATCCAGCCTTATATGATGACGATGACATGGGCTCAGTTTCGAGAGCGATTCATGAGGAGATTCTGTCCAGAGCCTCTTCGTTTGAGCTATCGTCTCCGGTTGACCAGTATTTCTCGTGGAGATTGATCTGTAGAGGAGTATACCCGAGAGTTTCTTCGTCTGGGTAGATATGCCGAGGATCTGATGCGAGATCAGTATTTCGCAGTCACTACATACGTTACTGGTTTGGGTTCAGCTTTTACTGGTATGCCTACAGCAGGCCTTACTCTCGAGTCTGTGATTGAGCTAGCTAAGGAGATTGAGCTGAGGCTAGTTAGGCAGGGAACGATGCCTGATTATTACCAGTTGGGAGTTCAGTCGAGTGGATCGCAGGCTACTCCATATTCGAGTTTTCATGTTAGATCAAGTAGTCAGCAGCGAGGTTCGACTCAGCAGAGTCAAAAACAGCAACAGCGAGTGCATCGGAGTAGTAGACATGGCCGTGGAGGTCAACGTAGATCGTTCAGATTTGGGTCAGGTGCTTCGAGCAGCAGCAGTGGTCATAGTTCTGGATCAGTGGCCAGTGTTTGTCAGACTTGTGGTAGAGTCCATCAGGGACCATGTTATCTGACACCGCTGACATGTTTCAGATGCGGGCAGACAGGACATTTTGCCAGATCGTGTCCTTATTCCGGGTATCAGCAGCAGCAGATTCCATGATTCCTACAGCAGTCGATTGCTAGTGCTGCACTCGTGCCATTTTAGTTACCACCAGCCCAGCATCAGAGTTCCACTCAGTTTGTTCCACAGCAGAGTCGTGGTAGAGTTACTAGAGGAGGTGCCAGAGGTGTTAGCCAGGCTTCTACCAGTTAGCAGGGAGGTCGAGGTCGGGCCAGAGTCTTTCATCTTACTCAGCAGGATGCTCAGGCATCTAATGCAGTCATGGCAGGTATTCTTTCTGTTTGTTACCTGGATGCATGGGTTTTGTTTGATCCGGGTGCCACGCATTCATTTGTTTCTCCTGTTTTTGCTTCTAAATCTTATTGGCAAACTTCGAGGATGGCTTTTCCTTTGTCTGTTGCCACTCCTCTGAGTGATTCTTTGGACGCCGATATTGTTCTTTCTGGTTGTCCAGTTCTCGTGGGAGATAGAGAATTACCCGCTGATTTGATTTTGTTGGATGTGATGAAGTTCGATGTTATTTTGGGAATGGATTGGTTATCTCAGCACTTTGCCATGGTAGATTGCAGGAATAAGGAGGTGACTTTTAGAATTCTTGGTGAAGTAGAATTTAAGTTTGTTGGTGATAGGAGTTCAGCACCTCAGAATCTTATTTTTGTTATTACAGCTAGGAAGTTGTTGAGGAAAGGTTGTCAGGGGTTTTTGGCATTGGTTAGGGATACGTCAGTGGAGAAGTTGTCACTCACAGATGTTCCTGTTGCTTGTGAGTTTCCTGATGTTTTTCCCGAGGAGTTGCCAGGTTTACCACCTCACAGAGAGATTGAGTTCTGTATAGATGTGGTTCCAGGTACTACTCCTATATCTATGCCACCCTATCGTATGGCTCCTGCAGAGTTGAGAGAGTTAAAGGAGCAGTTGCAAGAGTTATTGGACAAAGGTTTTATCAGACCTAGTGTTTCTCCTTGGGATGCACCAGTCCTGTTTGTGAAGAAGAAGGATGGTACCCTGAGACTGTGCATTGACTACAGAGAGTTGAATAAGGTGACGGTGAAGAACAAGTATCCTCTCCCGAGGATAGATGACTTGTTTGATCAGCTTCAGGGTGCACAGTTCTTTTCTAAGGTTGACTTGAGGTCGGGTTATCATCAGTTACGGATTAGTGAGGCCGATGTTCCTAAGACAGCATTTCGCACTCGATATGGCCATTATGAGTTTCTGGTGATGTCTTTTGGTTTGACTAATGCACCAGTAGCTTTTATGGACCTGATGAACAGAGTATTCAGACCGTATGTGGATCAGTTTGTAGTAGTTTCATTGATGATATACTAGTATATTCGAGGAGTATGGAAGAGCATGTATATCACTTGAGGATTGTACTACAGACACTGAGAGATCATCAGTTTTATGCTAAATTCTCGAAGTGTGATTTCTGGATGGAGAGTGTTTCTTTTCTTGGACACGTGGTGTCTAAAGAAGGTATTCAGGTTGATCCACAGAAGATTGAGGCAGTATCTGAATGGCCTAGACCTACTTCTGTTACGGAGATTCGAAGTTTTCTGGGTTTAGCCGGGTATTATAGGCGGTTTGTGCAGGATTTTTCCAGGATAGCAGCCCCTATGACTTGCTTAACTCAGAAGAATGTTAGATTCGAGTGGTCAGAAGCTTGTGAGAACAGTTTTCAGTTGTTGAAGGAGAAGTTGACCACAACACCAGTATTAGCCTTGCCTAATAGTGTGGATAAGTTCACAGTTTACTGTGATGCCTCTAGTATTGGTCTTGGTTGTGTGTTGATGCAGAATGGAAGGGTGATAGCCTATGCTTCGAGGCAGTTGAAGAAGCATGAGCAGAACTATCCGACACATGATCTTGAGATGGCTACAGTGATCTTTACTTTGAAGATTTGGAGACATTATTTGTACGGGGTGACTTGTGAGATATTTACTGATCACAAGAGCCTTAAGTACATTTTTCAGCAGCGAGATTTGAATTTGAGGCAGAGAAGATGGTTGGAATTATTGAAGGATTATGATTGCGAGATTCTTTACCATCCGGGTAAAGCTAATGTTGTAGCAGATGCCTTGAGTAGGAAGTCCTCAGGTAGTCTTGCTCACATCAGTGTTGAGAGGAGACCATTGATCCAGGAATTGCAGTTGTTGGTGGATCAAGGTCTGATGATGAAGATTAGTAGATCAGGTGGACTGTTAGCTCAGTTTAAAGTACGATCTATACTAAGGGATATGATTAAAGTACCTCAGAGCCGAGATCCTATTCTAGAAGAGCTTGCAGAGAATGTCAGAGTAGGGAAGTTTACTGATTTCACACTCGATGGTGACGGTGTGTTGTGGATCAATGGTAGATTGTGTGTTCCAGATGTGGATGACTTGAGAGAGGAGATTTAGAGGAAGCACATTCTACAGCTTACAGCGTTCATCCAGGTGTTACTAAGATGTACCATAGTATCAGAGATTTATACTGGTGGGATGGATTGAAGAAGGATGTCGCTGATTATGTTGCTAAGTGCTTGACGTGTCAGCAAGTGAAAGCCGAACATCAGAAGCCTTCTGGGAAGCTTCAACCTCTTCCTATTCCCGAGTGGAAGTGGGAGAGGATAGCTATGGATTTTGTGGTCGATTTACCTCGTTCGAAGGATGGATACGATTCCATCTGGGTGATCATAGACAGGTTGACGAAGTCTGCACATTTCTTGCCTGTGAAAGCCACATATTCAGTTGCTAGATTGGCGAAGTTGTATGTGAACCATATTGTGTGCCTTCATGGAGTACCTGTGTCCATTGTGTCAGATAGAGGTTCGGGTTTACTTCTCATTTTTGGCAGAAGTTACAGGAAGCGATGGGCACTAGATTGGATTTCAGTACAGCTTTTCATCCTCAGACAGATGGCCAGTCTGAGAGGACGATCCAGACACTAGAAGATATGTTGAGGATGTGTGTCTTGGATTTGGGAGGTAGCTGGGATGATCATTTGTCACTTGTTGAGTTTGCATATAATAACAGCTACCATAGCAGTATTGGTATGGCACCATATGAGGCGTTGTATGGAAGGAAGTGTAGATCCCCATTGAGTTGGGATGAGATTGGTGAGAGAGCTTTGACTGGACCAGAGATGGTTCAGGATGCTGCAGAGAAAGTCGCCATGATTAAGCGCAGATTAGAGACCGCAGTTAGCAGACAGAAGAGTTATGTGGATCCTAGGCGCAGAGATATGGAGTTTCAGGTTGGAGATTTTGTTTTTCTGAAAGTATCTCCGATGAAGGTTGTGATGAGATTTGTAATATCCCGTGTTTTTAAAATATTTTTACACTGTACCGGGATATGCAGTGTCAATAATTTTGAATATATATGTGATATTTTTACGAGTTAATATGTATTTAAAACCTATTTTAATTATTGTGTATTATTTTCAGTGTTTTACGTAAAATTTTCCCGGGACTTGCATTTTCGGGGAAATTTTCACGTAAACAATGTATTATTAATTATTTTAAATGTATTTACGGACTTGCATGAACTCATACATATTTTTAAATTATTAAATAAAGTCGGTGTGTGTATATTTATTTAATTAGGGTTTATTATTCCCTAATATTTTATTAAGTATTTAATTGTTTTAATTGTTATTTAATTAATTTTAATTGGTAAAAATTATTAAAATATTAATATTTTATGTGTGTGGTGTATATTTGATGTGTGTAATTTAATATTATTTTAATATATAGTATAATATATATATATATATATATATATATATATATATACATATATACATTAAAAATCAAAAGAATTTGCAAAATTACCATTTTGCCCCCGACAGTTTCTTCTTCTTCTTCTTCTTCTTCTCCGATCGTTCCCTCACCATTTCCGGTCGCTGCCGTGCCGTTCCTTCACTGTGGGTGTGCCGTCCGGTGTGCCACCATCTTCCCTGACCAGTTTCGCCGCCTGTGGAGGCTGTTTCCGGCGTCGGGAGAGTGATTTTGGCCGGAGAAGCCGAAAATCAACTCACCGTCGATCACGTCGATTCCGGCCACCGTTTTCGACACCACCGGTCTCTTTCTTCTCCTTGAGCTCCGGTGAGTGTTATTCTAGCTTTGGTTTGAGCTAAAATGGTCTAGAATTGCTTAGTTTTCGATTTGTAAATTTCGGCCTATTAGGGTTTTCGATTTTTTTGAGCTTCGAATTGGATGATTCATGGAAACTTCCTTCACAAATATTGTTCCTAGTAGCTTAATCTACATGTATGAATTTTTGTAGAATTTTTGGAGATTGTTTGGATTTTTGGGTATTTTTGAATATTTTAATATTATTTTCTAATTTTCGGAAATTAATTATTTAAATTATGAAATTGAAGTTTATGGTTAAATTGGGTGTTGAAATGAATTATAGGAATTTATTTGGAATTTTTATGAATTTCTAAGTATTTATTTTTAATTATTGAAGTTTAGGTGATTTTGGAAAATTAGGTTAATTGTGTTTTTATTTGAATTTAATTGGTTAATTGAGTTTAAATATTGATATTATTGATAAATATGTTGAGAAAATTAATTTTGGATAATTGTATGATTTTTGGTGAATTTTTGAAGTAATTTAGGTATATTTATATATATAGGGGTATTTTGGTAATTTTACCCTAAATTGTCTAAAAATGTAATTTAATTGGTTTTAATATTTATTTAAGGTATAAAAATGATTTCTACAAAATATTTAGTATTTTTAACTAATTAAAACTATTTTTCGTGAATTATTTTCAATTATATATATAATATACGGTTTTTCTAATAAAATGAGTTTTAATCGGTTTTTATAGTGTTTCAAGGTCAATTATGTAATTTTTATTTATGAAATGTATTTTTTGTGATTTAAAGATATTTTCGGTATATTTGGAATTATTCTGTGTTTGTGGACCCCGGTCGGTGGACTGTAGTTTGGAGTCCGATCGTGGGATTTTGATTGTGTTGAGCTCGTTTTTCGAAGTGTGTTTCTTTGCAGGGTCGGCTCTACTCTTTTGAGTAGAGAGATGTCCGTTTTACAGGGGAGGTTCTGCCGGATTTTTGGTAGAATTCTCGTAAAACGTGATATCCAGTCGAACCCTAATTTTCGATTCTATGTTTAATACTCTAGATTGAATTCTAGGATTTCTGTTAGGTTTATTCTAATGTCGGTTATTTATTGCTTGTTTAGTTGCGCCGAGACCGAGGGCTAGTGGACCAGGCCCGTCGGACCTGTCTCGTGGAGCGCATTAGGTGAGTTACTATATTATATACATATGCTTAGGATGCATGATTTAGAAAAATGCATGTTTTATTTTGACTGAATATGCATAAATAATGTGATTTATATTCAAGTATATTTTTGGTATATTTTTGGTATATAATAAATTATATACATGTTTTGTAAATAAAATATATTTAAAATGTTTTTAAATATATTTTTAGTTTAATTTATGATTTGATTGGATTTATTTGATATATATATACTCAAAATATACCTGGTTTATGTTTGGTATATTTCCAGTATATATATGGTTTATATTTTTGATTTATTTAAATTCATGCATCATGTATTTGTGAATGAATGTTTTATTATTTATTAATGAAGGATATCAATAGAACGTGCTACCTAGTGGGCAGCACTAGGACCGAGTACGTACCGGTACGCCTATAGCTTTAGGCTATATTACTAACTATTTATGGATATTGATTTGATTATGATTATTGATATGTGAGATGTGGTTTTGGGTGTGATTGCTGGAGCTCGGTTGACCAAGTGTCTCGGGGCCAATCACACTGGCAGTCAGACTGCTGGAGCTCGGTTGACTTAGTGTCTCGGGGCCAGTCTACTGTCCAAATGGATTAAGTGGATATATTTGGAATAAGTGAGCCTGTATGGCCAGAGTGTTGTTTAACACTATTTTCTGAGGTTGCGATATTCTAGGGTTCTATGTGATCCTTCATAAATTGGGATTTTTCAGTAAAATATATAAAAATGATTTTTCTGCATTTGTGTGTATTTGCCTGTATATATATTAGATATATATATACTGTTGATTGTATGCATTATCATTTAGTGTGTATGTATATATATTATAGTAATTCACTCAGTAAGGTCTGACTCCCCTCCGTTGACTATTTTTCAGGAGAGTCAACTTCCTCAGACCTCAGTAGCAGGTCGATACGCCGGATTTCTTCCGCCCCGGCTTCTTTATGTAAATTGTCTACTTGAGTCTTATTTATTTTATCTAGACACTGCAGTAGTTGTAAATTAAAGTATTGGATTTCATGTATTTTGTTTTAAAGGAGATATATTATGTTGAAACTGGATTGTATTAAAGAGATTTTATGTATGGGATGAGATTTTTATTTAAATCCAGTTGATATGGATAATATAATGATATTATGATTTTTATTTCCGCTGCATATTATATTTTTATTGTTATTGTGGCATGCTTTATTTTATTTTTAGGCTTGCTACGGGTTCCGGATTCGAAAGAATTCCCATTCCCTAGCGCCGGTCATGGCCCCTGTTTTGGGTTGTGACAAAGTTGGTATCAGAGCGAAGTTCGTATCAGAGTGGAGTTCTGTGTCAGGGCTTAGTTATGTGAGTTGTGGCCCTAGTTTTAAAGTTGTGTTTTCTGTTGGACTACTGCAGTGTATTAGGTTCGAGTATGTCTTGATGAGTATTCCTTAATTTAGTTTTCAGCGTTATTCCTCCGTTGTCTGTTTTGTCTGAATCTTTCCGTTTGTCTTTTCAGAATGAGGAGGCGAGCACGTGTCGCTCCACCGGTCGTTGAGGCCGAGGATGATGAGTCTTTTCAGGATGAGGTTTTACCTCCTGAACCGCCAGTTAGACGTAGAGGTCGTGGCAGAGGTAGACCTCGAGGAGCGGCAGGTCACCGTAGGCAGAGAGAGTTACAAGACGAGGAGCCTGTTGAGCCTGAGTTTGATGTTCCTGTTCCTCCAGTTGTTCAGCCTGTTCAGCCTGCCTATCAGCAGGGTATGTCTGACCCTGAGGCAGCTTTGTTCTATGCCAGAGTTGGCAGGATTGCTTTTGATGGTACTTCTGATCCTTTAGATTTTCTACATGCGATTGAGACTAGGACTCGGACTGCTCATACCGAGTACCAGCGGATCATGATTGTTGAGTTGTCTGTTGAGGGACCAGCTCTAGATTGGTTCATTCAGATGATCCAGCCTTATATGATGACGATGACATGGGCTCAGTTTCGAGAGTGATTCATGAGGAGATTTTGTCCAGAGCCTCTTCGTTTGAGCTATCGTCTTCGATTGACCAGTATTTCTCATGGAGATCGATCTGTAAAGGAGTATACCCGAGAGTTTCTTCGTCTGGGTAGATATGCTGAGGATCTGATGCGATATCAGTATTTCTCTGTTACTACGTATGTTACTGGTTTGGGTTCAGCTTTTGCTGGTATGCCTACAGCAGGTCTTACTCTGGAGTCTGTGATTGAGCTAGCTAAGGAGATCGAGCTGAGGTTAGTTAGGCAGGGGGCGATGCCTGATTATTACCAGTTGGGAGTTCAGTCGAGTGGATCGCAGGCTACTCCATATTCGAGTTTTCATGTTGGTTCGAGTAGTCAGCAGCGAGGTTCGACTCAGCAGAGTCAGAGACAGCAGCAGCGAGTGCATCGGAGCAGTAGACATGGCCGTGGGGGTCAGCGTAGATCGTTCAGATTTGGATCAGGTGCTTCGAGCAGCAGCAGTGGTCGTAGTTCTGGATCAGCGGCCAGTGTTTATCAGACTTATGGTAGAGTCCATCAGGGACCGTGTTATCTGACACCACTGACATGCTTCAGATGCGGACAGACAGGACATTTTGCCAGATCGTGTCCTTATTCTGGGTATCAGCAGCAGCAGATTCCGCGATTCCCCCAGCAGTCGATTGCTAGTGCAGCGCCCGTGCCATTTCAGTTGCCACCAGCCCAGCATCAGAGTTCTACTCAGTTTGTTCCACAGCAGAGTCGTGGTAGAGGTACTAGAGGAGGTGCCAGAGGTGTTGGCCAGGCTTCTACCAGTCAGCAGGGAGGTCGAGGTCAGGCCAGAGTCTTCCATCTGACTCAGCAGGATGCTCAGGCATCTAATGCAGTCGTGGCAGGTATTCTTTCTGTTTGTTACCTGGATGCTTTGGTTTTGTTTGATCCGGGTGCCATGCATTCGTTTGTTTCTCCTATTTTTGCTTCTAAATCTTGTTGGCAAGCTTCGAGGATGGCTTTTCCTTTGTCTGTTGCCACTCCTCTGAGCGATTCCTTGGACGCCGATATTGTTCTTTCTGGTTGTCCAGTTCTCGTGGAAGATAGAGAATTATCCGCCGATTTGATTTTGTTGGATGTGATGGAGTTTGATGCTATTTTGGGAATGGATTGGTTATCTCAGCACTTTGCCGTGGTAGATTGCAGGAATAAGGAGGTGATTTTTAGAATTCCTGGTGAAGTAGAATTTAAGTTTGTTGGTGATAGGAGTTCAACACCTCAGAATCTTATTTCGGCTATTGCAGCTAGGAAGTTGTTGAGGAAAGGTTGTCAGGGGTATTTGGCATTGGTCAGGGATACGTCAGTGGAGAAGTTGTCACTCACAGATGTTCCTGTTGCTTGTGAGTTTCCTGATGTTTTTCCCGAGGAGTTACCAGGTTTACCACCTCATAGAGAGATTGAGTTCTGTATAGATGTGGTTCCAGGTACTACTCCTATATCTATGCCACCTTATCGTATGGCTCCTGCAGAGTTGAGAGAGTTAAAGGAGCAATTGCAAGAGTTGTTGGATAAAGGTTTTATCAGACCTAGTGTTTCCCCTTGGGGTGCACCAGTCTTGTTTGTGAAGAAGAAGGATGGTACCCTGAGACTGTGCATTGACTATAGAGAGCTGAATAAGGTGACAGTGAAGAACAAGTATCCTCTCCCGAGGATTGATGATTTATTTGATCAGTTACAAGGTGCACAGTTCTTTTCTAAGGTCGACTTGAGGTCGGGTTATCATCAGCTGCGAATCAGTGAATCCGATATTCCTAAGACAGCGTTCCGCACTCGATATGGCCATTATGAGTTTCTGGTGATGTCTTTTGGTTTGACTAATGCACCAGCAGCTTTTATGGACCTGATGAACAGAGTATTCAGACCGTATGTGGATCAGTTTGTAGTAGTCTTCATTGATGATATACTAGTATATTCGAGGAGTATGGAAGAGCATGTATATCACTTGAGGATTGTACTACAGACACTGAGAGATCATCAGCTTTATGCTAAATTCTCGAAGTGTGATTTCTGGATAGAGAGTGTTTCTTTTCTTAGACACGTAGTGTCTAAAGAAGGTATTCAGGTTGATCCACAGAAGATTGAAGCAGTATCTGAGTGGCCTAGACCTACTTCAGTTACTGAGATTCGGAGTTTTCTGGGTTTAGCCGGGTATTATAGGCGGTTTGTGCAGGATTTTTCCAGGATTGCAGCCCCTATGACTCGCTTGACTCAGAAGAATGTTAGATTTGAGTGGTCAGAAGCTTGTGAGAATAGTTTTCAGTTGTTGAAGGAGAAGTTGACCACAGCGCCAGTATTAGCTTTGCCTAATAGTGTGGATAAGTTCACAGTTTACTGTGATGCCTCTAGAATTGGTCTTGGTTGTGTGTTGATGCAGAATGGAAGGGTGATAGCCTATGCTTCGAGGCAATTGAAGAAGCATGAGCAGAACTATCCCACACATGATCTGGAGATGGCTGCAGTGATCTTTGCTTTGAAGATTTGGAGACATTATCTGTACGGGGTGACTTGTGAGATATTTACTGATCACAAGAGCCTTAAGTACATTTTCCAGCAGCGAGATTTGAATCTGAGGCAGAGAAGATGGTTGGAACTGTTGAAGGACTATGATTGCGAGATTCTTTACCATCCGGGTAAAGCTAATGTGGTAGCAGATGCCTTGAGTAGGAAGTCCTCAGGTAGTCTTGCTCACATCAGTGTTGAGAGGAGACCATTGATCCAGGAATTGCATCTGATGGTGGATCAAGGTTTGATGATGAAGATCAGTAGATCAGGTGGACTGTTAGCTCAGTTTAAAGTACGATCTGTACTGAGGGATAGGATTAAAGCAGCTCAGAGCCGAGATCCTATTCTAGAAGAGCTTGCAGAGAATGTCAGAGCAGGGAAGTTCACTGATTTCACACTCGATGATGATGGTGTGTTGTGGATCAGTGGTAGATTGTGTGTTCCTGATGTGGATGACTTGAGAGAGGAGATTTTAGAGGAAGCACATTCTACAGCCTACAGCATTCATCCAGGTGTTACTAAGATGTACCACAGTATCAGAGATTTATACTGGTGGGATGGATTGAAGAAGGATGTTGCTGATTATGTTGCTAAGTGCTTGACGTGTCAGCAAGTGAAAGCCGAACATCAGAAGCCTTCTGGGAAGCTTCAGCCTCTTCCTATTCCCGAGTGGAAGTGGGAAAGGATAGCTATGGATTTTGTGGTCGGTTTACCTCGTTCGAAGGATGGATACGATTCCATCTGGGTGATTGTAGACAGATTGACAAAGTCTGCACATTTCTTGCCTGTGAAAGCCACATATTCAGTTGCTAGATTGGCGAAGTTGTATGTGAACCATATTGTGTGCCTTCATGGAGTACCGGTGTCCATTGTGTCAGATAGAGGTTCGGTGTTTACTTCTCGTTTTTGGTAGAAGTTGCAGGAAGCGATGGGCACTAGGTTGGATTTCAGTACTGCTTTTCATCCTCAGACAGATGGTCAGTCTGAGAGGACGATCCAGACACTGGAAGATATGTTGAGGATGTGTGTCTTGGATTTGGGAGGTAGCTGGGATGATCATTTGTCGCTTGTTGAGTTTGCATATAATAACAGCTACCATAGCAGTATTGGCATGGCACCATATGAGGCATTGTATGGAAGGAAGTGTAGATCCCCGTTGAGTTGGGATGAGATTGGTGAGAGAGCTTTGATTGGACCAGAGATGGTTCAGGATGCTGCAGAGAAAGTTGTCGTGATCAAGCGTAGATTAGAGACCGCAGTTAGTAGACAGAAGAGTTATGCGGATCCTAGGCGCAGAGATGTGGAGTTTCAGGTTGGAGATTTCATTTTTCTGAAAGTATCTCCGATGAAGGGTGTGATGAGATTTGGCAGGAAGGGTAAGTTAACACCGAGATATATTGGACCGTTTGAGATTCTGGAGAGAGTTGGCACTGTTGCATATCGGTTGGATTTGCCTCCGAGTATGTCACAGGTGCATCCAGTATTTCATATCTCGATGTTAAGGAAGTATATCTCAGATCCTTCACACGTGTTGCAGCCCGACAGTGTAGAAGTGAGTGAAAATTTGACGTTTGTGGAAGAACCTGTGGCGATCGTAGATTTTGAAGTTCGACAGTTACGATCGAAGCAGATTCCGATGGTCAAGGTTCTGTGGCGTAGCGACAGAGTTGAAGAGCATACGTGGGAGACTGAAGCTGAGATGCGAGCTTCTTACCCGTATCTCTTTCCTTCTTGATCTTTTCTTTTTAGAATTCGGGGACGAATTCTTGTAAGGGGGGAAGACTGTAATATCCCGTGTTTTTAAAATATTTTTACACTGTACCGAGATATGTAGTGTCAATAATTTTGAATATATATGTGATATTTTTACGAGTTAATATGTATTTAAAACCTATTTTAATTATTGTGTATTATTTTCAGTGTTTTACGTAAAATTTTCCCGGGACTTGCAATTTCGGGGAAATTTTCACGTAAACAATGTATTATTAATTATTTTAAATGTATTTACGGACTTGCATGAACTCATACATATTTTTAAATTATTAAATAAAGTCGGTGTGTGTATATTTATTTAATTAGGGTTTATTATTCCCTAATATTTTATTAAGTATTTAATTGTTTTAATTGTTATTTAATTAATTTTAATTGGTAAAAATTATTAAAATATTAATATTTTATGTGTGTGGTGTATATTTGATGTGTGTAATTTAATATTATTTTAATATATAGTATAATATATATATATATACATATATACATTAAAAATCAAAAGAATTTGCAAAATTACCATTTTGCCCCCGACAGTTTCTTCTTCTTCTTCTTCTTCTTCTTCTCCGATCGTTCCCTCACCATTTTCGATCGTTGCCGTGCTGTTCCTTCACTGTGGGTGTGCCGTCGGATGTGCCACCATCTTCCCCGACCAGTTTCGCCGCCTGTGGAGGCTGTTTCCGGCGTCGGGAGAGTGATTTTGGCCGGAGAAGCCGAAAATCAACTCACCGTCGATCACGCCGATTCCGGCCACCGTTTTCGACACCGCCGGTCTCTTTCTTCTCCTTGAGCTCCGGTGAGTGTTATTCTAGCTTTGGTTTGAGCTAAAATGGTCTAGAATTGCTTAGTTTTCGATTTGTAAATTTCGGCCTATTAGGGTTTTTGATTTTTTTGAGCTTCGAATTGGATGATTCATGGAAACTTCCTTCACAAATGTTGTTCCTAGTAGCTTAATCTACATGTATGAATTTTTGTAGAATTTTTGGAGATTTTTTGGATTTTTGGGTATTTTTGAATATTTTAATATTATTTTCTAATTTTCGGAAATTAATTATTTAAATTATGAAATTGAAGTTTATGGTTAAATTTGGTGTTGAAATGAATTATAGGAATTTATTTGGAATTTTTATGAATTTCTAAGTATTTATTTTTAATTATTGAAGTTTAGGTGATTTTGGAAAATTAGGTTAATTGTGTTTTTATTTGAATTTAATTGGTTAATTGAGTTTAAATATTGATATTATTGATAAATATGTTGAGAAAATTAATTTTGGATAATTGTATGATTTTTGGTGAATTTTTGAAGTAATTTAGGTATATTTATATATATAGGGGTATTTTGGTAATTTTACCCTAAATTGTCTAAAAATGTAATTTAATTGGTTTTAATATTTATTTAAGGTATAAAAATGATTTCTACAAAATATTTAGTATTTTTAACTAATTAAAACTATTTTTCGTGAATTATTTTCAATTATATATATAATATACGGTTTTTCTAATAAAATGAGTTTTAATCGGTTTTTATAGTGTTTCAAGGTCAATTATGTAATTTTTATTTATGAAATGTATTTTTTGTGATTTAAGGATATTTTCGGTATATCTGGAATTATTCTGTGTTTGTGGACCCCGGTCGGTGGACTGTAGTTTGGAGTCCGACTGTGGGATTTTGATTGTGTTGAGCTCATTTTTCGAAGTGTGTTTCTTTGCAGGGTCGGCTCTACTCTTTTGAGTAGAGAGATGTCCGTTTTACAGGGGAGGTTCTGCCGGATTTTTGGTAGAATTCTCGTAAAACGTGATATCCAGTCGAACCCTAATTTTCGATTCTGTGTTTAATACTCTAGATTGAATTCTAGGATTTCTGTTAGGTTTATTCTAATGTCGATTATTTATTGCTTGTTTAGTTGCACCGAGACCGAGGGCTAGTGGACCAGGCCCGTCGGACCTGTCTCGTGGAGCGCATTAGGTGAGTTACTATATTATATACATATGCTTAGGATGCATGATTTAGAAAAATGCATGTTTTATTTTGACTGAATATGCATAAATAATGTGATTTATATTCAAGTATATTTTTGGTATATTTTTGGTATATAATAAATTATATACATGTTTTGTAAATAAAATATATTTAAAATGTTTTTAAATATATTTTTAGTTTAATTTATGATTTGATTGGATTTATTTGATATATATATACTCAAAATATACCTGGTTTATGTTTGGTATATTTCCAGTATATATATGGTTTATATTGTTGATTTATTTAAATTCATGCATCATGTATTTGTGAATGAATGTTTTATTATTTATTAATGAAGGATATCAATAGAACGTGCTACCTAGTGGGCAGCACTAGGACCGAGTACGTACCGGTACGCCTATAGCTTTAGGCTATATTACTAACTATTTATGGATATTGATTTGATTATGATTATTGATATGTGAGATGTGGTTTTGGGTGTGATTGCTGGAGCTCGGTTGACCAAGTGTCTCGGGGCCAATCACACTGGCAGTCAGACTGCTGGAGCTCGGTTGACTTAGTGTCTCGGGGCCAGTCTACTGTCCAAATGGATTAAGTGGATATATTTGGAATAAGTGAGCCTGTATGGCCAGAGTGTTGTTTAACACTATTTTCTGAGGTTGCGATATTCTAGGGTTCTATGTGATCCTTCATAAATTGGGATTTTTCAGTAAAATATATAAAAATGATTTTTCTGCATTTGTGTGTATTTGCCTGTATATATATTAGATATATATATACTGTTGATTGTATGCATTATCATTTAGTGTGTATGTATATATATTATAGTAATTCACTCAGTGAGGTCTGACTCCCCTCCGTTGACTATTTTTCAGGAGAGTCAACTTCCTCAGACCTCAGTAGCAGGTCGATACGCCGGATTTCTTCCGCCCCGGCTTCTTTATGTAAATTGTCTACTTGAGTCTTATTTATTTTATCTAGACACTGCAGTAGTTGTAAATTAAAGTATTGGATTTCATGTATTTTGTTTTAAAGGAGATATATTATGTTGAAACTGGATTGTATTAAAGAGATTTTATGTATGGGATGAGATTTTTATTTAAATCCAGTTGATATGGATAATATAATGATATTATGATTTTTATTTCCGCTGCATATTATATTTTTATTGTTATTGTGGCATGCTTTATTTTATTTTTAGGCTTGCTACGGGTTCCGGATTCGAAAGAATTCCCATTCCCTAGCGCCGGTCATGGCCCCTGTTTTGGGTCGTGACAAAGTTGGTATCAGAGCGAAGTTCGTATCAGAGTGGAGTTCTGTGTCAGGGCTTAGTTATGTGAGTTGTGGCCCTAGTTTTAAAGTTGTGTTTTCTGTTGGACTACTGCAGTGTATTAGGTTCGAGTATGTCTTGATGAGTATTCCTTAATTTAGTTTTCAGCGTTATTCCTCCGTTGTCTGTTTTGTCTGAATCTTTCCGTTTGTCTTTTCAGAATGAGGAGGCGAGCGCGTGTCGCTCCATCGGTCGTTGAGGCCGAGGATGATGAGTCTTTTTAGGATGAGGTTTTACCTCCTGAACCGCCAGTTAGACGTAGAGGTCGTGGCAGAGGTAGACCTCGAGGAGCGGCAGGTCACCGTAGGCAGAGAGAGTTACAGGACGAGGAGCCTGTTGAGCCTGAGTTTGATGTTCCTGTTCCTCCAGTTGTTCAGCCTGTTCAGCCTGCCTATCAACAGGGTATGTCTGACCCTGAGGCAGCTTTGTTCTATGCCAGAGTTGGCAGGATTGCTTTTGATGGTACTTCTGATCCTTTAGATTTTCTGCATGCGATTGAGACTAGGACTCGGACTGCTCATACCGAGTACCAGCGGATCATGATTGTTGAGTTGTCTGTTGAGGGACCAGCTCTAGATTGGTTCATTCAGATGATCCAGCCTTATATGATGATGATGACATGGGCTCAGTTTCAAGAGCGATTCATGAGGAGATTTTGTCCAGAGCCTCTTCGTTTGAGCTATCGTCTTCGATTGACCAGTATTTCTCGTGGAGATCGATCTGTAAAGGAGTATACCCGAGAGTTTCTTCGTCTGGGTCTTCGTCTGGGTCTTAAAGGAGTATACCCGAGAGTTTCTTCGTCTGGGTCTGTAAATTGTCTACTTGAGTCTTATTTATTTTATCTAGACACTGCAGTAGTTGTAAATTAAAGTATTGGATTTCATGTATTTTGTTTTAAAGGAGATATATTATGTTGAAACTGGATTGTATTAAAGAGATTTTATGTATGGGATGAGATTTTTATTTAAATCCAGTTGATATGGATAATATAATGATATTATGATTTTTATTTCCGCTGCATATTATATTTTTATTGTTATTGTGGCATGCTTTATTTTATTTTTAGGCTTGCTACGGGTTTCGGATTCGAAAGAATTCCCGTTCCCTAGCGCCGGTCATGGCCCCTGTTTTGGGTCGTGACAAGATTTGGCAGGAAGGGTAAGTTAGCACCGAGATACATTGGACCGTTTGAGATTCTGGAGAGAGTTGGCACTGTTGCATATCGGTTGGATTTGCCTCCGAGTATGTCACAAGTGCATCCAGTATTTCATATCTCGATGTTGAGGAAGTATATCTCAGACCCTTCACACGTGTTACAACCTGATAGTGTAGAAGTGAGTGAAGATTTGACTTTTGTGGAAGAACTTGTGGCGATCGTTGATTATCAAGTTCGACAGTTACGATCGAAGTAGATTCCGATGGTCAAGGTTCTGTGGCGTAGCGACAGAGTTGAAGAGCATACGTGGGAGACTGAAGCTGAGATGCGAGCTTCTTACCCGTATCTCTTTCCTTCCTGATTATGTAATCTTGTTTTCTGGAATTCGGGGACGAATTCTTGTAAGGGGGGAAGACTGTAATATCCCATGTTTTTTTAAAAATATTTTTACACTGTAACGGGATATGCAGTGTTAATAATTTTTGTATATTATATGATATTTTTACGAGTTAATATGTATTTAAAACCTATTTTAATTACTGTGTATTATTTTCAGTGTTTTACGTAAAATTTTCCCGGGACTTGCATTTTCGGGGAAATTTTCACGTAAACAATTTATTATTAATTATATTAAATATATTTTCGGACTTGCATGAACTCATGCGTATTTTTAAAATACTAAATAAAAGCCTGTGTGTGTATATATTTATTTAATTAGGGTTTAATATATTACCCTAATATTTTATTATTTGTTTATTCATTTATTGTTATTTAAGTATTTTATTTAATATTAAATTATTAAAATTATTTTTTTATTTTATTTTTATTGTTATTTTAATTTTATTTTTTTTTCTTCTTTTTATTTTTTATTTTTTCTTTTCTTTCTTTTTCTTTTCTTTTTCTTTTCTTTTTCTTTCTTCTTCTTCTTCTTCTTCTTCTTTCCTCCCGCGCGCCCGACCACCATCCTCCCTTCCCTCCCGCTGCAACAACGGCCACCTACTGTCGGTGTGCCTCCCGACTTGCCACCGCCGTTCCCAGCCGTCCCCCGCTGCCAGCAGCTCCCTTCCCCGACGCCGGCAGCTCCATTTTCCATTTTTGGCCGAAATCTTCCCTTTGCCGTTTCTCCCTCCTCCGGCCACCGTTTTCAACATCGCCGGTCTCTTTCTTCTCCTTAAGCTCCGGTGAGTGTGATTCTAGCTTTGGTTTGAGCTAAAATGGTCTAGAATTGCTTAGGTTTTGAATTTTTAATTTCGGTCACATTAGGGTTTTTGATTTTTTTGAGCTTCGAATTGAATGATTCATGAAAACTCCCTTCACAAATATTGTTCCTAGTAGCTCAATCTACTTGTATGAATTTTTGTAGAATTTTTGGAGATTTTTTGGATTTTTGGGTATTTTTGAATATTTTAATATTATTTTCTAATTTTCGGAAATTAATTATTTAAATTATGAAATTGGGGTTTATGGTTAAATTAGGTGTTGAAATGAATTATAGGAATTTATTTGGAATTTTTATGAAATTCTAAGTATTTATTTTGAATTATTGAAGTTTATGTGATTTTGAGAAATTAGGTTAAATGTGTTTTTATTTGAATTTAATTGGTTAATTGAGTTTAATTATTGATATTATTGATAAATATGTTGATAAAATTAATTTTGGATAATTGTATAATTTTTGGTGAATTTTTGAAGTAATTTAAGTATATTTATATATATATAGGGGTATTTTGGTAATTTTACCCTAAATTGTCTCAAAATGTAATTTAATTGGTTTTAATAATTATTTAAGGTATAAAAATGATTTCTATAAATTATTTAGTATTTTTAACTAATTAAAACTATTTTTCGTGAATTATTTTCAATTATATATATAATATATGCTTTTTCTAATAAAATGAGTTTTTATCAGTTTTTACAGTGTTTAAAGGTTAATTATGTAATTTCTACTTATAAAATGAATTTCTATGTTGTAAGGATATTTTTGGTATTTTGGAAATTATTCTGTGTTTGTGGACCCCGGTCGGTAGACTGTAGTTTGGAGTCCGACCGTGGGATTTTGATTGTGCCTTGTGTAGTTTCTCGAAGTGTATTTCTTTGCAGGGTCGGCTCTACTCTTTTGAGTAGAGAGATGTCCGTTTTACAGGGGAGGTTCTGTCGAATTTTCGATAGAATTCTTGTAAAACGTGATGTCCAGTCGAACCCTAATTCTGTTTCCGTATTTTAATACTCTAGATTGAATTCTAGGATTTCTGTTAGGTTTATTCTGATGTCTATTATTTATTGTTTGTTTAGTTGCGCCGAGACCGAGGGCTAGTGGACTAGCCCCGTCGGACCCGTCTCGAGGAGCGCATTAGGTGAGTTACTATACTATATATATATGCTTAGGATGCATGATTTAGAAATGCATGTTTTATGTTGATTAAATATGCATAAATAATTTGGTTATTTCTTAAGTTTACATTAAGTATATTTTTGGTTTATTTTTGGTATATATTAAATTATATGCATGTTTTGTAAATAAAATATACTTAAAATGTTTTTAAATATATTTCCACCTTAATTTATAATTTGATTGAATGCATTTGATATATATATACTCGAAATATACCTGGTTTACTTTTGGTATATTTCCGGTATATATATATGGTTTATATTGCTATTTCATTTAAATCCATGCATCATTTATTGTGAATGAATGTTTTATATTATTTGTTAATGAAGGATATCGATAGAACGTGCTACCTAGTGGGCAGCACTAGGACCGAGTACGTACCGGTACGCCTATAGCTTTAGGCTATATTACTAACTTATTTGTGAATATTGATTTGAATGTGATTATTGGATGTGTGAGATGTGGTTTGGGTGTGATTGCTGGAGCTCGGTTGACCAAGTGTCTCGGGGCCAATCACACTGGCAGTCAGACTACTGGAGCTCGATTGACTTAGTGTCTCGGGGCCAGTCTACTGTCCAAATGGATTAAGTGGATATACTTGGAATAAGTGAGCCTGTATGGCTAGAGTGTTGTTTAACACTATTTTCTGAGGTTGCGATATTCTAGGGTTCTATGTGATCCTTCATAAAAGATGATTTTTAATGAAAATATATATAAAATGATTTTATTGCATCTGTGTGCAATTGCCTGTATATATACATATTATATATACTGTTGACTGTATGCATTATCACTTAGTGTGTATGTATATATATTATAGTAATTCACTCAGTGAGGTCTGACTCCCCTCCGTTGACTATTTTTTAGGAGAGTCAACTTCTTCAGACCTCAGTAGTAGGTCGATACACCGGATTTCTTTCGCCCCGGCTTCTTTGTGTAAATTATTTACTTGAGTCTTATTTATTTTATCTAGACACTGCAGTAGTTGTGAATTAAAGTATTGGATTTCATGTATTTTATTTTAAAGAGATGTATTATATTGAAACTGGATTTGTATTAAAGAGATTATATATCTATGAGATGAGATTTTGATTTAAATCCAGTTGATGTGAATAATATTATGATATTATGATTTTTATTTCCGCTGCATATTATATTGTTATTGTTATTATTGCATGTTTATTTTATTTTTAGGCTTGCTACGGGTTCCGGATTCGAAAGAATTCTCGTTCCCTAGCGCCGGTCATGGCCCCTGTTTTGGGTCGTGAAATATGGTTTGGAGGTGTGATTGCTGGAGCTCGGTTGACCAAGTGTCTCAGGGCCAATCACACTGGCAGTCAAACTACTGGAGCTCGGTTGACTTAGTGTCTCGGGGGCCAGTCTACTGTCTAAATGGATTAAGTGGATATATTTGGATTAAGTGAGCCTGTGTGGCTAGAGTGTTGTCTAACACTGTTTTTGAGGTTGTGATATTATAGGGTTCTATGTGATCCTTCATAAAAGATGATTTTTAATAAAAAATATATATATATAATGATTTTATTGCATCTGTGTGTATTTGCCTATATATATATTAGATATATATATACTGTTGATTGTATGCATTGTCATTTAGTGTGTATGTATATATATTATAGTAATTCACTCAGTGAGGTCTGACTCCCCTCCGTTGATAATTTTTCAGGAGAGTCAACATCTTCAGACCTCAGTAGCAGGCCTATACGCCAGATTTCTTCCGCCCCGGCTTCTTTGTGTAAACTGCTTACTTGAGTCTTATTTTTATAATCTAGACACTGCAGTAGTTGTAAATTAATTTGTGGGATTTTATGTATGTCTTGATAAGTATTCCTTGCTGTAGTTTTCAGCGTTATTCCTCCGTTGTCTATTTTGTCTGAATCTTTCCATTTGTCTTTTCAGAATGAGGAGTCGAGCGCGTGTCGCTCCACCGGTCGTTGAGGCCGAGGATGATGAGTCTTTTCAGGACGAGGTTTTACCTCCTGTGCAGTCAATTAGATGTAGAGGTTGTGGCAGAGGTAGACCTCGAGGAGCGACAGGTCGCCGTAGGCAGAGAGAGTTACAAGACGAGGAGCCTGTTGAGCCTGAGTTTGATGTTCCTATTCCTCTAGTTGTTCAGCCTGTTCAGCTTGCCTATCAGCAGGGTATGTCTGACCCTGAGGCAACTTTGTTCTATGCCCGACTTAGCAGGATTGCTTTTGATGGTACTTTCGATCCATTAGATTTTCTGCACGCGATTGAGACTAGGACTCGGACTGCTCATAGCGAGTACCAGCGGATCATGATTGTTGAGTTGTCTGTCGAGGGACCAGCCTTAGATTGGTTCATTCAGATGATCCAGCCTTATATGATGACGATGATGTGGGCTCAGTTCCGAGAGCGATTTATGAGGAGATTTTGTCCAGAACCTCTTCGTTTGAGCTATCGTCTCCGGTTGACCAGTATTTCTCGTGGAGATCGATCTGTAGAGGAGTATACCTGTAATATCCCGAATTTTTAAATATTTTTATACTGCATCGGGATATGCAGTGTTAATAATTTTTGTATATATATTTATGATATTTTATGAGTTTGTTGTTTGTTTAAAGCTAATTTTAATTATTTTATATTATTTTAAGTACTTTACGTAAAATTTTCCTGGAAATTATATTTTCGGGGAAATTGACATGTAAATAAATTAATAATATTTATTTTGACTAGTTTTATGAATTTGCATGAACTCATATATAATTTTAAAGTGTTAAAATAAAATGTATATATGTGTATTTATTTAAATTAATTAGAGCTTAATTAATTTCCTTAATTTTATTATTTAATTTTTGTATTAATTAATTTTAAGCTTATAAATTATTAAACATATTAAAATATGTGTGTGGTGTATATTTAATAAGTGTGAAATTTTATATTATTATAATATATAGTGTAAATATATATATATATATATATATATATATACATAATTTTTTTATCAAAAAACCAAAACTTCCATTTATTTACAATTTTGCCCCTCCTTCATCTTCTTCCTCTCAAAATATTTTCTTTCATTTCCAGCCACTTTCAAGCTGGTTTTCTTGCTGTTACTATGCCCCTCAGCCTTCCTCCTCCACCTCCAGCCATTTCCAACACCTAAAACACTCTTTTCCGGTGAGTTTTGGCCGGATTTTCATCAAAGAGCCAAAAATCAACTTAGCTCCGACCAAGCACTTTCCGGCCACCAAATTTGATGCTCTCAGTCTCTATCTTCTCCTTGAGCTCTGGTGAGTGTGATTCCAAGCTTTGTTTCACTTGATTTGGTCTAGAATTTCTTAGGTTTCAATTTCTTTAAATCAGCCATTTTAGGTTTCGAATTTTTTTTAGCTTCAATTTGATTGATTCATAAAAACTTCCTTCACAAACTTTGTTCCTGGAAGATTAATCTACATTCTGTAATTTTTTTAGAATTTTTGGAATTTATTTTAATTTTTGTGAATTTTTTATTATTTTATTATTATTTTCTAATTTTCGAAAATTAATTAATTAAATTATGAAATTATATTTTATGGTGATTATAGGAGTTAAAATGAATTATATAAATTTATTTGTAATTTTTGTGAATTTTTATGTATTTATTTGGAATTTATTAAGTTTATGTAATTTTGAAAAATAGGGTTAATTATGTGTTTAATTGAAATAAATTGGTAAATTGAGTATATTTATTGATATTATTGAATTATATGTTGAGAAATTAATTTTTGAGTAATTATATAATTTTTGGTGAATTTTTGAACATTTATAGTGAATATATATATAGAGAGGGGTATTTTGGTAATTTTACACTAAATTGGTTAAAAATGTAATTAAATTGGTTTTAATAGTTATTTAGGGTATGAAAATGATTTCTGCAAATTTTTAGTATTTTTAACTAATTACAACTATTTTTCGTAAATTATTTTCAAATTATATATAATATACTATTTTTCTAAATAAATGGGTTTTTTATTGATTTTTAGTATGTTTTAGGGTTAATTACGTAATTTGGATTTATAAAATGTATTTTTATTATATAAGGGCACTTTCGGTATTTTATAAATATTCTGTGAATTGTGAATCTCGGTTGGTGAATTGTAGTTTGGAGTCCGACCGAGGGATTTTGGTTGTAATTCTGTGTTTATTCCGAAGTGTATTTCTTTGCAGGACCGGCTATATTCTTTCGGTAGAGAGATGTCCGTTTTACAGGGGAGGTTCTGCCGGATTTTAGGTAGAATTCTCGTAAAACGTGATGTCCGATCAAATTCCTATTCTAAATCTGTGTCTAAAATTCTAGATCGAGTCTTTAGAATTTTCGTTAAATTTATTCTGATTTCATGTTATCATTTGTTTGTCTAGCTGCGCCGAGACCGAGGCCTAACGGATCAGGCCCACCGAGTTTGTCTCGTGGAGCGCTAACATGTGAGTTATTATACTGTATATATATGCACTGCATATAGGGTGCATTATTTGGACTTTTTCATTTTCATTGTATGTTTTAAAAATGATTTAAATTATAATATTTTTGGTATATCTAGGGTTGCATTTTTATATATATGCATGTTAGTTTGATATATGCACATTAAACAATTAGGTTTAGGTTTAATACATTTGAGTAATATACACATGTTTTAAAATATACACTTAGACATAATTATTTTATTAAATGATTAGTATACTTTAGGTATAGTTTCAGTAGATTTTAGGTTTATTCTTAAATAATTGCATATTAAATTATAAACCTACACTTAAATTATTTTTAAGTTTATTTTTGGTATATTTTTTTTTATTTATTTTCGAATAAATAAATGTTTTATTATTAAATTAAACCTAGCACATTAGTGGTATATTTAGGGTTTATTTTTGATATATGCATGCTAGATAATTAGGTTTCTTTTTAGTATATTTGTGAATATATGTTAAACGCAAACACGTATTTAAATGAATATTTATACATAAATGGTTTATTAAATTATTTGAGTACTTAGGGTATATCTTTTGCATATTTAAGTATATTTTTAAGATAATGCATGTTATATTATTGTTACTCATTTAGATTGTTTTTAACTATATTAATGATTTATCTTTAGTTTATTTCATATTTTATTTGACATATATATATATATGTATATATATATACCTGAAATATACTGGGTATATTTTAGGTATATTTTTGGTATATATATATATGGTTGGTTTTACTATTATGAATATTATTCTACATTAATTATTTATTGAATGAATGATTTATTCGAAGTGAAGGATATCAATAGAACGTGCTTCCTAATGGGCAACACTAGGACCGTGTACGTACCGGTACGATAGATAAGGATTGAGTGAGAGTTAAAATTGGGTGATTATAATTGATTTAATTGATTTGACTAAGATTAATGGTATGTTAGATAGTGTGATTGCGGGGCCAATCACACTAACAGTCGGACTGTTGGAGCTCGGTTGACTTAGTGTCTTGGGGCCAGTCTACTATCCATAAGTGAATTGAATGATCTATTGGGTTGATTGAGATGTGAGGTGATAGATAGTGTGATTGCTGGAGCTCGGTTGACCAAGTGTCTTGGGGCCAATCACACTGACAGCCAGACTGCTGGAGCTCGGTCGACTTAGTGTCTCGGGGCCAGTCTGCTGTCCAGATTGGAATAAGTGTTCTATTTGGAATCAAGTGAGCCTGTATGGCTAGAGTGATGATAGGATTGTTTGAGGTTATTATTATTTAGGGTTCTATGGATCCTTCATGAATTAAGACAAACATTTTCTACATTTAGTATATTTATAAAAGCAAAGTTTGGCGTTCGTGTGAAATGTGTGTATATACATATATATATAAGAATGCCTGATTGTTATGGTTTAGTTTGCACGTATATATAGTATAATTGTAATATCCCGAATTTTTAAATATTTTTATACTGCATCGGGATATGCAGTGTTAATAATTTTTGTATATATATTTATGATATTTTATGAGTTTGTTGTTTGTTTAAAGCTAATTTTAATTATTTTATATTATTTTAAGTACTTTACGTAAAATTTTCTCGGAAATTATATTTTCGGGGAAATTGACACGTAAATAAATTAATACTATTTATTTTGACTAGTTTTATGAATTTGCATGAACTCATATATAATTTTAAAGTGCTAAAATAAAATGAATATATGTGTATTTATTTAAATTAATTAGAGCTTAATTAATTTCCTTAATTTTATTATTTAATTTTTGTATTAATTAATTTTAAGTTTATAAATTATTAAACATATTAAAATATGTGTGTGGTGTATATTTAATGTGTGTGAAATTTTATATTATTATAATATATAGTGTAAATATATATATATATACATATATACATAAATTTTTATCAAAAAAACCAAAACTTTCATTTATTTACAGTTTTGCCCCTCCTTCATCTTCTTCCTCCCAAAACGTTTTCTTCCATTTCCAGCCACTTTCAAGCTGGTTTTCTTCCTGTTACTATGCCTCTCAGCCTTCCTCTTCCACCTCCAACCATTTCCACCACCTAAAACACTCTTTTCCGGTGAGTTTTGGCCGGATTTTCTTCAAAGAGTCAAAAATTCAACTTAACTCCGACCAAGCACTTTCCGGCCACCAAATTTGATGCTTTTGGTCTCTATCTTCTCCTTGAGCTCTGGTGAGTGTGATTCCAAGCTTTGTTTCACTTGATTTGGTTTAGAATTGCTTAGGTTTCAATTTCTTCAAATCAGCCATTTTGGGTTTCGAATTTTTTTTAGCTTCAATTTGATTGATTCATGAAAACTTCATTCACAAACTTTGTTCCTGTAAGCTTAATCTACATGCTGTAATTTTTTTAGAATTTTTGGAATTTATTTTAATTTTTGTGAATTTTTGATTATTTTATTATTATTTTCTAATTTTCGAAAATTTATTAATTAAATTATGAAATTATGTTTTATGGTGATTATAGGAGTTGAAATGAATTATAGAAATTTATTTGTAATTTTTGTGAATTTTTATGTATTTATTTAGAATTTATTAAGTTTAGGTAATTTTGAAAAATAGGGTTAATTATGTGTTTAATTGAAATAAATTGGTAAATTGAGTATATTTATTGATATTATTGAATTATATGTTGAGAAATTAATTTTTGAGTAATTATATAATTTTTGGTGAATTTTTGAACATTTATAGTGAATATATATATATAGGGGTATTTTGGTAATTTTACACTAAATTGGTTAAAGATGTAATTAAATTGGTTTTAATAGTTATTTAGGGTATAAAAATGATTTCTGCAAATTTTTAGTATTTTTAACTAATTAAAACTATTTTTCGTAAATTATTTTCAAATTATATATAATATACTATTTTTCTAAATAAATGGGTTTTTATTGATTTTTAGTATGTTTTAGGGTTAATTACGTAATTTGGATTTATAAAATGTATTTTTATTATATAAGGGCATTTTCGATATTTTATAAATATTCTGTGAATTGTGAACCTCGGTCGGTGAATTGTATAGTTTGGAGTCCGACCGAGGGATTTTGATTGTAATCCTGTGTTTATTCCGAAGTGTATTTCTTTGCAGGACCGGCTCTACTCTTTGAGTAGAGAGATGTCCGTTTTACAGGGGAGGTTCTGCCGGATTTTCGATAGAATTCTCGTAAAACGTGATGTCCGGTCAAATTTCTATTCTAAAGCTGTGTCTAAAATTCTAGATCGAGTCTTTAGAATTTTTGTTAAATTTATTCTGATTTCATGTTGTCATTTGTTTGTCTAGCTGCGCCGAGACCGAGGCCTAACGGATCAGGCCCGCCGAGTTTGTCTCGTGGAGCGCTAACATGTGAGTTATTATACTGTATATATATGCACTGCATATAGGGTGCATTATTTAGAATTTTTCATTTTCATTGTATGTTTTAAAAAATGATTTAAATTATAATATTTTTGGTATATCTAGGGTTGCATTCTTATATATATGCATATTAAATAATTATGCATGTTAGTTTGATATATGCACATTAAACAATTAGGTTTAGGTTTAATACATTTGAGTAATATACACATGTTTTAAAATGTACACTTAGACATAATTATTTTATTAAATGATTAGTATACTTTAGGTATAGTTTCAGTAGATTTTAGGTTTATTCTTAAATAATTGCATGTTAAATTATAAACCTACACTTAAAGTATTTTTAAGTTTATTTTTGGTATATTTTTTATTTATTTTCGAATAAATAAATGTTTTATTATTAAATTAAACCTAACACATTAGTGGTATATTTAGGATTTATTTTTGATATATGCATGCTAGATAATTAGGTTTATTTTTAGTATATTTGTGAATATATGTTAAACACAAACACGTACTTAAATGAATATTTATACATAAATGGTTTATTAAATGATTTGAGTACTTAGGGTATATCTTTTGCATATTTAAGTATATTTTTAAGATAATGCATGTTATATTATTGTTACTCATTTAAATTGTTTTTAACTATATTAATGATTTATCTTTAGTTTATTTCATATTTTATTTGACTATATATATATATATATACCTGAAATATACTGGGTATATTTTAGGTATATTTTTGGTATATATATATATGGTTGGTTTTACTATTATGAATATGGTTCTACATTAATTATTTTTTCGAATGAATGATTTATTCGAAGTGAAGGATATCAATAGAATGTGCTTCCTAGTGGGCAGCACTAGGACCGTGTACGTACCGGTACGGTAGATAAGGATTGAGTGAGAGTTAAAATTGGGTGATTATAATTGATTTAATTGATTTGACTAAGATTAATGGTATGTTAGATAGTGTGATTGCTGGAGCTCGGTTGACTAAGTGTCTCGGGGCCAATCACACTGACAGTCAGACTGCTGGAGCTCGGTTGACTTAGTGTCTCGGGGCCAGTCTACTGTCCATAAGTGAATTGAATGATCTATTGGGTTGATTGAGATGTGAGGTGATGGATAGTGTGATTGCTGGAGCTCGGTTGACCAAGTGTCTCGGGGCCAATCACACTGACAGCCAGACTGCTGGAGCTCGGTCGACTTAGTGTCTCGGGGCCAGTCTGCTGTCCAAATTGGAATAAGTGTTCTATTTGGAATCAAGTGAGCCTGTATGGCTAGAGTGATGATGGGATTGTTTGAGGTTGTTATTATTTAGGGTTCTATGGATCCTTCATGAATTAAAACAAACGTTTTCTACATTTAGTATATTTATAAAAGCAAAGTTTGGCATTCGTGTGAAATGTGTGTATATACATATATATATAAGAATGCCTGATTGTTATGGTTTAGTTTGCATGTATATATAGTATAATAATTCACTCAGTGAGGTCTGACCCCCCTCAATTATTTTTTTCAGGAGATTCCATATCGTCAGACCTTAGTTATAGAGTTCCTCACCGGTGTTCTTCAGTCCTGGCTGTTTTATACAAATGTATATTCTAAACTTTGAATTGTATTCTGGAAACTGCAGTAGTAGTGTCACTATATCGGAAGTGTATTATTTTGTTTGGATATTAAATACTATGAGAATTTGTATTTGAACATTGTACGAATATGTATTCATTTATAAAAGGATTTGGAGTATTTATTTTATATATTGATTCATAAAAATTTTAATTTGGTCGTACTTTTATATAATTATTGTATGATTTTATTTTCTAAGGCTTGCTACGGGTTCCGGATTCGAAAGAATTCCCGTTCCCTAGTGCCGGTCATGACTCCTAGTTTGGGTCGTGACAAAGTTGGTATCAGAGCTGAGTTTTGTGTCAGGGCTTAGTTGTTTGAGTTGTGGCCCTAGTTTTTAAAGTTGTGTTTTCTGTTAAACTACTGCAATGAATTAGGTTCGGTCATGTCTTTGAAAAGTCTTCCTTGCATTAGGAATTCCACATAACCGTTAGGGTGTCTGTTGATGTTTGTGATTATTTGAACTATTTGTTTATTTTTGCTCCTTGTTGATTGCCTTGAGCGTGAATCGCTCCATCGATCGATGAGATCGATGATAGTTGATCTTCTGAGCACGATGTTCTACCCCCTGTGCATCTTGTTAGGCGTAGGGGTAGAGATGGATTTAGAAGGCCTGATGATCACTGTTGACAATGGGAATAACTGAATGAGGAGCTGGTGGCTTAGCATTGCAATGATGTTGCTTCTGCAACAAGAGTTTTGCAGGATGCGGTGCTGATACCTTCGATCGTTCAGCAGATGTAATTTCTTTTTCAACCGAGAACTTGAGACATGTCAATTCTGCGTATATGCTATATTCTGAATTCTGTTGATTTCTATATCTTTTCAGCGCAGTGAATGTGAATTATTTCTTCTCCAGAGACAATATTGATAATCAGTCTTTTCAAGTTCTAGTTGTGGTTATAGTTCCAGCCCTACTACACCTATCTAGTATAGGGGTAGGTTAGAGGCAACTATAACTCAAGGGTTAAGGTAGTCATTGTAAGTAGTACAAGCATTCCTTTTGGACTTAAACGTGCAACAATTGTGGCCAGGATAGCCGAGATTAATAAAAGCTTGATAACATTTAATCAAGTTTGACAGTTGTTTGAATATGCTTTGATGGGGGAATTGGAAAATGTCTAATGAAGACGAAGCACTCTTGTACTCTTTATGGCAAGCTGTCATTTCTGACTGCAACACATAATTTGAGTTAAAGGGGGATTTCTAAGATACTTCCATCCACCTTTAAGGGAGGATAATTACCTGTATCGGCTATTGCACAGAATAAGGGAAGAGCAATCAGTTGAGAAGATTACCTGTAAACTCTTCAATCTGATACGTCATGCTGAAGACGTAATATAGTATAAGAGGAGACTGGTGGAATTATATGTTACAGGATTAAGCGTAATATATTGGCATCTAAACATAGAATTAGGACTCAGAGAGTTATTATGAATTCAGTCTTTTGGGTGTAATTAATCTTGATGAGATGTGAAAGGGTTATCAAGAATATCTGGCTCTAGTTAAGTATACTTCAGTGGAGAAGTTGTCTCTCCCAGATGTTTTAATTGCCTGTGAGTTACCAGGTTTACCAATTTACAGAGATTGAATTCTGTATCGATATGGTTCCTGATATAACTCCTATTTCAACGTAGCCCTACAAAATGACTTTTGCAGAGCTGTAGGAGCAATTACGAGAGCTGTATGACCAAGGTTTTATCAGACCTTATGTTTCTCTTCGGGGTGCACTAGTCCTGTTGTAAGGAAGAAGGATGGTACCTTAAAACTATGCATTGACTGTAGAGAGATGAACAGGGTAACAGTGAAGGACAAGTATCCTCTTTTGAGGATAGATGACCTGTCTGATCAGCTAAAGAGTGCACAATTCTTTTCAAAAATTAATTTGAAGTCGGGTTATCATTAGTTGTGGATTAGTTTGTAGTAGTCTTCATTAATGATATACTAATGTATTCGAAGTGAATGAAAGGGCACATATCACTTGAGGACTATACTACAGACACTAAGAGAATGTCAGCTTTATGCTGAATTCAAGAAGTGTGATCATTGGGTGGAGAGTGTTGTTTTTCTTAGAATTATGGCGTTTAAGGATAGAATTCGAGTTGATCCACAAAAGATCAATATAACATCTGAGTGGCCCAGACTGACTGAATCCATTGAGATCTGTAATTTTCTGGGTTTAATTGGGTATCATAGGAAATCTGAATAGAATTCTCTAGAATTACAGCTCCTATAACCCTCATAACTCAGAAGAATGGGAAGATTGTGTGAATAGATGTTTGTTAGAACAGCTTCTAAGTACTGAAGAAGACTGATTGATCTGAGGGTTACGTGAACTTTAGAGGATAAGACCTGATATCATTACAACATTTCATCATATCATCATAGCATCTCATTACAACATTTCATCACGACATTTCATTCTAGCATTTCATCATAACATTTCATTAGATCATCTCATCATGACATTCATCATAGCATGTCATCATAGCATATCACCATAGAATGATCTGCTGATAGGAGATGCCCAAGTTAATGATACAGGGTTGATGTTGTAATCTGAGAACGGGATTCTATATAAGCTGTGGAAGTGAACTTGCAGTGTACATCCAAATGGTTACCAAGAATTATCACAATATTCAGGATCAATACTAGTGGGTTGGATTATAGAAGGATGTGACTGATTGTATTTCTAAGTGTCAAAATTGCCAGTCGGTGAAAGCTGAATATCAGAAGTCTTCTGGGAAGTTTTGATCTCTTTTGAATTTGGGTGGAAATAAGAGAGAATTGTGATAATTTTTGTGGTTGGTTACCTCGTTCGAAGGGTGAATATGATTCCGTTGGAATGATTGTAGACAAATTGACCAAGTCAGCTAATTTTTGGCTAGTGGAAGCCACTTATTCAGTAGCTAAGTGGGCTAAGCTGCATATGAAGCATATTGTGTGCCTGCATGGACTACCTGTGTCCATTGTATATGGTAAAGGTACAGTGTTTACCTTTCGATTTTGGCAGAGATTATGGAGAGTAATAGACACCTGATTGGATTTCAATACTGCTTTTCATCCTCAGACAGATGACAGTCTGAGAGGACGATCCAAACACTAAACAGTGTGTTGAAGATGTGTGTTTTGGATCTAGAAGGTAGCTAGGTTGATTATATGCTACTTATAGAATTCGCTTATAATAACAGCTACCATAGCAGTATTGGAATGACACCACCTGAAGCTTTTATGGAAAGAAGTCTTAATTAGATACGAGATGGTTCAGAATACAGCGAAGAAGTTGTTGTGATCAGAAGAGCGATATGGATCCTAGATGCAGAGATATGAAGTTTTAGATCGAAAACTGTAATTCTGAAGATGTCTCTGAAAAGTGGTGTGATGAGACGCGTTGAACAATATAGAACTGAATGAAGACCTAAAGTTTGAGAAGGAATCAGTTGTAATTGTAAATTATCAAGCTCGATAGTTATGTTCGAATTAGATTCAGATGATCAAGGTTCCGTGACGTGGCAACAAAGTGAAAGAGCTTACGTAAAAGACTGAAGTCGAGATACGAGCTTCTTACCCTTATCTCTTTCTTTCTTGATCTTGTAATTTTCTTTTTGGAATTCGGGGACGAATTCTTGTAAGGGGGGAAGACTGTAATATCCCGAATTTTTAAATATTTTTATACTGCATCGGGATATGCAGTGTTAATAATTTTTGTATATATATTTATGATATTTTATGAGTTTGTTGTTTGTTTAAAGCTAATTTTAATTATTTTATATTATTTTAAGTACTTTACGTAAAATTTTCTCGGAAATTATATTTTCGGGGAAATTGACACGTAAATAAATTAATACTATTTATTTTGACTAGTTTTATGAATTTGCATGAACTCATATATAATTTTAAAGTGCTAAAATAAAATGAATATATGTGTATTTATTTAAATTAATTAGAGCTTAATTAATTTCCTTAATTTTATTATTTAATTTTTGTATTAATTAATTTTAAGTTTATAAATTATTAAACATATTAAAATATGTGTGTGGTGTATATTTAATGTGTGTGAAATTTTATATTATTATAATATATAGTGTAAATATATATATATATACATATATACATAAATTTTTATCAAAAAAAACCAAAACTTTCATTTATTTACAGTTTTGCCCCTCCTTCATCTTCTTCCTCCCAAAACGTTTTCTTCCATTTCCAGCCACTTTCAAGCTGGTTTTCTTCCTGTTACTATGCCTCTCAGCCTTCCTCTTCCACCTCCAACTATTTCCACCACCTAAAACACTCTTTTCCGGTGAGTTTTGGCCGGATTTTCTTCAAAGAGCCAAAAATTCAACTTAACTCCGACCAAGCACTTTCCGGCCACCAAATTTGATGCTTTCGGTCTCTATCTTCTCCTTGAGCTCTGGTGAGTGTGATTCCAAGCTTTGTTTCACTTGATTTGGTTTAGAATTGCTTAGGTTTCAATTTCTTCAAATCAGCCATTTGGGTTTCGAATTTTTTTTAGCTTCAATTTGATTGATTCATGAAAACTTCCTTCACAAACTTTGTTCCTAGAAGCTTAATCTACATGCTGTAATTTTTTTAGAATTTTTGGAATTTATTTTAATTTTTGTGAATTTTTGATTATTTTATTATTATTTTCTAATTTTCGAAAATTTATTAATTAAATTATGAAATTATGTTTTATGGTGATTATAGGAGTTGAAATGAATTATATAAATTTATTTGTAATTTTTGTGAATTTTTATGTATTTATTTGGAATTTATTAAGTTTAGGTAATTTTGAAAAATAGGGTTAATTATGTGTTTAATTGAAATAAATTGGTAAATTGAGTATATTTATTGATATTATTGAATTATATGCTGAGAAATTAATTTTTGAGTAATTATATAATTTTTGGTGAATTTTTGAACATTTATAGTGAATATATATATATAGGGGTATTTTGGTAATTTTACACTAAATTGGTTAAAGATGTAATTAAATTGGTTTTAATAGTTATTTAGGGTATAAAAATGATTTCTGCAAATTTTTAGTATTTTTAACTAATTAAAACTATTTTTCGTAAATTATTTTCAAATTATATATAATATACTATTTTTCTAAATAAATGGGTTTTTATTGATTTTTAGTATGTTTTAGGGTTAATTACGTAATTTGGATTTATAAAATGTATTTTTATTATATAAGGGCATTTTCGATATTTTATAAATATTCTGTGAATTGTGAACCTCGGTCGGTGAATTGTATAGTTTGGAGTCCGACCGAGGGATTTTGATTGTAATCCTGTGTTTATTTCGAAGTGTATTTCTTTGCAGGACCGGCTCTACTCTTTGAGTAGAGAGATGTCCGTTTTACAGGGGAGGTTCTGCCGGATTTTCGGTAGAATTCTCGTAAAACGTGATGTCCGGTCAAATTTCTATTCTAAAGCTGTGTCTAAAATTCTAGATCGAGTCTTTAGAATTTTTGTTAAATTTATTCTGATTTCATGTTGTCATTTGTTTGTCTAGCTGCGCCGAGACCGAGGCCTAACGGATCAGGCCCGCCGAGTTTGTCTCGTGGAGCGCTAACATGTGAGTTATTATACTGTATATATATGCACTGCATATAGGGTGCATTATTTAGAATTTTTCATTTTCATTGTATGTTTTAAAAAATGATTTAAATTATAATATTTTTGGTATATCTAGGGTTGCATTCTTATATATATGCATATTAAATAATTATGCATGTTAGTTTGATATATGCACATTAAACAATTAGGTTTAGGTTTAATACATTTGAGTAATATACACATGTTTTAAAATGTACACTTAGACATAATTATTTTATTAAATGATTAGTATACTTTAGGTATAGTTTCAGTAGATTTTAGGTTTATTCTTAAATAATTGCATGTTAAATTATAAACCTACACTTAAAGTATTTTTAAGTTTATTTTTGGTATATTTTTTATTTATTTTCGAATAAATAAATGTTTTATTATTAAATTAAACCTAACACATTAGTGGTATATTTAGGATTTATTTTTGATATATGCATGCTAGATAATTAGGTTTATTTTTAGTATATTTGTGAATATATGTTAAACACAAACACGTACTTAAATGAATATTTATACATAAATGGTTTATTAAATGATTTGAGTACTTAGGGTATATCTTTTGCATATTTAAGTATATTTTTAAGATAATGCATGTTATATTATTGTTACTCATTTAAATTGTTTTTAACTATATTAATGATTTATCTTTAGTTTATTTCATATTTTATTTGACTATATATATATATATACCTGAAATATACTGGGTATATTTTAGGTATATTTTTGGTATATATATATATGGTTGGTTTTACTATTATGAATATGGTTCTACATTAATTATTTTTTCGAATGAATGATTTATTCGAAGTGAAGGATATCAATAGAATGTGCTTCCTAGTGGGCAGCACTAGGACCGTGTACGTACCGGTACGGTAGATAAGGATTGAGTGAGAGTTAAAATTGGGTGATTATAATTGATTTAATTGATTTGACTAAGATTAATGGTATGTTAGATAGTGTGATTGCTGGAGCTCGGTTGACTAAGTGTCTCGGGGCCAATCACACTGATAGTCAGACTGCTGGAGCTCGGTTGACTTAGTGTCTCGGGGCCAGTCTACTGTCCATAAGTGAATTGAATGATCTATTGGGTTGATTGAGATGTGAGGTGATGGATAGTGTGATTGCTGGAGCTCGGTTGACCAAGTGTCTCGGGGCCAATCACACTGACAGCCAGACTGCTGGAGCTCGGTCGACTTAGTGTCTCGGGGCCAGTCTGCTGTCCAAATTGGAATAAGTGTTCTATTTGGAATCAAGTGAGCCTGTATGGCTAGAGTGATGATGGGATTGTTTGAGGTTGTTATTATTTAGGGTTCTATGGATCCTTCATGAATTAAAACAAACGTTTTCTACATTTAGTATATTTATAAAAGAAAGTTTGGCATTCGTGTGAAATGTGTGTATATACATATATATATAAGAATGCCTGATTGTTATGGTTTAGTTTGCATGTATATATAGTATAATAATTCACTCAGTGAGGTCTGACCCCCCTCAATTATTTTTTTCAGGAGATTCCATATCGTCAGACCTTAGTTATAGAGTTCCTCACCGGTGTTCTTCAGTCCCCGGCTGTTTTATACAAATGTATATTCTAAAATTTGAATTGTATTCTAGAAACTGCAGTAGTAGTGTCACTATATTGGAAGTGTATTATTTTGTTTGGATATTAAATACTCTGAGAATTTGTATTTGAACATTGTACGAATATGTATTCATTTATAAAAGGATTTGGAGTATTTATTTTATATATTGATTCAGAAAAATTTTAATTTGGTCGTACTTTTATATAATTATTGTATGATTTTATTTTCTAAGGCTTGCTACGGGTTCCGGATTCGAAAGAATTCCCGTTCCCTAGTGCCGGTCATGACTCCTAGTTTGGGTCGTGACAATAATAATTCACTCAGTGAGGTCTGACCCCCCTTAATTATTTTTTTCAGGAGATTCCATATCGTCAAACCTTAGTTGTAGAGTTCCTCGTCGGTGTTCTTCAGTCCCGGCTATTTTATGCAAATGTATATTTTGAACTTTGAATTGTATTCTAGAAACTACAGTAGTAGTGTTATTATATTGAAAGTGTATTATTTTTTTTGGATATTATATACTCTGAGAATTTATATTTTTTTTGGATTTAGAGTATTTATTTTATATATTGATTCAGAAATTTTTTTTTTAATTTGGTCGTACTTTTATATAATTATTGCATGATTTTATTTTCTAAGGCTTGCTACGGGTTCTGGATTCGAAAGAATTCCCGTTCCCTAGCGCCGGTCATGACTCCTAGTTTAGGTCGTGACAAAGTTGGTATCAAAGCTGAGTTCTGTGTCAGGGCTTAGGCCCTAGTTTTCAAAGTTGTGTTTTCTATTAAACTACTGTAGTGAATTAGGTTCGGTCATGTCTTTGAAAAGTCTTCCTTGCATTAGGAATTCCGCGTAACCATTAGGGTGTTTAATGTTGTGATTGTTTGAACTATTTATTTATTTTTGCTCCTTGTTGATTGCCTTGAGCATGAATCGCTCCATCAATCGATGAGATCGATGATAGTTGATCTTCTGAGCACGAGGTTCTACCACCTATGCATCCTGTTAGGCGTAGGGGTAGAGATGGATTTAGAAGGCCTGATGATCGCTGTTGATAGCGGGAATAACTGAATGAGGAGTTGGTGGCTTAGCATTGCAATGATGTTGCTTCTGCAATAGGAGTTTTGCAGGATGCGGTGCTGATACCTTCGATCGTTCAATAGATGTAATTTCTTTTCAGCCGAGAAATTGAGACATGTCAATTTTGCATATATTCTATATTGTGAATTCTGTTGATTTCTATATCTTTTCAGCGCAGTGAATGTGAATTATTTCGTCTGTAGAGATAATATTGATAATCAGTCTTTTCAAGTTCAAGTTGTGGTTATAGTTCCAGCTCTACTACACCTATCTAGTATAGGGGTAGGTTAGAGGCAACTATAACTCAAGGGTTAAGGTAGTCATTGTAAACAGTACAAGCATTCCTTTTGGACTTAAGCGTGCAACAATTGTGGCCAGGATAGCCGAGATTAATAAGAGCTTGATAGCATTTAGTCAAGTTTGGCAGTTGTTTAATATGCTTTGACGGGGGAATTGGAAAATGTCTAATGAAGATGAAGCACTCTTGTATTCCTTATGACAAGCTGTCATTTCTGACTGCAACATATAATTTGAGTTAAAGGGGGATTTCTAAGATACTTCCATCCACCTTTAAGGAAGGATAATTACCTGTATCAGCTATTGCACAGAGTAAGGGAAGAGCAATCAGTTGAGAAGATTACCTGTAAACTCTTTAATCTGATACGTCATGATGAAGACGTAATACAGTATAAGAGGAGACTGATAGAATTATGCGTTACAGGATTAAGCATAATATATTGGCATCTGAACCGAGAATTGAGATTCAGAGAGTTATTGTAAATTCAGTCTTTTGGGTGTAATTATTCTTGATGAGATGTGAAAGGGTTGTCAGGAATATCTGGCTCTAGTTGAGTATACTTTAGTGGAGAAGTTGTCTCTCCTAGATGTTTTAATTGCTTGTGAGTTATCAGGTTTACCACTTTACAGAGATTGAATTCTGTATCGATGTGGTTCCTGATATAACTCCTATTTCAACGTAGCCCTACAGAATGACTCTTGCAGAGTTGTAAGAGCAATTGTAAGAGCTGTATGACCAAGGTTTTGTCAGACCTTATGTTTCTCTTTAGGGTGCATTAGTCCTATTGTAAGGAAGAAGGATGGTACCTTGAAACTGTGCATTGACTGCAGAGAGATGAACAGGGTAACAGTGAAGGACAAGTATCCTCTTTCGAGGATAGATGACCTGTCTGATCAGTTACAGAGTGCACAGTTCTTTTTAAAAATTAATTTGAAGTCGGGTTATCATTAGTTGTGGATCAGTTTGTAGTAGTCTTCATTAATGATATACTAGTGTATTCGAAGTGAATAAAAGGGCACGTATATCACGTGAGGACTATACTACAGACACTAAGAGAATGTCAGCTTTATGATGAATTCAAGAAGTTTGATCATTGGGTGGATAGTGTTGGAATTGTGGCATTTAAAGATAGAATTTGAGTTGATCCACAAAAGATCAAAACAGCATCTGAGTGGCCCAGACTGACTGAATCCATTGAGATCTGTAATTTTTTGGGTTTAATTGGGTATCATAGGAAATCTGAATAGAATTCTCTAGAATTGCAGCTCCTATGACCTGTATAACTCAGAAGAATGGGAAGATTGTGTGAACAGATGTTTGTTAGAACAACTTCTAAGTACTGAAGAAGACTGATTGATCTGAGGATTATGTGAACTTTAGAGGATAAGACCTGATATAATTACAGCATTTCATCATAGCATCATAGCATCTCATTATAGCATTTCATCATGACATTTCATTCTAGCATTTCATCATAACATTTCATTAGATCATCTCATCATGACATTCATCATAGCATGTCATCATGGCATATCACCATAAAATGATCTGCTAATAGGAGATGCCCAAGTTAATGATACAGGGTTGATGTTGTAATCTGAGAAAGGGATTCTATATAAGCTGTGGAAATCAACTTGTAGTGTACATCCAGATGGTTACCAAGAATTATCACATTATTCAGGATCAGTACTAGTGGGTTGGATTATAGAAGGATGTGACTGATTGTATTTCTAAGTGTTAAAATTGCCAGTCGGTGAAAGCTGAATATCAGAAGTCTTCTGGGAAGTTTTGATCTCTTTTGAATTTGGGTGGAAATAAAAGAGAATTGTGATAATTTTTGTGGTTGGATACCTCGTTCGAAGGGTGAATATGATTCCATTGGAATGACTATAGACAAATTGACCAAGTCATATAATTTTTGGCCAGTGGAAGCCACTTATTCAGTAGCTAAGAGGGCTAAGCTGCATATGAAACATATTATGTGCCTGCATAGACTACCTGTGTCCATTGTATATGGTAAAGGTACAGTGTTTACCTTTCAATTTTGGCAAAGATATGGAGTTTCAGATTGAAGACTGTAATTCTGAAGATGTCTCCGAAAAGTGGTGTGATGAGACGCATTGAACAATATAGAACTGAATGAAGATCTGAAGTTTGAGAAGGAATCAGTTGTAATTGTAAATTATCAAGCTCGATAGTTATGTTCGAACTAGATTCAGATGATCAAGGTTCCGCGACGTGGCAACAAAGTAAAAGAGCTTACGTAAAAGACTGAAGTTGAGATACGAGCTTCTTACCCGTATCTCTTTCTTTCTTGATCTTGTAATGTTCTTTTTGGAATTCGGGGACGAATTCTTGTAAGGGGGGAAGACTGTAATATCCCGAATTTTTAAATATTTTTATACTACATCGGGATATGCAGTGTTAATAATTTTTGTATATATATTTATGATATTTTATGAGTTTGTTGTTTGTTTAAAGCTAATTTTAATTATTTTATATTATTTTAAGTACTTTACGTAAAATTTTCCCGGAAATTATATTTTCGGAGAAATTGACACGTAAATAAAATAATACTATTTATTTTGACTAGTTTTATGAATTTGCATGAACTCATATATAATTTTAAAGTGTTAAAATAAAATGTATATATGTGTATTTATTTAAATTAATTAGAGCTTAATTAATTTCCTTAATTTTATTATTTAATTTTTGTATTAATTAATTTTAAGCTTATAAATTATTAAACATATTAAAATATGTGTGTGGTGTATATTTAATGTGTGTGAAATTTTATATTATTATAATATATAGTGTAAATATATATATATATATACATATATACATAATTTTTTTATCAAAAAACCAAAACTTCCATTTATTTACAGTTTTGCCCCTCCTTCATCTTCTTCCTCTCAAAACGTTTTCTTCCATTTGCAGCCACTTTCAAGCTGGTTTTCTTGCTATTACTATGCCCCTCAGCCTTCCTCCTCCACCTCCAGCCATTTCCAACACCTAAAACACTCTTTTCTGGTGAGTTTTGGTCGGATTTTCTTCAAAGAGCGAAAAATCAACTTAGCTCCGACCAAGCACTTTCCGGCCACCAAATTTGATGTTGTCAGTCTCTATCTTCTCCTTGAGCTCTGGTGAGTGTGATTCCAAGCTTTTTTTCACTTGATTTGGTCTAGAATTGCTTAGGTTTCAATTTCTTTAAATCAGCCATTTTAGGTTTCAAATTTTTTTTAGCTTCAATTTGATTGATTCATAAAAACTTCCTTCACAAACTTTGTTACTGGAAGCTTAATCTACATGCTGTAATTTTTTTAGAATTTTTGGAATTTATTTTAATTTTTGTGAATTTTTGATTATTTTATTATTATTTTCTAATTTTCGAAAATTAATTAATTAAATTATGAAATTATATTTTATGGTGATTATAGGAGTTGAAATGAATTATATAAATTTATTTGTAATTTTTGTGAATTTTTATGTATTTATTTGGAATTTATTAAGTTTATGTAATTTTGAAAAATAGGGTTAATTATGTGTTTAATTGAAATAAATTGGTAAATTGAGTATATTTATTGATATTATTGAATTATATGTTGAGAAATTAATCTTTGAGTAATTATATAATTTTTGGTGAATTTTTGAACATTTATAGTGAATATATATATATAGGGGTATTTTGGTAATTTTACACTAAGTTGGTTAAAAATGTAATTAAATTGGTTTTAATAGTTATTTAGGGTATAAAAATGATTTCTGCAAATTTTTAGTATTTTTAACTAATTAAAACTATTTTTCGTAAATTATTTTCAAAATATATATAATATACTATTTTTCTAAATAAATGGGTTTTTATTGATTTTTAGTATGTTTTAGGGTTAATTACGTAATTTGGATTTATAAAATGTATTTTTATTATAGAAGGGCATTTTTGGTATTTTATAAATATTCTGTGAATCGTGAACCTCGATCGGTGAATTGTAGTTTGGAGTCCGACCGAGGGATTTTGGTTGTAATTCTGTGTTTATTCCGAAGTGTATTTCTTTGCAAGACCGGCTCTACTCTTTGGGTAGAGAGATGTCCGTTTTACAGGGGAGGTTCTGCCGGATTTTTGGTAGAATTCTCGTAAAACGTGATGTCCGATCAAATTCCTATTCTAAATCTGTATCTAAAATTCTAGATCGAGTCTTTAGAATTTTTGTTAAATTTATTTTGATTTCATGTTATCATTTGTTTGTCTAGCTGTGCCGAGACCGAGGCCTAACGGATCAGGCCCACCGAGTTTGTCTCGTGGAGTGCTAACATATGAGTTATTATACTGTATATATATGCACTGCATATAGGGTGCATTATTTAAACTTTTTCATTTTCATTGTATGTTTTAAAAATGATTTAAATTATAATATTTTTGATATATCTGGGGTACAGTTTTATATATATCCATATTAAATAATTATGCATGTTAGTTTGATATATGCACATTAAACAATTAGGTTTAGGTTTAGGTTTAATACATTTGAGTAATATACACATGTTTTAAAATATACACTTAGACATAATTATTTTATTAAATGATTAGTATACTTTAGGTATAGTTTCAGTAGATTTTAGGTTTATTCTTAAATAATTGCATATTAAATTATAAACCTACACTTAAATTATTTTTAAGTTTATTTTTGGTATATTTTTTTTATTTATTTCCGAATAAATAAATGTTTTATTATTAAATTAAACCTAGCACATTAGTGGTATATTGAGGGTTTATTTTTGATATATGCATGCTAGATAATTAGGTTTATTTTTGGCATATTTGTGAATATATGTTAAACGCAAACACATATTTAAATGAATATTTATACATAAATGGTTTATTAAATTATTTGAGTACTTAGGGTATATCTTTTGCATATTTAAGTATATTTTTAAGATAATGCATGTTATATTATTGTTACTCATTTAGATTATTTTTAACTATATTAATGATTTATCTTTAGTTTATTTCATATTTTATTTGACATATATATATATATACCTGAAATATACTGGGTATATTTTAGGTATATTTTTGGTATATATATATATGGTTGGTTTTACTATTATGAATATTGTTCTACATTAATTATTTTTCGAATGAATGATTTATTCGAAGTGAAGGATATCAATAGAACGTGCTTCCTAATGGGCAGCACTAGGACCGTGTACGTATCGGTACGATAGATAAGGATTGAGTGAGAGTTAAAATTGGGTGATTATAATTGATTTAATTGATTTGACTAAGATTAATGGCATGTTAGATAGTGTGATTGCGGGGCTAATCACTCTGACAGTCGGACTGCTGGAGCTTGGTTGACTTAGTGTCTTGGGGCCAGTCTATTGTCCATAAGTGAATTGAATGATCTATTGGGTTGATTGAGATGTGAGGTGATAGATAGTGTGATTGTTGGAGCTCGGTTGACCAAGTGTCTTGGGGCCAATCACACTGACAGCCAGACTGCTAGAGCTCGATTGACTTAGTGTCTCGGGGCCAGTCTGCTGTCCAGATTGGAATAAGTGTTCTATTTGGAATCAAGTGAGCCTGTATGGCTAGAGTGATGATGGGATTGTTTGAGGTTATTATTATTTAGGGTTCTATGGATCCTTCATGAATTAAGACAAACATTTTCTACATTTAGTATATTTATAAAAGCAAAGTTTGGCATTCGTGTGAAATGTGTGTATATACATATATATATAAGAATGCCTGATTGTTATGGTTTAGTTTGCACGTATATATAGTATAATAATTCACTCAGTGAGGTCTGACCCCCCTCAATTATTTTTTTCAGGAGATTCCATATCGTCAGACCTTAGTTGTAGAGTTCCTCGTCGGTGTTCTTCAGTCCCAGCTATTTTATGCAAATGTATATTTTGAACTTTGAATTGTATTCTAGAAACTGCAGTAGTAGTGTTATTATATTGGAAGTGTATTATTTTGTTTGGATATTATATACTCTGAGAATTTGTATTTGAATATTGTACGAATATGTATTTATTTATAAAATGATTTGGAGTATTTATTTTATATATTGATTCAGAAATTTTTTTTTTTAATTTGGTCGTACTTTTATATAATTATTGTATGATTTTATTTTCTAAGGCTTGCTACGGGTTCTGGATTCGAAAGAATTCCCGTTCCCTAGCGCCGGTCATGACTCCTAGTTTAGGTCGTGACAATACCCGAGAGTTTCTTCGTCTGGGTAGATATGCAGAGGATCTGATACGAGATCAGTATTTCGCAGTCACTACGTATGTTACTGGTTTGGGTTCTGCTTTTGCTGGTATGCCTACAGCAGACCTTACTCTGGAGTCTGTGATTGAGTTGGCTAAGGAGATTGAGCTGAGACTAGTTAGGCAGGGAGCGATGCCTGATTATTACCAGCTAGGAGTTCAGTCGAGTGGATTGAAGGCTACTCCGTATTTGAGTTTTCATGTTGGTTCGAGTAGTTAGCAGCGAGGTCTAACTCAACAGAGTCAGAGACAGCAGCAGCGAGTGCATCGGAGCAGTAGACATGGCCGTGGAGGTCAGCATAGATCATTCAGATTTGGGTCAGGTGCTTCGAGCAACAGCGGTGGTCGTAGTTCTGGATCAGCGGTCAGCGTTTTCCAAACTTGTGGTAGAGTCCATCAGGGACCGTGTTATCTGACACAACTGACATGCTTCAGATGCGAGCAGACAGGACATTTTGCCAGATCGTGTCCTTATTCCGGGTATCAGCAGCAGCAGATTCTGCGATTCCCATAGCAGTCGATTGCTAGTGCTGCACCCGTGCCATTTCATTTACCACCAGTTCAGCATCAGAGTTCCACTCAGTTTGTTCCATAACAGAGTCATGGTAGAGGTACTAGAGGAGGTGCCAGAGGTGTTGGCCAGGCTTCTACCAGTCATCAGGGAGGTGGAGGTCAGGCCAAAGTCTTTCATCTTACTCAGCAAGATGCTCAGGCATCTAATGCAGTCGTGGCAGGTATTGTTTCTGTTTGTTACCTGGATGCATGGGTTTTGTTTGATCCGGGTGCCACGCATTCGTTTGTTTCTCCCATTTTTGCTTATAAATCTTATTGGCAAGCTTCGAGGATGGCTTTTCCTTTATTTGTTGCCACTCCTCTGAGCGATTCCTTGGACGCCAATATTGTTCTTTCTGGTTGTCCAGTTCTCGTGGGAGATAGAGAATTACCCGCTGATTTGATTCTATTGGATGTGATGGAGTTTAATGTTATTTTGGGAATGGATTGGTTATCTCAACACTATGTCGTGGTAGATTGTAGGAATAAAGAGGTGACTTTCAGAATTCCTGGTGAAGAAGATTTTAAGTTTGTGGGTGATAGGAGTTCAAAACCTCAGAATCTTATTTCTGCTATTACGGCTAGGAAGTTGTTGAAGAAAGGATGTCAAGGATATTTGGCATTGGTCAGGGATACTTCAATGGAGAAGTTGTCACTCACAGATGTTCTTGTTGCTTGTGAGTTTCCTTATGTTTTTCCCGAGGAGTTGCCAGGTTTACCAACTCATAGAGAGATTGAGTTATGTATAGATGTGGTTCCAGGTACTACTCCTATATCTATGCCACCCTACATAATGGCTCCTGCAGAGTTGAAAGAGTTGAAGGAGCAGTTGCAAGAGTTATTGGATAAAGGTTTCATAAGACCTAGTGTTTCTCCTTGGGGTGCACCAGTCCTATTTATGAAGAAGAAGGATGGTACCCTGAGACTGTGCATTGACTATAGAGAGCTGAATAAGGTAACAGTGAAGAACAAGTATCCTCTCCCGAGGATAAATGATTTGTTTGATAAGCTATAGGGTGCACAGTTCTTTTCTAAGGTTGATTTGAGGTCGGGTTATCATCAACTGCGGATCAGTGAAGCTGATATTCCTAAGACAGCGTTCTGCACTCGATATGGCCATTATGAGTTTTTGGTGATGTCTTTTGGTTTGACTAATGCACCAGCAGCTTTTATAGATATGATGAACAGGGTATTCAGACCGTATGTGGATCAGTTTATGGTAGTCTTCATTGATGATATACTGGTATATTCGAGGAGTATGGAAGATCATGTATATCACTTGAGGATTGTACTGCAGACCCTGAGAGATCATCAGCTTTATGCTAAATTCTCGAAGTGTGATTTCTGGATGGAGAGTGTTTCTTTTCTTGGACACGTAGTGTCTAAAGAAGGTATTCATGTTGATCCACAGAAGATTGAGGTAGTATCTGAGTGGCCTAGACCTACTTCTGTTATAGAGATTCAAAGTTTTCTGGGTTTAGCCGGGTATTATAGGCGATTTGTGTAGGATTTTTCCAGAATAGCAGCCCCTATGACTCGCTTGACTTAGAAGAATGTTAGATTCGAGTGGTCAGAAGCTTGTGAGAACAGTTTTCAATTATTAAAGGAGAAGTTGACTACAGCGCCAGTATTAGCTTTGCCTAATAGTGTGGATAAGTTCACAGTTTACTGTGATGCCTCTAGAATTGGTCTTGGTTGTGTGTTGATGCAGAATGGAAGGGTGATAGCCTATGCTTCGAGGCAGTTGAAGAAGCATGAGCAGAACTATCCTACACATGACCTAGAGATGGCTGCAGTGATCTTTGCTTTGAAGATCTGGAGATATTATTTGTACAGGGTGACTTGTGAGATATTTAATGATCACAAGAGCCTTAAGTACATTTTTCAGTAGAGAGATTTGAATCTGAGGCAGAGGAGATGGTTGGAACTATTGAAAGATTATGATTGTGAGATCTTATATCATCCGGGTAAAGCTAATATTGTAGCAGATGCCCTGAGTAGGAAGTCCTCAGGTAGTCTTACTCACATCGGTGTTGAGAGGAGACCCTTGATCCAGGAATTGCATTTGTTAGTGGATCAAGGTCTGATGATGAAGATCAGTAGATTAAGTGGACTGCTAGCTCAGTTTAAAGTACGATCTATACTGAGGGATAGGATTAAAGCAGCTCAGAGCCGAGATCCTATTCTGGAAGAGCTTGCAGAGAATGTCCGAGCAGGGAAGTTCACTGATTTCACACTCGATGATGATGGTGTGTTGTGGATCAGTGGTAGATTGTGTGTTCCTAATGTGGATGATTCGAGAGAAGAGATCCTAGAGGAAGCACACTCTACAACCTACAACATTCATCCAGGTGTTACTAAGATGTACCACAATATTAGAGATTTATACTGGTGGGACGGATTGAAGAAGGATGTCGCTGATTATGTTACGAAGTGCTTGACGTGTCAGCAAGTGAAAGCCGAACATCAGAAGCCTTCTGGGAAGCTTCAGCCTCTTCCTATTCCTGAGTGGAAGTGGGAAAGGATAGCTATGGATTTTATGGTTAGTTTACCTCGTTCGAAGGATGGATACGACTCCATCTGGGTGATTGTAGACAGATTGACGAAGTCTGCACATTTCCTACCTGTGAAAGCCACATATTCAGTTGCTAGATTGACGAAGTTGTATGTGAAGCATATTGTGTGCCTTCATGGAGTACCTGTGTCCATTATGTCAGACAGAGGTTCAATGTTTACCTCTCATTTTTGGCAGAAGTTGCAAGAAGCGATGGGCACTAGGTTGGATTTCAGTACTGCTTTCCATCCTCAGACAGATGGTCAGTCTGAGAGGACGATCCAGACACTGGAAGATATGTTGATGATGTGTGTCCTGGATTTGGGAGGTAGATGGGATGATCATTTGCCACTCGTTGAGTTTGCATATAATAACAGCTACCATAGCAGTATTGGTATGGCACCATATGAGGCGTTATATGGAAGGAAGTGTAGATCCCCGTTGAGTTGGGATGAGTTTGGTGAGAGAGCTTTGACTGGAACTGAGATGGTTCAGGATGCTGCAGAGAAAGTCACCGTGATTAAGCAAAAATTAGAGACCGCAGTTAGTAGACAGAAGAGTTATGCGGATCCTAGGTGCAGAGAGGTGGAGTTTCAGGTTGGAGATTTCATTTTTCTGAAGGTATCTCCGATGAAGGTTGTGATGAGATTTGGCAGAAAGGGTAAGTTAGCACCGAGGTATATTGGACCGTTTGAAATTCTGGAGAGAGTTGGCACTGTTGCATATCGGTTGGATTTGCCTCCGAGTATGTCACAGGTGCATCCAGTATTTCATATCTCGATGTTGAGGAAGTACATCTCAGACCCTTCACACGTGTTTCAGCCTGACAGTGTGGAAGTGAGTGAAGATTTGACGTTTGTGGAAGAACCTGTGGCAATCGTAGATTATCAAGTTCGATAGTTACGATCGAAGCAAATTCCGATGGTCAAGGTTCTGTGGCGTAGCGATAGAGTTGAGGAGCATACATGGGAGATTGAAGTTGAGATGCGAGCTTCTTACCCATATCTCTTTCCTTCTTGATCCTATTTTCTGGAATTCGGGGACAAATTCTTGTAAGGGGGGAAGACTGTAATATCCCGTGTTTTTAAATATTTTTACACTGTACTGGGATATGCAGTGTTAATAAATTTTGAATATATATTACGATATTTTTACGAGTTGATATGAATTTAAAACCTATTTTAATTATTGTGTATTATTTACAGTGCTTTACATAAAATTTTCCTGGGACTTGCATTTTCGGGGAAATTTTCACGTAAATAATTTATTATTAATTATTTTAAATATATTTTCAGACTTGCATGAACTCATACATATTTTTAAATTACTAAACACCGTGTATGTGTGTGCAATATTTATTTAATTAGGGTTTAATATATTACCCTAATATTTTATCTTTTTATTATTAATTGTTTATTTAAATTAATATAATAATATGTGGTGTGTATTTTTCCCACATATTTTATTTATACACTATATTTTAATATATACATATTATTTTATTATTTCTTTTTTTTCTTTTTCTTTTTCTTTTTCTTTCTTTTTCTTTTTCTTTTTCTTCTTCTTCTTCCTCCTTCCCCGCGAGCCCGACTCTCCTCCATTTCCCTCTCCCCCGCTGCTACCCCTGATCACCGGCTGTCAGAGTGCCTCTCGGCTTGCCACCGCCGTTCCCAGCCGTCCCCCGCTGCCAGCAGCCTCCTTCCCCGGCGCCAGCGAGCTATTTTCCATTTTTGGCCGAAAGTTGCAATTTCTTCACACCTCGCGATTCCGGTCACCATTTTCGACACTGCTGGTCTTTTTCTTCTCCTTGAGCTCCGGTGAGTGTGATTATAGCTTTGGTTTGAGCTAAAATGGTCTAGAATTGCTTAGTTTTGAATTTTTCCAATTCGGCCATATTAGGGTTTTTTATTTTTTTGAGCTTCAAATTGATTTATTCATGAAAACTCCATTCATAAATGTTGATCCTAGTAGCTTAATCTACATGTATGAATTTTTGTACAATTTTTGGAGATTGTTTGGATTTTTGGGTATTTTTGAATATTTTAATATTATTTTCTAATTATTAGGAAATTAATTATTTAAATTATGAAATTGTGTTTTATGGTTGAATTAGGTGTTGAAATGAATTATAGGAATTTATTTGGAATTTTTATGAATTTCTAAGTATTTATTTTTAATTATTGAAGTTTATGTAATTTGGGAAATTAGGGTTAAATGTGTTTTTAATTGAATTTAATTGGTTAATTGAGTTTAATTATTAATATTATTGATAAATATGTTGAGAAAATTAATTTTGGATAATTATACTATTTTTGGTGAATTTTTGAAGTAAATATAGTATATTTATATATATATATAGGGGTATTTTGGTAATTTTACACAAAATTGTTAAAAATGTAATTTAATTGGTTTTAATAGTTATTTAAGGTATAAAAATGATTTCTACAAATTATTTGGTATTTTTAACTAATTAAAACTATTTTTCGTGAATTATTTTCAATTATATATATAATATACGGTTTTTCTAATAAAATGAGTTTTTATCGGTTTTTATTGTGTTTTAAGGTTAATAATGTAATTTCTACCTATAAAATGTATTTCTATGTTATAAGGATATTTTTGGTATTTCCTAAATTATTCTGTGTTTGTGGACCCCGGTCGGTGGACTGTAGTTTGGAGTCCGACCGTGGGATTTTGATTGTGCTCTGTGTAGTTTTTCGAAGTGTATTTCCTTGTAGGGTCGGCTCTACTCTTTTGAGTAGAGAGATGTCCGTTTTACAGGGGATGTTCTGTCGGATTTTTGGTAGAATTCTCGTAAAACGTGATATCCGGTCGAACCCTAATTCTGTTTCTGTATTTAATACTCTAGATCGAATTCTAGGATTTCTGTTAGGTTTATTCTAATATCGGTTATTTATTGCTTGTTTAGTTGCACCGAGACCGAGGGCTAGTGGACCAGGCCCGTTGGACCCGTCTCATGGAGCGCACTAGGGTGAGTTGCTATACTATATATATATGCCTTAGGATGCATGATTTTAGAAATATACGTTTTATCTTAATTAAAAATGCACAAATAATGTGATTTGTATTTAAGTATATTTTTGGTATATAATAAATTTTATACATGTTTTGTGAATAAAATATATTTAAAATGTTTTTAAATATATTTCTAGCTTAATTTATAATTTGATTGGATTTATTTGACGTATATATACTCGAAATATACCTGGTTTATTTTTGGTATATTTCTAGTATATATATGGTTTATGTTGATATTTTATTGAACTTCATGCATCATTTATTTTTGTGAATGAATGTTTTATATTATTAATGATGAAGGATATCAATAGAACGTGCTACCTAGTGGGCAGCACTAGGACCGAGTCCGTACCGGTACGCCTATAGTATTTAGGCTATATTACTAACTTATTTGTGGATATTGATTGAATGTGATTCTTGATATGTGTGAGATATGGTTTGGAGGTGTGATTGCTGGAGCTCGGTTGACCAAGTGTCTCAGGGCCAATCACACTGGCAGTCAGATTGCTGGAGCTCGGTTGACTTAGTGTCTCGGGGCCAGTCTACTGTCTAAATGGATTAAGTGGATATATTTGGATTAAGTGAGCATGTGTGGCTAGAGTGTTGTCTAACACTATTTTTGAGGTTGCGATATTCTAGGGTTCTATGTGATCCTTCATAAAAGATGATTTTTAATAAAATATATATATAAAATGATTTTATTGCATCTGTGTGTATTTGCCTGTATATATATTAGATATATATATACTGTTGATTGTATGCATTGTCATTTAGTGTGTATGTATATATATTATAGTAATTCACTCAGTGAGGTCTGACTCCCCTCCGTTGATAATTTTTCAGGAGAGTCAACATCTTCAAACCTCAATAGCAGGCCTATACGCCGGATTTCTTCCGCGCCGGCTTCTTTGTGTAAACTGCTTACTTGAGTCTTATTTTTATAATCTAGACACTGTAGTAGTTGTAAATTAATTTGTGGGATTTTATGTATTTTATTATTGTGAGATATTGTATTATATTTAAGAACTGGATTTGTATTAAAAGATTTATATATATGAGATGAGATTTGACTTAAATCCAGTTGGTGAAAATAATATTATGATTTTTATGATTTTTATTTCTGCTGCATTTGATATTGTTATTATTACTATTGCATGTTTTATTTTATTTTTAGGCTTGCTACGGGTTTCGGTTCGAAAGAATTCCCGTTCGCTAGCGTCGGTCATGGCCCCTGTTTTGGGTCGTGGCAATTTTCTATTAGGCTTATTCTAATGTCGGTTATTTATTATTTGTTTTGTTGCGCCGAGATCAAGGGCTAGTGGACCAGGCCCGTCAGACCCATCTCGTGGAGTGCACTAAGGTGAGTTACTATACTATATATATATGCTTTAGGATGCATGATTTAGAAATATATGTTTTATTTTGATTAAAATGCATAGATAATGTGATTTGTATTTAAGTATATTTTTGGTTTATTTTTGGTATATATTAAATTATATGCATGTTTTATTAATGAACTGTATTTAAAATGTTTTCAAATATATCTCTAGTTTATTTTGTAATTTAACTGGATTTATTTGACGTATATATACTCGAAATATACCTGATTTATGTTTGGTATATTTTCAGTATATATATGGTTTATGTTGTTATTTTATTTAAATTCATGCATCATTTATTGTGAATGAATGTTTTATGTTATTAATGATGAAGGATATCAATAGAACGTGCTACCTAGTGGGAAACACTAGGACCGAGTACGTACCGGTACGCCTATAGTATTTAGGCTATATTACTAACTTATTTACGGATATTGATTGATTATGATTATTTGATGTGTGAGATGTGATTTGGGTGTGATTACTGGAGCTCGGTTGACTAAGTGTCTCGGGGCCAATCACACTGACAGTCAGACTGCTGGAGCTCGGTTGACTTAGTGTCTCGGGGCCAGTCTACTGTCTAAATGGATTAAGTGGACATATTTGGATTAAGTGAGCCTGTATGGCTAGAGTGTTGTCTAACACTGTTTTTGAGATTGCGATATTCTAGGGTTCTATGTGATCCTTCATAAACGATGATTTTCAGTAAAATATATATAAAATGATTTTATTGCATCTGTATGTTTTTGCCTGTATATATACATATTAGATATATACTTTTGACTGTATGCATTGTCATGTAGTATACATGTATATATATTATAGTAATTCACTCAGTGAGGTCTGACTCCCCTCCGTTGATAATTTTTCAGGAGAGTCATCATCTTCAGACCTCAGTGGCAGGCCTATACGCCAGATTTCTTCCGCCCCGGCTTCTTTGTGTAAACTGCTTACTTGAGTCTTATTTTTATAATCTAGACACTACAGTAGTGGTAAATTAAATTGTGGGATTTTATGTATTTTATTTATGTGAGCTGGATTTGTATTAAAAGATTCATATATATGAGTTGAGATTTGACTTAAATCCAGTTGGTGAAAATAATATTGTGATAATTATGATTTTTATGATTTTTATTTCTGCTGCATTATATATTGCTACTATTATTGCATGTTTTATTTTATTTTTAGGCTTGCTACAGGTTCCGGATTCGAAAGAATTCTCGTTCCCTAGTGCCGGTCATGGCCCCTATTTTGGGTCGTGACAAAGTTGGTATCATAGCGGAGTTCTGTGTCAGGGCTTAGTTGTGTGAGTTGTGGCCCTAGTTTTCAGAGTTGTGTTTTCTGTTGAACTACTGCAGTGAATTAGGTTCGAGTATGTCTTGATGAGTATTCCTTGCTTAGTTTTCTACGTTATTCCTCTGTTGTTTGTTTTGTCTGAATCTTTCCGTTTATCTTTTCAGAATGAGGAGGCGAGCGCGTGTCGCTCCACTGGTCATTGAGGCTGAGGATGATGAGTCTTTTCAGGATGAGGTTTTACCTCTTGAGCAGCCAGTTAGACGTAGAGGTCATGGCAGAGGTAGACCTCGAGGAGCGGCAGGTCGCCGTAGGCAGAGAGAGTTATAGGACGAGGAGCCTGTTGAGCCTGAGTTTGATGTTCATGTTCCTCCAGTTGTTCAGCCTATTCATCCTGCCTATCAGCAGGGTATGTCTGACCCTGAGGCAGCTTTGTTCTATGCCCGAGTTGGCAGGATTGCGTTTGATGGGACTTTCGATCCGTTAGATTTTCTGCACGCGATTGAGACTAGGACTCGGACTGCTCATATCGAGTACCAGTGGATCATGATCGTCGAGTTGTCTGTCGAGGGACCAACCCTAGATTGGTTCATTCAGATGATTCAGCCTTATATGATGATGATGACCTGGGCTCAGTTCAGAGAGAGATTTATGAGGAGATTCTGTCCAGAGCCTCTCCGTATGAGCTATCGTCTTCATTTGACCAGTATTTCTCATGGAGATCGATCTGTAGAGGAGTACACCTGAGAGTTTCTTCGTCTGGGTAGATATGCAGAGGATCTGATGCGAGACCAGTACTTCGCTGTCACTACCTATGTTACTGGTTTGGGTTCAGCTTTTGCTGGTATGCCTACAGTAGGTCTTACTTTGGAGTCTGTGATTGAGTTAGCCAAGGAGATTGAGCTGAGACTAGTTAGGCAAGGAGCAATGCCTGATTATTACCAGTTGGGAGTTCAGTCGAGTGGATTGCAGACTACTCCGTATTCAAGCTTTCATGTTGGTTCGAGAAGTCAGTAGCGAGGTCCGACTAGTCAGCAGCGAGGTCCGACTCAGCAAAGTCAGAGACAGCAGCAGCGAGTGCATCGGAGCAGTAGACATGGCCGTGGAGGTCAGTGTAGATTGTTCAGATTCGGGTCAGGTGCTTCGAGCAGCAGCAGTGGTCGCAATTTTGGATCAGCTGCCAGCGTTTGTCAAACTTGCAGTAGAGTCCATCAGGGATCGTGTTATCTGACACCACTGACATGCTTCAAATGCGGGCAGACAGGACATTTTGCCAGATCGTGTCCTTATTCTGCGTATCAGCAGCCGCAGATTCCGCGATTCCCATAGTAGTCGATTGCTAGTGCTGCACCAGTTCCATTTCAGTTACCACCAGTTCAGCATCAGAGTTCCACTCAGTTTGTTCCACAGTAGATTCGAGGTAGAGGTACTAGAGGAGGTGCCAGAGGTGTTGGACAGGCTTCTACCAGTTAGCAGGGAGGTCGAGGTCAGGCCAGAGTTTTCTATCTCACTCAACAGGATGCTCAGGCATCTAATGCAGTCGTGGCAGGTATTGTTTCTGTTTATTACCTGGATGCATGGGTTTTGTTTGATCCGGGTGCCACGCATTCATTCATTTCTCCTGTTTTTGCTTCTAAATCTTATTGGCAAGCTTCGAGGATGGCTTTTCCTTTGTCTGTTGCCACTCCTCTGAGCGATTCCTTGGACATCGATATTATTCTTTCTGGTTGTCCAGTTCTCGTGGGAGGTAAGGAATTACCCGTTGATTTGATTCTGCTGGATGTGATGGAGTTTGATGTTATTTTGGGAATGGATTGGTTATCTTAGCACTATGCCATGGTAGATTGCAGGAATAAAGAGGTGACTTTTAGAATTCCTGATGAAGGAGAGTTTAAATTTGTGGGTGATAGGAGTTCAGCACCTCATAATCTTATTTCTGCTATTACGGCTGGGAAGTTGTTGAGGAAAGGTTGTTAGGGATATTTGGCATTGGTCAGGGATACTTTAGTGGAGAAGTTGTTACTCACAGATGTTCCTATTGCGTGTGAGTTTCCTGATGTTTTTCCCAAGGAGTTACCAGGTTTACCACCTCACAGAGAGATTGAGTTATGTATAGATGTGGTACCAGGTACTACTCCTATATCTATGCCACCCTACAGAATGGCTTCTGCAGAGTTGAAAGAGTTAAAGGAGCAGTTGCAAGAGTTATTGGATAAAGGTTTCATCAGACCCAGTGTTTCTCCTTGGGGTGCACCAGTCCTGTTTTTGAAGAAGAATGATGGTATCCTGAGACTGTGCATTGACTACAGAGAGCTTAATAAGGTGACAGTGAAGAACAAGTATCCTCTCTCGAGGATAGATGATTTGTTTGATCAGCTGCAAGGTGCGCAGTTCTTTTCTAAGGTTGACTTGAGGTCGGGTTATCATCAGCTATGGATCAGTGAAGCTGATATTCTTAAGACAGCATTTCGCACTCGATATGGTCATTATGAGTTTCTGGTGATGTCTTTTGGTTTGACTAATGCACCAGTAGCTTTTATGGACCTGATGAACAGGGTATTCAGACCGTATGTGGATCAGTTTATGGTAGTCTTCATTGATGATATACTAGTTTATTCAAGGAGTATGGAGGAGCATGTATATCACTTAAGGATTGTACTATAGACACTGAGAGATCATCAGCTTTATGCTAAATTCTCGAAGTGTGATTTCTAGATGGAGAGTGTTTCTTTTCTTGGACACGTAGTGTCTAAAGAAGGTATTCAGGTTGATCTAGAGAAGGTTGAGGCAGTATCTGAGTGGCCTAGACCTACTTCTGTTACAGAGATTTGAAGTTTTCTGGGTTTAACTAGGTATTATAGGTGGTTTGTGCAGGATTTTTCCAGAATTGCAACCCCTATGACTCGCTTGACTCAGAAGAATGTTAGGTTCAAGTGGTCAGAAGCTTGTGAGAATAGTTTTCAGTTGTTGAAGGAGAAGTTGACCACAGCGCCAGTGTTAGCTTTGCCTAATAGTGTGGATAATTTCGTAGTTTACTGTGATGCCTCTAGAATTGGCCTTGGTTGTGTGTTGATGCAGAATGGAAGGGTGATAGCCTATGCTTCAAGGCAGTTCAAGAAGCATGAGCAGAACTATCCCACACATGACCTTGAGATGGCTGCAGTGATATTTGCTTTGAAGATTTGGAGACATTATTTGTACGGGGTGACTTGTGAGATATTTACTGATCACAAGAGCTTTAAGTACATTTTCCAGCAGCGAGATCTGAATCTGAGGCAGAGGAGATGGTTGGAATTGTTGAAGGATTAGGATTGTGAGATTTTATATCATCCGGGTAAAGCTAATGTAGTAGCAGATGCCTTGAGTAAGAAGTCCTCAGGCAGTCTTGCTCACATCAGTGTTGAGAGGAGACCATTGATCCAGGAATTGCATCTGTTGGTGGATCAAGGTATGATGATGAAGATCAGTAGATTAGGTGGACTGCTAGCTTAATTTAAAGTGTGATCTATACTGAGGGATAGGATTAAAGAAGCTCAGAGCCAAGATCCTATTCTAGAAGAGCTTGCAGAGAATGTCAGAGCAGGGAAGTTCACTGACTTCACACTCGATGATGATGGTGTGTTGTGGATCAGTGGTAGATTGTGTGTTCCTGATGTGGATAATTTGAGAGAAGAGATCCTAGAGGAAGCACATTCTACAGCCTATAGCATTCATCCGGGCGTTACTAAGATGTACCACAGTATCAGAGAGTTATACTGGTGGGATGGATTGAAGAAGGATGTCGCTGATTATGTTGCGAAGTGCTTGACGTGTCAGTAAGTGAAAGTCGAACATCAGAAGCCTTCTGGGAAGCTTCAGCCTCTTCCTATTCCCTAATGGAAGTGGGAAAGGATAGCTATGGATTTTATGGTCGGTTTACCTCGTTTGAAGGATGGATACGACTCCATCTGGGTGATCGTAGACAGGTTGACGAAGTCTGCACATTTCTTGCCTGTGAAAGCCACTTATTTAGTTGCTAGATTGGCGAAGTTGTACGTGAAGCATATTGTGTGCCTTCATGGAGTACCTGTGTCCATTGTGTCAGATAGAGGTTCGGTGTTTACTTCTCATTTTTGGTAGAAGTTATAGGAAGCGATGGGCACTAGGTTGGATTTCAGTATTGCTTTTCATCCTCAGACAGATGGTCAGTCTGAGAGGACGATCCAGACACTGGAAGATATGTTGAGAATGTGTGTCCTAGATTTGGGAGGTAGCTGGGATGATCATTTGCCACTCATTGAGTTTGCATATAATAATAGCTACCATAGCAGTATTAGTATGGCACCGTATGAGGCATTGTATGGAAGGAAGTGTAGATCCCTTTTGAGTTGGGATGAGATTGGTGAGAGAGCTTTGACTGGACCTGAGATGGTTCAGGATGCTGCAGAGAAAGTCGTCGTGATCAAGCACAGACTAGAGACCGCAGTTAGCAGACAGAAGAGTTATGCGGATCCTAGGCGCAGAGATGTGGAGTTTCAAGTTGGAGATTTTGTTTTTCTGAAAGTATCTCCGATGAAGGGTGTGATGAGATTTGGCAGGAAGGGTAAGTTAGCACCGAGATATATCGGATCGTTTTAGATTCTGGAGAGAGTTGGCACTATTGCATATCGGTTGGATTTGCCTCCGAGTATGTCACAAGTGCATCCAGTATTTCATATCTTGATGTTGAGGAAGTATATCTCAGACCCTTCACACGTGTTGCAGCCTGACAGTGTAGAAGTGAGTGAAGATTTGACGTTTGTGGAAGAACCTGTGGTGATCATTGATTATCAAGTTCGACAATTGTGTTCGAAGCAGATTCCGATGGTCAAGGTTCTGTGGCGTAGCGACAGAGTTGAGGAGCATACGTGGGAGACTGAAGCTGAGATACGAGCTTCTTACCCGTATCTCTTTCCTTCTTGATCCTATTTTCTGGAATTCGGGGATGAATTCTTGTAAGGGGGGAAGACTGTAATATCCCGTATTTTTAAATATTTTTACACTGTACCGGGATATGCAGTGTTAATAATTTTTGTATATATTATGATATTTTCATGAGTTGATATGTATTTAAAACCTATTTTAATTATTGTGCATTGTTTACAGTGCTTTACGTAAAATTTTCCCGGGACTTGCATTTTCGGGGAAATTTTCACGTAAATAATTTATTATTAATTATTTTAACTATATTTTCGGATTTGCATGAACTCATACGTATTTTTAAAATACTAAATAAAGCCTATGTATGTAATTATTTATTTAATTAGGGTTTAATATATTACCCTAATATTTTATTATTATTTATTTATTAAATTAATATAATAATGTGTGGTGTGCAATTTTTCCACATATTTAATTTATACACTATATTATAATATATACATAATATTTTATTATTTCTTTTTCCTTTTTCTTTTTTCTTTTTTCTTTTTCTTTTTCTTTTTCTTTTCTTTTTCTTTTTCTTTTTCTTTTCTTTTCTTTTCTTTTTCTTCTTCTTCTTCTTCTTCTTCTTCTTCTTCTTCTTCTTCCCACGCGACCCCTTCCCCTCACCGCTGCAACTTCTGATCCCTGGCCGTCAGTGTGCCGCCAGCAGCTCCACCTTCCCCAGCCAGCCACTTCGCCACCCTCAGCCTCCTTCCCCGGCGCCGGCAAGCCTCTTTTCTTCCATTTCCGACCAAAACCTCCATTTCTTCACACCTCACGATTTTGGCCACCATTTTTGACACCGTCGATCTCTTTCTTCTCCTTAAGCTCCGGTGAATGTGATTCTAGCTTTGGTTTGAGCTTAAATGGTCTTGATTTGTTTAGGTTTCGAATTTTTGATTTCGGCCATATTAGGGTTTTCAATTTTTTTTGAGCTTTGAATTGATTGATTCATGAAAACTCCCTTCACAAATGTTGTTCCTAGTAGCTTAATCTACATGTATGAATTTTTGTGGAATTTTTGGAGATTATTTGGATTTTTGGGTATTTTTGAATATTTTAATATTATTTTCTAATTTTCGGAAATTAATTATTTAAATTATGAAATTGTGTTTTATGGTTAAATTAGGTTTTTAAATGAATTATAGGAATTTATTTGGAATTTTTATGAATTTCTATGTATTTATTTTGAATTATTGAAGTTTATGTAATTTTGGGAAAATTAGGTTAAATGTGTTTTTATTTGAAATTAATTGGTAAATTGAGTTTAATTATTAATATTATTGATAAATATGTTGAGAAAATTAATTTTGGATAATTATACTATTTTTGGTGAATTTTTGAATGAATTTTCGTATATTTATATATATAGGGGTATTTTGGTAATTTTACCCTAAATTGGATAAAAATGTGATTTAATTGATTTTAATAGTTATTTAAGGTATAAAAATGATTTATACAAATTATTTGGTATTTTTAACTAATTAAAACTATTTTTCATGAATTATTTTCAATTATATATATAATATACGGTTTTTCTAATAAAATGAGTTTTTATCGGTTTTTATTGTGGTTAAAGGTTAATTATGTAATTTTTACCTATAAAATGAACTTCTATGTTATAAGGGCATTTTTGGTAATTCTGAATTGATCTGTGTTTGTGGACCCCGATCGATAAATTGTAGTCTGGAGTCCGACTGAGGGGTTATGATTGAGTGTTGAGCTTGTTTTTCGAAGTGTGTTTCTTTGCAGGGTCGGCTCTACTCTTTGAGTAGAGAGATGTCCATTTTACAGGGGAGGTTCTACCGAATTTTCGATAGAATTCTCGTAAAACGTGATGTCCGATCGATCCCTAATTCTGTTTCTGTGTTAAATATTCTAGATCGAATTCTAGGATTTTCTATTAGGCTTATTCTAATGTTGGTTATTTATTATTTGTTTAGTTGCGTCAAGACCGAGGGCTAGTGGACCAGGCCCGTCGGACCCATCTCGTGGAGCGTACTAGGGTGAGTTACTATACTATATATATATATATATGTTTTAGGATGCATGATTTAGAAATATATGTTTTATTTTGATTAAAATGCATAGATAATGTGATTTGTATTTAAGTATATTTTTGGTATATATTAAATTATATGCATGTTTTATTAATGAACTGTATTTAAAATGTTTTCAAATATATCTCTAGTTTATTTTGTAATTTAACTGGATTTATTTGACGTATATATACTCGAAATATACCTGGTTTACGTTTGGTATATTTTCAGTATATATATGGTTTATGTTGTTATTTTATTTAAATTCATGCATCATTTATTGTGAATGAATGTTTTATGTTATTAATGATGAAGGATATCAATAGAACGTGCTACCTAGTGGGCAACACTAGGACCGAGTACGTACCGGTACGCCTATAGTATTTAGGCTATATTACTAACCTATTTACAGATATTGATTGATTATGATTATTTGATGTGTGAGATGTGATTTGGATGTGATTGCTGGAGCTCGGTTGACCAAGTGTCTCGGGGCTAATCACACTGACAGTCAGACTATTGGAGCTCGGTTAATTTAGTATCTCGGGGCCAGTCTACTGTCTAAATGGATTAAGTGGACATATTTGGATTAAGTGAGCCTGTATGGCTAGAGTGTTGTCTAACACTGTTTTTGAGATTGCGATATTCTAGGATTCTATGTGATCCTTCATAAACGATGATTTTCAGTAAAATATATATAAAATGATTTTATTGCATCTGTATGTATTTGCCTGTATATATACATATTAGATATATATTTTTGACTATATGCATTGTCATGTAGTATGCATGTATATATATTATAGTAATTCACTCAGTGAGGTCTGACTCCCCTCCGTTGATAATTTTTCAGGAGAGTCATCATCTTTAGACCTCAATAGCAGGCCTATACGTCGGATTTCTTCCGCCCCGGCTTCTTTGTGTAAACTGCTTACTTGAGTCTTATTTTTATAATCTAGACACTGCAGTAGTGGTAAATTAAATTATGGGATTTTATGTATTTTATTTATGTGAGCTGGATTTGTATTAAAAGATTTATATATATGAGTTGAGATTTGACTTAAATCCAGTTGGTGAAAATAATATTGTGATAATTATGATATTTATGATTTTTATTTCTGCTGCATTATATATTGCTACTATTATTGCATGTTTTATTTTATTTTTAGGCTTGCTACGGGTTCCGGATTCGAAAGAATTCCCGTTCCTTAGCGTTGGTCATGGCCCCTATTTTGGGTCGTGACAACATACATATTATATATACTTTTGATTGTGTGCATTGGCTTTTTGTATGCATGTATATATATTATAGTAATTCACTCAGTGAGGTCTGACTCCCCTCCGTTGACTATTTTTCAAGAGAGTCATCTTCCTCAGACCTCAGTAGCAGGCCTGTACGTCGGATTTCTTCCGTTCTGGCTTCTTTATGTAAACTGCTTATCTAAGTTTTATTTTATAATCTAGACACTGCAGTAGTTATGGTCGACTGTGAGATTATTGTATTATATTTGTATGAGATATGTACTTTAAATATTTGAACTGGATTTGTATTAAAAGAGTTTATTTATATATGAGATGAGGATTTGATTTAAATCCCGTGGTGGATTATTATTTTGACATTTATGATTTTATTCCGCTGCATAGTATTTTACTTAATTGTGTTGTTATTATTACTATTGCATGTTTTATTTTATTTTTTAGGCTTGCTATGGGTTCCGGATTCGAAAGAATTCCCGTTCCCTAGCGCTGGTCATGGCCCCTGTTTTGGGTCGTGACAATATATAAACTTACTAAAATAAATCCAAAAATTCACCAAAATAATATAATTACTAAAATTAATTTTCTTAACATATATTTCAATAATATCAATAAATATACTTAATTAACGAATTTATTTCAATTAAACACATAATTAACCCTATTTTTCAAAATTATATAAACTTAATAAATTCCAAATAAATATATAAAAATTCAAAAAAATTACAAATAAATTTATATAATTCATTTCAACACCTATAAACACCATAAAACACAATTTCATAATTTAATTAATTAATTTTTGAAAATTAGAAAATATTAATAAAATAATAAAAAAGTCACAAAAATCAAAATAAATTCCAAAAATTCTACAAATATTACAGCATGTGGATTGAGCTTCTAGGATCAAAGTTTGTGAAGGAAGTTTTCATGAATAAATCAAATTGAAGCTCAAAAAAATTCAAAACCCTAAATGGGTGAAATGAAGAAATTGAAACCTAGGAAAATCTAGATCATTTTAAGTGAAACAAAGCTTGGAATCACACTCATCGAAGCTCAAGGAGAAGATAGAGACCAATGGCGTCGAATTTGGTGGCCGAAAATGGCTGGTAAGGGAGGAGGAAGGCTGAGGGGCATAGTGACGGCAAGAAATAGAGGTCATAGTGGCCATAAATGGTGGAAAACTAATCGGGGAAGAAATGAAGAAGATAATGGCATTTTGGTAAATAATGCAAACTTTATAATTTTGATAATAAACTATGTATATATGTATATATATATATGCCCACCTTATATTATGATAATATATATTTCCACACACAATTAATTCTCAACACACAAATAATTTAATATATATAATAATTTATACACTTAAAATTAATTAATTAATATTAAAACTAAATAATAAAAATTAAGGTAATTAATTAAACTCTAATTAATTTAAATAAATACACATATATACATTTTATTTTAGCACTTTAAAAATTATATATGAGTTCATGCAAATTCGTAAAACAAGTCAAAATAATTAGTATTAAATTATTTACGTATCAATTTCCCCGAAAATATAATTCCTAGGAAAATTTTACGTAAAGTACTTAAAATAATTAAAATTAACTTTAAACAAACAACAAACTCATAAAATATCATAAATATATACAAAAATTATTAACACTGCATATCCTGATGAAGTATAAAAATATTTTAAAACTCGAGAAATTATAGCCTCCGAATCTATTTCAAATGCATCTAGTGTTCCATATCTCGATGTTGAAAAAGTGTATTTCGGACACTTCGCACATGTTGCAGTCGGACAATGTAGAACTGAACGAAGATCTGAAGTTCAAGAAGGAATCAATTGCTATTGTAAACTTTCAAGCTTGATAGTTATGTTAGAACCAGATTCAGATGGTCCAGATGTTCTGACAAAGCAATAACGTGGAAGAGCTTACCTAGGAGACTGAAGTTGAGATACGAGCTTCTTACCTATATCTCTTTCCTCCTTGGTCCTTACATTATTCTTTTCTTAGAATTTGGGGACGAATTCTTATAAGGAGGGGAGACTATAATAACCCTTGTTTTTAATTTATTTTATAAAATAATGAGATATGCAGTGTTAATAAAGTTTAAAAGTTATACTTAGTTATTTTACTATTTAGTGATTTAGTATTACTACTTTACGTTTAATTAAATTTTCTACGTAAATATATTAATTTAGAATTTATTATTTTGGACGTTTAAATTTCATTATGTATATTTATTATTTTCGAATACTATTATTTTAATAATGTTAATTTAGTGCATGGATATTTTAATATTATTTTAAAGTACATTATTATTATTATTTTATTCCTATCGATTGACATTATTTTATTATTAAATTATTTCATGAATATTGTCTATATTGTTGTTATTTTCAAGTGTGTTTTGTATTATTATTATGTGATTTATTATTTTTTTATTTTATTAAATAGACATTATTTGTATTATTAATTATTTAATAATTATGGTTATTATTAATGTTACTTTTAAATGAATTTTATGTGTTTATTTTTATGTGTGTGAGATTATGTGTGTGTGTGTGTGTATACATATTTATTTGTGGTAGAGATTGATTTGAACTAAAGTTATATTATTATTATTATTATTATTATTATTATTATTATTATTATTATTATTATTATTATTATTATTATTATTATTATTATTATTATTATTATTATATAACAAGTTATAAAACCATTTTTTTTCTTCTTTTCTTCTCTCTCCCGCGAAGTCCCCATCTCCTGCAGTTACTGTGCTTCTTCAACCCTCACTTCAAGCTGCCATGGCTTCAACCATCATCTGTTCATCTCTTCTTCTCCTCATCATCACCATTGAAAAGCTGCAGAAGCCGTTGGAACCAGCAAGAACAGCCGGAGCAGCAACATTGATAACATGCCTTATTCCGTCGCCAGTGATTTCCCGACGATGAGGGCTGGTGTTCCTTGACTTGTTCGACTTCTTAAGCTTCGGGGAAGATGATTTTAGTGTAATATCCTGTATTTTTAAATATTTTAATACTGCATCGAGATATGTAGTGTTAATAATTTTTGTATATATTTATGATATTTCATGAGTTGCTATTTAATTAAAATTAATTTTTAATTATTTTATATTATTTTAAGCACTTTACGTAAAATTTTCCCGGGACTTGCATTTTTGGGAAAATTGACACATAAATTATTTATTATTAATTATTTTAAACAATTTTACGGACTTGCATGAACTCATATATATTTTTAAAGTACTAAATAACATGTATATGTGTATTTATTTATTTAATTAGGGTTTAATTAATTACCCTAATATTTTATTATTTATTAATTAGTTTTAATATTATTTAATTATTTTTAGTGTATAAATTATTAAAAATATTAAATTATATGTGTGTGGTGTATATTTAATGTGTGTGATTTTATATTATTTTAATATATAGTGTAAAAGTATATATATATATACATATACATTTAATATTTAAACAAAAAATATAAAGTTGATATATTTACGAAATTGTCATTCTTCCCTTCCCCTTCTTCCCGATCATCCCCATCCATTTTTTGATCACTGCCATGTTATTTTCTCACCGTCGGTGTGCCTCTTGGCGTGCCACCTCCTTCCTCCAGTTGTTCCGCCGCCAGCAGAGCCCATTTCTGGCGTCGTAGGAGCTTGATATCGCCGGAAAGCTGAATTCATTCTCACCGTCGTTCACGGTGTTTTCGACCACCATTTTCGACACCGCCAGTCTCTTTCTTCTCCTTGAGCTCCGGTGAGTGTGATTCCAAGCTTTTTTTACTTAAAATGGTCTTGATTTGCTTAGGTTTCGATTTTGGTAATTCGGCCATTTTAGGGTTCTTGATTTTTTTGAACTTTGAATTAATTGATTCATGAGAAATTGCTTCACAAATGTTATTCCCCTTAGCTTAATCTTCATGTGTGAATTTTTGTAGAATTTTTGGGAATTATTTTGATTTTTGGGTATTTTTGAATATTTTATTATTATTTTCTAATTTTCTAAAATTAATTAAATAAATTATGAAATTGTGTTTTATGATAAATATAGGTGTTGAAATGAATTATAGAAATTTATTTGGAATTTTTATGAATTTCTATGTATTTATTTTGAATTTAATTAGGTTATGTAATTTTGGAAAAATAGGGTTAATTGTGTTTTTAATTGAAATTAATTATTTAATTGAGTTTATTTACTGATATTATTGATAAATATGTTGAGAAAATTAATTTTGTGCAATTATATTATTTTTGGTGAATTTTTGGATTAATTTTAGTATATTTATATATATAGGGGTATTTTGGTAATTTTACTCTAAATTTACTAAAAATGTAATTAAATTGGTTTTAATAGTTATTTAAGGTATAAAAATGATTTCTACAAATTATTTAGTATTTTTAATTAATTAAAACTATTTTTCGTGAATTATTTTCAAATTATATATATAATATACAATTTTTCTAAATAAATGAGTTTTTATTGGTTTTTAATGTGTTTTAGGGTTAATTATGTAATTTCTACTTATTAAATGTGTTTTTAGTATATAAGGGTATTTTTGGTATTTTTATATTGTTTTGTGAATTGTGAACCCCGGTCGATAAATTGTAGTTTGGAGTCCGACCGAGGGGTTGTGATTGTAATTCTGTGTCTATTTTTTGAAGTGTGTTTCTTTGCAGGGCCGGCTCTACTCTTTAAGTAGAGAGATGTCCATTTTACAGGGGAGGTTCTGCCGGATTTTTGGTAGAATTCTCGTAAAATGTGATGTCCGGTCAAACCCTAATTCTGATTCTGTGTCTAATATTCTAGATCAAGTTTCTAGGATTTTCTATTAGGTTTATTCTAATGTCTGTTATTTTTGTATGTTTAGTTACGCCGAGACCGAGGCCTAGTGGACCAGGCCTGTCGGACCCATCTCGAGGAGCGCACTAAGTGTGAGTTACTATTATATATATATGCTTTAGGATGCATGATTTTAGAAATTTATGTTGTATTTGGATTAAATATGCATAAATAATTTAATCAGTACTTAAGTTTATTTTTGGTTTATTATTGGTATATTTTAAACTATATGCATGTTTTATTAATGAATTATGTTTAAAATATTTTTAAGCATATTTCTAGTTTATTTTATAATTTAATTGGATTTATTTGACGTATATATACTCGAAATATACCTGGTTTACTTTTGATATATTTTTAGTATATATATGGTTTATATTGCTATTTTCTTCAATTCATGCATCATTTATTTATGAATGTATGCTTTATATTTTAATGAGGGATATCAATAGAATGTGCTACCTAGTGGGCAGCACTAGGACCGAGTACGTACCGGTACGCTTATAGCATTTAGGCTATATTACTAACCATTTGTGGATGTTGATTGGATATGATTATTTGACATGTGAGAAAGGATTTGGGAGTGTGATTGCTGGAGCTCGGTTGACCAAGTGTCTCGGGACCAATCACACTGATAGTCAGACTGCTGGAGCTCGGTTGACTTAGTGTCTCGGGGCCAGTCTACTGTCTAAATGGAATAAGTGAATATATTGGAATAAGTGAGCCTATATGGCTAGAGTATTGTCTAACACTGTTTTGAGGTTGCGATTTTCTAGGGTTCTATTTGATCCTTCATAAATGATGATTTTCAATAAAATATATAAAATGATTTTACTGCATCTGTGTGTATTTGCTTGTATATTGTCACGACCCAAAACAGGGGCCATGACCGGCGCTAGGGAACGGGAATTCTTTCGAATCCGGAACCCGTAGCAAGCCTAAAAATAAAATAAATCATGCAATAATAACAATAACCATATATTATGCAACGAAAATAAAAATCATAAATATAATAATAACATTTCCATCAACTGGATTTAATTCAAATCTCATCTCATCACATATATATAGTCTTTAATACAAATCCAGTTTCAATATAATACATCTCTTTAAAATAAAATACATGAAATCCAATACTTTAATTCATAACTACTGTAGTGTCTAGATAAAATAAATAAGACTCAAGTAAATAATTTACATAAAGAAGTCGGGGCGGAAGAAATCTGGCGTATCGACCTGCTACTGAGGTCTGAAGAAGTTGACTCTCCTGAAAAATAGTCAGACCTCACTGAGTGAATTACTATAATATATATACATACACACTAAGTGACAATGCATACAATCAACAGTATATATATATCTAATATATATACAGGCAATTTCACACAGATGCAGAAAATCATTTTTATATATTTTATTGAAAATCCCAGTTTATGAAGGATCACATAGAACCCTAGAATATCGCAACCTCAAAAATAGTGTTAGACAACACTCTAGCCATACAGGCTCACTTAATCCAAATATATCCACTTAATCCATTTAGACAGTAGACTGGCCCCGAGACACTAAGTCAACCGAGCTCCAGCAGTCTGACTGCCTGTGTGATTGGCCCCGAGACACTTGGTCAACCGAGCTCCAGCAATCACACCTCCAAACCATATCTCACACATCCAATAATCATAATCAATCAATATCCACAAATAAGTTAGTATTATAGCCTAAATACTATAGGCGTACCGGTACGTACTCGGTCCTAGTACTGCCCACTAGGTAGCACGTTCTATCGATATCCTTCATTAATAATATAAATCATTCATTCACAAAAATAAATGATGCATGAAGTTCAATAAAATAACAACATAAACCATATATATACTAGAAGTATACCAAAAGTAAACCAGGTATATTTCGAGTATATATATGTCAAATGAATTCAATCAAATTATAAATTAAGTTGGAAATATATTTAAAAACATTTTAAATATATTTTATTTACAAAACATGCATATAATTTAATATATACCAAAAATAAACCAAAAATATACTTAAATACAAATCATATTATTTATGCATTTTAATCGAAATAGAATATATATTTCTAAATCATGCATCCTAAGCATATATATATAGTATAGTAACTCACCTAATGCGCTCCACGAGACAAGTCCGACGGGCCTGGTCCACTAGCCCTCGGTCTTGGTGCAACTAAACAAGCAATAAATAATCAACATCAGAATAAACCTAATAGAAATCCTAGAATTCAATCTAGAATATTTAAATACGAAAACAGAATTAAGGTTCGACTGGACATCACGTTTTACGAGAATTCTATCAAAAATCCGGCAGAACCTCCCTTGTAAAATGGACATCTCTCTACTTAAAAGAGTAGAGCCAACCCTGCAAGGAAATACACTTCGAAAATAAACACCACATCTCATTCACAACCCCTCGGTCGGACTCCAGACTACAATCCACCGATCGGGGTCCACAAACACAGAAAAATTCCAGATATACCAAAAATACTCTTAAAACCTAGAAATACATTTTATAGGTAGAAATTACATAATTAACCTTTAAACACAGTAAAAACCAATAAAAACTCATTTTATTAGAAAAACCGTATATTATATATATAATTGAAAATAATTCACGAAAAATAGTTTTTATTAGTTAAAAATACTAAATAATTTGTAGAAATCATTTTTATACCTTATATAACTATTAAAACCAATTAAATTACATTTTTAGAGAATTTAGGGTAAAATTACCAAAATACCCCTATATATATAAATATACTTAAATTACTTCAAAAATTCACCAAAAATTATACAATTATCCAAAATTAATTTTCTCAACATATTTATCAATAATATCAATAATTAAACTCAATTAACCAATTAAATTCAAATAAAAACACATTTAACCTAATTTTCCCAAAATTCCATAAACTTCAATAATTCAAAATAAATACTTAGAAATTCATAAAAATTCCAAATAAATTCCTATAATTCATTTCAACACCTAATTTAACCATAAACCCCAATTTCATAATTTAAATAATTAATTTCCGAAAATTAGAAAATAATATTAAAATATTCAAAAATACCCAAAAATCCAAAAAATCTCCAAAAATTCTAAAAAAATTCATAAATGTAGATTGAGCTGCTAGGAACAACATTTGTGAAGGGAGTTTTCATGAATCATTCAATTAGAAGCTCAAAAAAATAAAAAACCCTAATAGGTCGAAATTGAAAATTCGAAACCTAAGCAATTCTAGACCATTTAAGCTCAAACCAAAGCTAGAATCACACTCACTGGAGCTCAAGGAGAAGAAATAGACCAGCGGTGTCAAAAACGGTAGTCGAAATCGATGTGATCGACGGTAGCTCGACTTTCGGCTTCTCCAGCCAAAAATGGCTTCCAGGTGCCGGAAATGGCTACCACAGGCGACGGAAAAGGTTGGGGAAGGTGGTGGCACACCGGACGGCACACCAATGGCAAGGGAACGGCACGGAAGTGACCGAACGGCGGTGAGGGTGAAGATCGGGGAAGAAGAAGCTCACGGGGGTAAAATAGTAATTTTTCAAAAGTTTTGATTTTTTATGTATAATGTGTATATATATATACTTTATACTATATATTAAAATAATATTAAATCACACACATTAAATATACACCACACACATAAAATTTAATATTTTAATAATTTATACTAAATAAAAATAATTAAATAACAATAAAACTAATAAATAATTAATAAAATATTAGGGTAATATTAAACCCTAATTAAATAAATATACACACATAGGCTTTATTTAGTATTTTAAAAATACACATGAGTTCATGCAAGTCTGAAAATATATTTAAAATAATTAATATTAAAATATTTACGTGAAAATTTCCTCGAAAATGAAAATCCCGGGAAAATTTTACGTAAAACATTGTAAATAAAACACAATAATTAAAATAGAGTTTAAATACATATCAACTCGTAAAAATATCGTAAGATATATATATATAAATTATTGACACTACATATCCCGATACAGTGTAAAAATCTTTAAAAAACACGGGATATTACAGTCTTCCCCCTTTACAAGAATTCGTCCCCGAATTCTAGAAAATAAGATCAAGAAGGAAAGAGATACGGGTAAGAAGCTCGCATCTCAGCTTCAGTCTCCCACGTATGCTCTTCAACTCTGTCGCTACGCCATAGAACCTTGACCATCGGAATCTGCTTCGAACGCAACTGTCGAACTTGATAATCTACGATCGCCACAGGTTCTTCTATAAACGTCAAATCTTCACTCACTTCCACACTGTCAGGTTGCAGCACGTGTGAAGGATCTGAGATATACTTCCTCAACATCGAGATATGAAATACTGGATGCACTTGTGACATACTCAGAGGCAAATCCAACCGATATGCAACAGTGCCAACTCTCTCCAGAATCTCAAACGGTCCAATGTATCTCGGTGCTCACTTACCCTTCCTTCCAAATCTCATCACACCCTTCATCGGAGATACTTTCAGAAAAACGAAATCTCCAACTTGAAACTCCACATCTCTGTGCCTAGGATCCGCATAACTCTTCTGTCTACTAACTGCGATCTCTAATCTGCGCTTGATCACAGCGACTTTCTCTGCAGCATCCTGAACCATCTCAGGTCCAGTCAAAGCTCTCTCACCAATCTCATCCCAACTCAATGGGGATCTACACTTCCTTCCATACAACGCCTCATGTGGTGCCATGTCAATACTGCTATGGTAGCTGTTATTATATGCAAACTCAACAAGCGATAAATGATCATCCCAGCTACCTCTCAAATCCAGGACACACATCCTCAACATATCTTCCAGTGTCTAGATCGTCCTCTCAGACTGACCATCTGTCTGAGGATGAAAAGCAGTACTAAAATCCAACCTAGTGCCCATCGCTTCCTGCAACTTCTGCCAAAAATGAGAAGTAAACACCGAACCTCTATCTGACACAATGGACACAGGTACTCCATAAAGGCATACAATATGCTTCACATACAACTTCGCCAATCTAGCAACTGAATATATGGCTTTCACGGGCAAGAAATGTGCAGACTTCGTCAACCTGTCAACAATCACCCAGATGGAATCGTATCCATCCTTCGAACGAGGTAAACCGACCACAAAATCCATAGCTATCCTTTCCCACTTCCACTCGGGAATAGGAAGAGGCTGAAGCTTCCCAAAAGGCTTCTGATGTTTGGCTTTCACTTGCTGACACGTCAAACACTTAGCAACATAATCAGTGACATCCTTCTTCAATCCATCCCACCAGTATAGATCTCTGATATTGTGGTACATCTTAGTAACACATGGATGTACACTGTAGGCTGTAGAATATGCTTCCTCTAGGATCTCTTCTCTCAAATTATCCACATCTGGAACACACAACCTACCACTGATCCACAACACACCATCATCATCGAGTGTGAAATCAGTGAACTTCCTTGCTCTGACATTCTCTGCAAGCTCTTCTAGAATAGGATCTCGGCTCTGAGCTGCTTTAATCCTATCCTTCAGTACAGATCGCACTTTAAACTGAGCTAGCAGTCCACCTGATCTACTAATCTTCATCATCAGACCTTGATCCACCAATAGATGCAATTCCTGGATCAATGGTCTTCTCTCAACACCGATGTGAGCAAGACTACCTGAGGACTTCCTACTCAAGGCATCTGCTACCACATTAGCTTTACCCGGATGATATAGAATCTCGCAATCATAGTCTTTCAATAGTTCCAACCATCTTCTCTGCCTCAAATTCAGATCTCGCTGCTAGAAAATGTACTTAAGGCTCTTGTGATCAGTAAATATCTCACAAGTCACCCCATACAGATAATGTCTCCAAATCTTCAAAGCAAAGATCACTGCAGCCATCTCTAGGTCATATGTAGGATAGTTCTGCTCATGCTTCTTCAATTGCCTCAAAGCATAGGCTATCACCCTTCCATTCTGCATCAACACACAATCAAGACCAATTCTAGAAGCATCATAGTAAACTGTGAACTTATCCACACTATTAGGCAAAGCTAACACTGGCGCTGTGGTCAACTTCTCCTTCAACAACTGAAACTATTCTCACAACTTCTGACCACTCGAATCTAACATTCTTCTGAGTCAAGCGAGTCATAGGGGCTACAATTCTGGAAAAATCCTGCACAAACCGCCTATAATACCCGGCTAAACCCAGAAAACTCCGAATCTCTATAACAGAAGTAGGTCTAAGCCACTCAGATACTGCCTCAATCTTCTGTGGATCAACCTGAATACCTTCTTTAGACACTACGTGTCCAAGAAAAGAAACACTCTCCATCCAAAAATCACACTTCGAGAATTTAGCATAAAGCTGATGATCTCTTAGTGTCTATAGTACAATCCTCAAATGATATACATGCTCTTCCATACTCCTCGAATATACTAGTATATCATCAATGAAGACTACCACAAACTGATCCATATACAGTCTGAATACCCTGTTCATCAAATCCATAAAAGCTGCTAGTGCATTAGTCAAACCAAAAGACATCACTAGAAACTCATAATGGCCATATCGAGTGCGGAATGCTGTCTTAGGAACATCGGCCTCACTAATCCGCAACTGATGATAACCCGACCTCAAGTCAACCTTAGAAAAGAACTGTTCACCCTGTAGCTGATCAAATAAATCATCTGATCCTCGGGAGAGGATACTTGTTCTTTACCGTTACCTTATTCAATTCTCTGTAGTCAATGCACAGTCTCAGGGTACCATCCTTCTTCTTCACAAACAGGACTGGTGCACCCCAAGGAGAAACACTAGGTCTGATAAAACCTTTATCCAACAACTCTTGTAACTGCTCCTTCAACTCTCTCAACTCTGCAGGAGCCATACGATAGGGTGGCATAGATATAGGAGTAGTACCTGGTACCACATCTATACAGAACTCAATCTCTCTGTGAGGTGGTAAACCTAGCAACTCCTCGGGAAAAACATCAGGAAACTCACAAGCAACAAGAATATTTGTGAGTGACAACTTCTCCACTGAAGTATCCCTGACCAATGCCAAATATCCCTGACATCCTTTCCTCAACAACTTCCTAGTTGTAATAGCAGAAATAAGATTCTTAGGTGCTGAACTCCTGTCACCAACAAACTTAAATTCTACTTCACAGGAATTCTAAAAGTCACCTCCTTATTCCTGCAATCTACCATGGCATAGTGCTGAGATAACCAATCCATTCCCAAAATAACATCAAACTCCATCACATCCAACAATATCAATCAGCGGGTAATTCTATATCTCCCACGAGAACTGGACAACCAGAAAGAACAATATCGGCGTCCAAGGAATCGCTTAGAGGAGTGGCAACAGACAAAGGAAAAGCCATCCTCGAAGCTTGCCAACAAGATTTAGAAGCAAAAATGGGAGAAACAAATGAATGCGTGGCACCCGGATCAAACAAAACCCAAGCATCCAGGTAAAAAATAGAAATAATACTTGCCATGACTGCATTAGATGCCTGAGCATCCTGCTGAGTAAGATGAAAGACTCTGGCCTGACCTCGACCTCCCTGCTGACTGGTAGAAGCCTGGCCAACACCTCTGGCACCTCCTTTAGTACCTCTACCACGACTCTGCTGTGGAACAAACTGAGTGGAACTCTGATGCTGGACTGGTGGTACTGAAATGGCACGGGTGCAGCACTAGCAATCGACTGCTGTGGGAATCGCGGAATCTGCTGCTGCTGATATCCGGAGTAAGGACACGATCTAGCAAAATGTCCTATCTGCTCGCATCTGAAACATGTCAATGGTGTCAGATAACACGGTCCTTGATGGACTCTACCACAAGTCTGACAAACACTGGCCGCTGATCCAGAACTACGACCACTGCTGCTGCTCGAAGCACCTGACCCAATATCTGAATGATCTACGCTGACCTCCATGGCCATGTCTACTACTTCGATGCACTCGCTGCTGCTGTCTCTGACTCTGCTGAGTCGGACCTCGTTGCTGACTACTCGAACCAACATGAAAACTCGAATACGGAGTAGCCTGCAATCCACTCGACTGAACTCCCAGCTGGTAATAATTAGGCATCGCTCCCTACCTAACTAATCTCAGCTCAATCTCCTTGGCCAACTCAATCACAGACTCGAGAGTAGGCCTGCTGTGGGCATACCAGTAAAAGCTGAACCCAAACCAGTAACGTATGTAGTGACAGCGAAATACTGATCTGGCATCAAATCCTCAGCATATCTACCCAGACGAAGAAACTCTCGGGTATACTCCTCTATAGATCGATCTCCACGAGAAATACTGGTCAGACGGAGACGATAGCTCAAACGAAGCGGCTCTGGACAAATCTCCTCATAAATCGCTCTCAAAACTGAGCCTATGTCATTGTCATCATATAGGGCTGGATCATCTGAATGAACCAATCTAAGGCTGGTCCCTCGACAGAAAAACTCAACGATCATGATCCGCTGGTACTCGGTATGAGCAGGTCCGAGTCCTAGTCTCAATCGCATGCAGAAAATCTAATGGGATTGGAAGTACCATCAAAAGCAATCCTGCCAACTCGGGCATAGAACAAAGCTGCCTCAGGGTCAGACATACCCTGCTGATAGGCAGGCTGAACAACTGGAGGAATAGGAACATCAAACTCAGGCTCAACAGGCTCCTCATCCTGTAACTCTCTCTGCCTATGGCGATCTGCCGCTCCTCGAGGTCTACCTCTGCCACGACCTCTACGTCTAACTGGCTGCTCAGGAGGTAAAACCTCATCCTGAAAAGACTCATCATCCTCGGCCTCAACGACCGGTGGAGCGACACGTGCTCGCCTCCTCATTCTGAAAAGACAAACGGAAAGATTCAGACAAAACAAACAACGGAGGAATAACACTGAAAACTAAAGCAAGGAATACTTATCAAGACATACTCGAACCTAATACACTGCAGTAGTCCAACAGAAAACACAACTTTACAACTAGGGCCACAACTCACATAACTAAGCTCTGACACAGAACTCCGCTCTGATACCAACTTTGTCACGACCCAAAACAGGGGCCATGACCGGCGCTAGGGAACGGGAATTCTTTCGAATCCGGAACCCGTAGCAAGCCTAAAAATAAAATAAATCATGCAATAATAACAATAACCATATATTATGCAGCGAAAATAAAAATCATAAATATAATAATAACATTTCCATCAACTGGATTTAATTCAAACCTCATCTCATCACATATATATAGTCTTTAATACAAATCCAGTTCAATATAATACATCTCTTTAAAATAAAATACATGAAATCCAATACTTTAATTCATAACTACTGTAGTGTCTAGATAAAATAAATAAGACTCAAGTAAATAATTTACATAAAGAAGCTGGGGTGGAAGAAAATCCGGCGTATCGACCTGCTATTGAGGTCTGAAGAAGTTGACTCTCCTGAAAAATAGTCAACGGAGGGGAGTCAAACCTCACTGAGTGAATTACTATAATATATATACATACACACTAAGTGACAATGCATACAATCAACAGTATATATATATCTAATATATATACAGGCAATTTCACACAGATGTAGAAAATCATTTTATATATTTTATTAAAAATCCTAGTTTATGAAGGATCACATAGAACCCTAGAATATCGCAACCTCAAAAATAGGTGTTAGACAACACTCTAGCCATACAGGCTCACTTAATCCAAATATATCCACTTAATCCATTTAGACAGTAGACTGGCCCCGAGACACTAAGTCAACCGAGCTCCAGCAGTCTGACTGCCTGTGTGATTGGCCCCGAGACACTTGGTCAACTGAGCTCCAGCAATCACACCTCCAAACCATATCTCACACATCCAATAATCATAATCAATCAATATCCACAAATAAGTTAGTATTATAGCCTAAATACTATAGGCGTACCGGTACGTACTCGGTCCCTAGTGCTGCCCACTAGGTAGCACGTTCTATCGATATCCTTCATTAATAATATAAATCATTCATTCACAAAAATAAATGATGGCATGAAGTTCAATAAAATAACAACATAAACCATATATATACTAGAAGTATACCAAAAATAAACTAGGTATATTTCGAGTATATATATGTCAAATGAATTCAATCAAATTATAAATTAAGTTGGAAATATATTTAAAAACATTTTAAATATATTTTATTTACAAAACATGCATATAATTTAATATATACCAAAAATAAACCAAAAATATACTTAAATACAAATCATATTATTTATGCATTTTAATCGAAATAGAATATATATTTCTAAATCATGCATCCTAAGCATATATATATAGTATAGTAACTCACCTAATGCGCTCCACGAGACAGGTCCGACGGGCTTGGTCCACTAGCCCTCGGTCTTGGCGCAACTAAACAAGCAATAAATAATCGACATCAGAATAAACCTAATAGAAATCCTAGAATTCAATCTAGAATATTTAAATACGAAAACAGAATTAGGGTTCGACTGGACATCACGTTTTACGAGAATTCTATCGAAAATCCGACAGAACCTCCCCTGTAAAATGAACATCTCTCTACTCAAAAGAGTAGAGCCGACCCTGCAAGGAAATACACTTCGAAAATAAACACCACATCTCATTCATAACCCCTCGGTCGGACTCCAGACTACAATCCACCGATCGGGGTCCACAAGCACAGAAAAATTCCAGATATACCAAATATACTCTTAAAACCTAGAAATACATTTTATAGGTAGAAATTACATAATTAACCTTTAAACACAGTAAAAATCGATAAAAACTCATTTTATTAGAAAAATCGTATATTATATATATAATTGAAAATAATTCACGAAAAATAGTTTTTATTAGTTAAAAATACTAAATAATTTGTAGAAATCATTTTTATACCTTATATAACTATTAAAACCAATTAAATTACATTTTTAGACAATTTAGGGTAAAATTACCAAAATACCCCTATATATATAAATATACTTAAATTACTTCAAAAATTCATCAAAAATTATACAATTATCCAAAATTAATTTTCTCAACATATTTATCAATAATATCAATAATTAAACTCAATTAACCAATTAAATTCAAATAAAAACACATTTAACCTAATTTTCCCAAAATTCCATAAACTTCAATAATTCAAAATAAATACTTAGAAATTCATAAAAATTCCAAATAAATTCCTATAATTCATTTAAACACTTAATTTAACCATAAACCCCAATTTCATAATTTAAATAATTAATTTCCGAAAATTAGAAAATAATATTAAAATATTCAAAAATACCCAAAAATCCAAAAATTCTCCAAAAATTCTACAAAAATTCATAAATGTATATTGAGCTACTAGGAACAACATTTGTGAAGGTATTTTTCATGAATCATTCAATTAGAAGCTCAAAAAAATCAAAAACCCTAATAGGCCGAAATTGAAAATTCGAAACCTAAGCAATTCTAGACCATTTAAGCTCAAACCAAAGCTAGAATCACACTCACCGGAGCTCAAGGAGAAGAAAGAGACCGGCGGTGTCAAAAACGGTGGCCAGAATCGACGTGATCGACGGTAGCTCGACTTTCGGCTTCTCCGGCCAAAAATGGCTTCCAGGCACAGGAAATGGCTACTACAGGCGGCGAAAAAGGTTGGGGAAGGTGGTGGCACACCGGACGGCACACCAATGGCAAGGGAACGGCATGGCAGCGACCGGACGGCGGTGAGGGTGAAGATCGGGGAGAAGAAGCTCACGGGGGCAAAATGGTAATTTTTCAAAAGTTTTGATTTTTGATGTATAATGTGTATATATATATATATAATTTATATTATATATTAAAATAATATTAAATCACACACATTAAATATACACCACACACATAAAATTTAATATTTTAATAATTTATACTAAATAAAAATAATTAAATAACAATAAAACTAATAAATAATTAATAAAATATTAGGGTAATATTAAACCCTAATTAAATAAATATACACACATAGGCTTTATTTAGTATTTTAAAAATACGCATGAGTTCATGCAAGTCCGAAAATATATTTAAAATAATTAATATTAAAATATTTACGTGAAAATTTCCCCGAAAATGAAAGTCCCGGGAAAATTTTACGTAAAACACCGTAAATAAAACACAATAATTAAAATAGAGTTTAAATACATATCAACTTGTAAAAATATCGTAAGATATATATACAAAAATTATTGACACTGCATATCCCGGTACAGTGTAAAAATCTTTAAAAAACACGGGATATTACATATATATACATATTAGATATATACTATTGACTGTATGCATTGTCATTTAGTATGCATGTGTATATATTATAGTAATTCACTCAGTGAGGTCTGACTCCCCTCTGTTGACCATTTTTCAGGAGAGTCATCTTCATCAGACCTCAGTAGCAGGCCTGTACGCCGGATTTCTTTCGCCCCGGCTTCTTTATGTAAACTACTAACTTGAGTTTTATTTTTATAATCTAGACACTGCAGTAGTTGTAAATAAATTGTGGGTTTTATGTATTATATTTGTGTGAGTTATGTATTTTAAGAATTTGAACTAAAACTTGTATTAAAGAGTTTATTTATATATATGAGATGTGGATTTGATTTAAATCCCGTGATGGTGGATTATTATTTTTATATATTTATGATTTTATTCCGCTGCATTAAGTGTTGTTGTTGTTATTATTATTGTATGTTTTATTTTATTTTTAGGCTTGCTATGGGTTTCGGATTCGAAAGAATTCTCGTTCCCTAGTGCCGGTCATGGCCCCTGTTTTGGGTTGTGACATTTAGCCATGATTTGAGCTCAAACTCAGTTCATGGTGAGTTTTTACATATTTTTAGTTTATGTCAAATTTTTTTTAAAATTTTTTTTAGCTTGAGTTTAATGGATGTTTGATAATTTCTTTTAGAAATGATGATCTATGCATTTTAATCTATTCATAGATATTTTTAATTTATTTTTTTGATTTTATTTGATTTTTGGTTAATTATTGAATATTTTAATAATTAAAAATGAATTTTTGTTAATTAATTATTTTAAATATGAATTTGGTTTAATTATTGTTGTTATATATTGTTAGTAATTATAGTGTTGAGAAATTAATTTTTAGGATTATTATATAAATTTTATAAATATTTATAGTTTATGTAAATTTTGGAATATTGAATTAAATATGTATTTTGGTTGAATTTATAGTTTAGTTTTGTGTTTTAGTTGATATTAGAAGGTTATTTTTTAATAAAATAATTTTTATGAATTTATATAATTTTTATGGAATTTATATAATTTATAAGTATTTGGAATTATTAAGTTAAATATGTATTTTTGTTGAAATTATTGGTTAAATATGTGTTTTAGTTGATATTAGTGTATTATATGTTGATTAAATGATTTTAATGAATTTCTATAATTTTTGAAGAAATTATTTAGTATATTGGATATTTTATATTAAAGGGGTAAATGTGTAATTTTGTGTTAATTATAGTTAAATATTATGTTTTAGTTGAATTTATAATTATTTAAGGTATTAAAATGATTTTTACAAATTAGTTAATATTTTTAACTAATTAAGACTATTTTTCAAAAATTGTTTTCAAATAATATATTATATATATTATTTTGGAAATAAAATGGGTTTTAAACTAATTTTATTATATACTTAAGTTATTTAGGCAATTAAATGTGGATTTTATTATGTTATGTTGAATAATTGTAAAAGTTGAATTTTTATAAATATTATATAATGTTTGAGATATTATTAGTTAATTGTGATAATTTTGGAATATTATGTAAATAATAAGGACATCTCCCTACGAAGGTAGGGCCGATCCTATATAGAAAACACACTTTAAATACAAAATTCTTCCAATTCCTCGGTCAGGATCCCAAACTACAATTTCCCCCGAACGAGGTCCACAATTCACCACAAGATATAATAAAATATACATAAATTCAAAAAATACCAAAAATACCCTTTACGTATCAAAATATGGCAATTTAAACATTAAAAACATCAAAATAATTACTTTACCCGTAATTACTTAAAAACCCTAATAATAATATAATATAAGTAAAAATCGATATTTCTTGCAAAAAACAATACACCAATATTAATAAAAATTCATTTTATAAATCCAAATTACTTAATTAATCCATAAACATACTAAAAGTTACTAAAAACCCATTTATTTACCAAAAAAATAATATATTATATATAATTTGAAAATAATTTTTGAAAAAAATAATAATAGTATTAATTAGTTAAAAATAGTAAATAATTTATAAAAATCATTTTTATACTTCAAATAATTATTAAAACCAATTAAATTTAATATTTAACCAAAATTACTACCAAATTATCAAAATGCCCCTAATATACAAAAATACACATAAAATACCACAAATATCCAAAAATTCAATATAAATTATGTAATTACTCAAAATTTATTTCCTCAACATATTATTCTCTAAAATCAAAAAAATACACCTAATTAACCAATAATTTCTATAAAAATACATATTTAATCTATTAATTTCAAAATACACATAAATTATATAAAATTCCATAAAATTATATAAATTCATAAAAATTATTCTATAAATAAATAACAGTTTAATATCAACTCAAACACACAATTAATCTTTAAATTCAACCAAAATACTCATCTAATTCAATACTCCAAAATTTACATAAACTATAAATATTTCTAAAAATTATATAATAATTCTCAAAAATTAATTTCTCAACATTATAATTACTAACAATATATAACCACAATAATTTAACCAAATTCACAGTTTAATTAATTAATTAATGAAAATTCATTTTTTTTTGCTTAAAATATTCAATAATTAACCAAAAATCAAACAAAATCAGAAAAATAAATAAAAAAAATATCTATGAGTAGATTAAGATGCATAAATAATCATTTTTAAAAGAAATCATCAAGAATCCATCGAACTCAAGCTAAAAAAAAATTTAAAAAGAAATTATACATAAACTAAAAATATGCAAAACTCACCAAATGATTAGCTTTGAGCTTGATCAAGCTCGAAATTATCCTCGCCTCAACTCAAGGAGTCGACCTAGCCAAAGAAATCAAGCTCCCGCCGTCAGAAAGCCACCGACGATTGTTGGACCATGTTGTTGCCAACGCTGTTGCTCCGACGATCCTTACTAGTTCCAACAGCTTCTGCAGCTCTTCCATGGTGGTGACGACGAGAAGAAAAGATGAGCAGATGATGGTGATGATGATCGAAGCTGTCACGATCCAAAACAGGGGCCATGACTGGCACTAGGGAACGAAAATTCTTTCGAATCCGGAACCCATAGCAAGCCTAAAAATAAAATAAAACATGCAATAATAATAACAATATATAATGCAGCGGAAATAAAAATCATAAATATCACAATAACATTTCCACCAACTGGATTTAAATTAAATACGCATCTCATATATATATAAACTCTTTTGATACAAATCCAGTTCAAATATAATACAACATCTCTTTAATAATTTAATGACTACTGCAGTGTCTAGATAAAATAAAACTCAAGACTCAGAGAAGCAGTTTACATAAAGAAGCCGGGGTGGAAGAAATCCGGTGTACAGGAATGCTACTGAGGTCTGAAGATGATGACTCTCCTGAAAAATAGTCAACATAGGGGAGTCAGACCTCACTGAGTGAATTACTATAATATATATACATGCATACTAAATGACAATGCATACAATCAACAGTATATATCTAATATGTATATATACAGGCAATTACACACAGATGCAATAAAATCATTTTATATATATTGCATTGAAAATCATCGTTTATGAAGGATAAAATAGAACTCTACAATATCACAACCTCAAAAAGTGTTAAACAACACTCTAGCCATACAGGGTCACTTATTCCAAATATCTCCACTTAATCCATTTAGACAGTAGACTGGCCCCGAGACACTAAGTCGACCGAGCTCCAGCAGCCTAACTGTCAATGTGATTGGCCCCGAGACACTTGGTCAACCGAGCTCCAGCAATCACACTCCCAAATCACATCACACATCAGATAAATCAATTCCAATCAATATCCACAAATAGGTTAGTAATATAGCCTAAATGCTATAAGCGTACCGGTACGTACTCTGTCCTAGTGCTGCCCACTAGGTAGCACGTTCTATTGATATCCTTCATTAATAAATATAAAAAATTCATTCACAAATAAATGATGCATGAATTTAAATAACATAACAATATAAACCATATATATACTGGAAATATACCAAAAGTAAACCAGGTATATTTTGAGTATATATACGTCAAATAAATCCAATCAAATTACAAATTTAGTTAGAAATTGTCACGACCCAAAACAGGGGCCATGACCGGCGCTAAGGAACGGGAATTCTTTCGAATCCGGAACCCGTAGCAAGCCTAAAAATAAAATAAAGCATGCCATAATAACAATAACAATATAGTATGCAGTGGAAATAAAAATCATAATATCATAATATCATCCATAATAACTGGATTAATTCAAAATCTCATCCCATAGATATATATAATCTTTAATACAAATCCAGTTCAATATAATACATCTCTTTAAAAAAAAATACATGAAATCCAATACTTTAATTCATAACTACTGCAGTGTCTAGATAAAATAAATAAGACTCAAGTAGACAATTTACATAAAGAAGCCGAGGCGGAAGAAATCCGGCGTATCGACCTGCTACTGAGGTCTGAGGAAGTTGACTCTCCTGAAAAATAGTCAACGGAGGGGAGTCAGACCTCACTGAGTGAATTACTATAATATATATACATACATACTAAATGATAATGCATACAATCAACAGTATATATATATCTAATATATATACAGGCAAATACACACAAATGCAGAAAAATTATTTTTATATATTTTATTGAAAATCATCTTTTATGAAGGATCACATAGAACCCTAGAATATCGCAACCTCATAATAATAGTGTTAAACAACACTCTAGCCATACAGGCTCACTTATTCCAAATATATCCACTTAATCCATTTAGACAGTAGACTGGCCCCGAGACACTAAGTCAACCGAGCTCCAGCAGTCTGACTGCCAGTGTGATTGGCCCCGAGACACTTAGTCAACCGAGCTCCAGCAATCACACCCAAATCACATCTCACACATAACAATAGTCATAATCAAATCAATCTCCACAAATAAGTTAGTAATATAGCCTAAAGCTATAGGCGTACCGGTACGTACTCGGTCCTAGTGCTGCCCACTAGGTAGCACGTTCTATTGATATCCTTCATCATTAAATATAAAACATTCATTCACGATTAATGATGCATGAATATAAATGAAATAACAATATAAACCATATATATACCGGAAATATACCAAAAGTAAACCAGGTATATTTCGAGTATATATATATCAAATACATTCAATCAAATTATAAATTAAGCTGGAAATATATTTAAAAACATTTTAAATATATTTTATTCACAAAATATGCATATAATTTAGTATATACCAAAAATAAACCAAAAATATACTTAATGTAAACTTAAGAAATAATCAAATTATTTATGCATATTTAATCAACATAAAACATGCATTTCTAAATCATGCAGCCTAAGCATATATATATAGTATAGTAACTCACCTAATGCGCTCCACGAGACAGGTCCGACGGGCCTGGTCCACTAGCCCTCGGTCTCGGCGCAACTAAACAAGAAATAAATAACCGATATCAGAGTAACCCTAATAGAAATCCTAGAATTCAATCTAGAGTATTAAACACAGAATCAAAAATTAGGGTTCGACTGAACATCACGTTTTACGAGAATTCTACCGAAAATCCGGCAGAACCTCCCCTGTAAAACGGACATCTCTCTACTCAAAAGAGTAGAGCCAACCCTGCAAAGAAAATACACTTCGAAATACAAGCTCAACACAATCAAAATCCCACGGTCGGACTCCAAACTACAGTCCACCGACCGGGGTCCACAAACACAGAATGATTCCAGATATACCAAAAATATCCTTAAATCACAGAAATACATTTTATAAATAAAAATTACATAATTGACCTTGAAACACTATAAAAACCGATTAAAACTCATTTTATTAAAAAAACCGTATATTATATATATAATTGAAAATAATTCACGAAAAATAGTTTTAATTAGTTAAAAATACCAAATATTTTGTAGAAATCATTTTTATACCTTAAATAAATATTAAAACCAATTAAATTACATTTTTAGACAATTTAGGGTAAAATTACCAAAATACCCCTATATATATAAATATACTTAAATTACTTCAAAAATTCACCAAAAATCATACAATTATCCAAAATTAATTTTCTCAACATATTTATCAATAATATCAATAATTAAACTCAATTAACCAATTAAATTCAAATAAAAACACATTTAACCTAATTTTTCCAAAATTCCATAAACTTCAATAATTCAAAATAAATACTTAGAAATTCATAAAAATTCCAAATAAATTCCTATAATTCATTTCAACACATAATTTAACCATAAAATCCAATTTCATAATTTAAATAATTAATTTCCGAAAATTAGAAAATAATATTAAAATATTCAAAAATACCCAAAAATCCAAACAATCTCCAAAAATTCTACAAAAATTCATACATGAAGATTAAGCTACTAGGAACAACATTTGTGAAGGAAGTTTTCATGAATCAATCAATTCGAAGCTCAAAAAAATCGAAAACCCTAATAGGCCGAAATTGACAAATCGAAAACTAAGCAATTCTAGACCATTTTTGCTCAAACCAAAGCTAGAATCACACTCACCGGAGCTCAAGGAGAAGAAAGAGACCGGCGGTGTCAAAAACGGTGGCCGGAATCGGCGTGATCGACGGTGGATCGATTTTCGGCTTCTCCGGCCAAAATCGATCTCCCGACGCCGGAAATGGCCTCCACAGGCTGCGAAACTGGTCGGGGAAGATGGTGGCACACCGGACGGCGCACCCACGGTGAAGGAACGGCGTGACAGACGCTCGGACGGCAAGGGGAAGGATCGGGGAAGAAGAAGGAGACTCGGGGGCTAAAGTGTAATTTGGCAAACTTTTGTAATTTTGACAAATATATGTATATATATATACTTTATACTATATATTAAAATAATATTAAATTACACACATCAAATATACACCACACACATAAAAATATTAATATTTTAATAATTTATACTAAATAAAATTAATTAAATAACAATAAAACAATTAAATACTTAATAAAATATTAGGGTAATAATAAACCCTAATTAAATAATTATTCACACACAGGCTTTATTTAATAATTTAAAAATATGTATGAGTTCATGCAAGTCTGTAAATACCTTTAAAATAATTAATAATACATTGTTTACGTGAAAATTTCCCCGAAAATGCAAGTCCCGGGAAAATTTTACGTAAAACACTGAAAATAATATACAGTAATTAAAATAGGTTTAAAATACATATCAACTCGTAAAAATATCATATAAAATACAGAAATCGTTAACACTGCATATCCCGGTACAGTGTAAAAATATTTTAAAAACACGGGATATTACAGAAATATATTTAAAAACATTTTAAATATAATTTATTAATAAAACATGCATATAATTTAATATATACCAAAAAATAAACCAAAAATAAACTAAAAATATACTTAAATACAAATCACATTATTTATGAATATTTAATCAAAATAAAACATATATTTCTAAAATTATGCATCCTAAAGCACATATATATAAAATAGTAACTCACACTTAGTGCGCTCCACGAGATGGGTCCGACGAGCCTGGTGTCACGACCCAAAACAGGGGCCATGACCGGCGAGGAATGGGAATTCTTTCGAATCCGGAACCCTTAGCAAGCCTAAAAATAAAATAAACATGCAATAATAACAATAACAATATAATATGCAGCGAAAATAAAAATCATAATATCATAATATTATTCACATCAACTGGATTTAAATCAAAATCTCATCTCATAGATATATAATCTCTTTAATACAAATCCAGTTTCAATATAATACATCTCTTTAAAATAAAATACATAAAATCCAATACTTTAATTCACAACTACTGCAGTGTCTAGATAAAATAAATAAGACTCAAGTAAATAATTTACACAAAGAAGCCGGGGCGGAAGAAATTCGGCATATCGACCTGCTATTGAGGTCTGAAGAAGTTGACTCTCCTGAAAAATAGTCAACGGAGGGGAGTCAGACCTCATTGAGTGAATTACTATAATATATATACATACACACTAAGTGATAATGCATACAGTTAACAGTATATATAATATGTATATATACAGGAAATTGCACACAGATGCAATAAAATCATTTTATATATATTTTGATTAAAAATCATCTTTTATGAAGGATCACATAGAACCCTAGAATATCGCAACCTCAGAAAATAGTGTTAAACAACACTCTAGCCATACAGGCTCACTTATTCCAAGTATATCCACTTAATCCATTTGGACAGTAGACTGGCCCCGAGACACTAAGTCAATCGAGCTCCAGCAGTCTGACTGCCAGTGTGATTGGCCCCGAGACACTTGGTCAACCGAGCTCCAGCAATCACACCCAAACCACATCTCACACATCCAATAATCACATTCAAATCAATATTCACAAATAAGTTAGTAATATAGCCTAAAGCTATAGGCGTACCGGTACGTACTCGGTCCTAGTGTTGCCCACTAGGTAGCACGTTCTATCGATATCCTTCATTAATAAATAATATAAAACATTCATTCACAATAAATGATGCATGGATTTAAATGAAATAGCAATATAAACCATATATATATACCGGAAATATACCAAAAGTAAACCAGGTATATTTCGAGTATATATATATCAAATGCATTCAATCAAATTATAAATTAAGCTGGAAATATATTTAAAAACATTTTAAGTATATTTTATTTACAAAACATGCATATAATTTAATATATACCAAAAATATACTTAATGTAAACTTAAGAAATAATCAAATTATTTATGCATATTTAATCAACATAAAACATGCATTTCTAAATCATGCATCCTAAGCATATATATATAGTATAGTAACTCACCTAATGCGCTCCTCGAGATGGGTCCGACGGGCCTGGTCCACTAGCCCTTGGTCTCGACGCAACTAAACAAACAATAAATAATAGACATCAGAATAAACCTAACAGAAATCCTAGAATTCAATCTAGAGTATTAAAATACGGAAACAGAATTAGGGTTCGACTGGACATCACATTTTACAAGAATTCTACCAAAAATTCGGCAGAACCTCCCCTGTAAAACGGACATCTCTCTACTCAAAAGAGTAGAGCCGACCCTGCAAAGAAATACACTTCGAGAAACTACACAAGGCACAATCAAAATCCCACGGTCGGACTCCAAACTACAGTCTACCGACCGGGGTCCACAAACACAGAATAATTCCCGAAATACCAAAAATATCCTTACAACATAGAAATTCATTTTATAAGTAGAAATTACATAATTAACCTTTAAACACTGTAAAAACCGATAAAAACTCATTTTATTAGAAAAACCATATATTATATATATAATTGAAAATAATTCACGAAAAATAGTTTTAATTAGTTAAAAATACTAAATAATTTATAGAAATCATTTTTATACCTTAAATAATTATTAAAACCAATTAAATTACATTTTTAGACAATTTAGGGTAAAATTACCAAAATACCCCTATATATATATAAATATACTTAAATTACTTCACAAATTCACCAAAAATTATACAATTATCCAAAATTAATTTTCTCAACATATTTATCAATAATATCAATAATTAAACTCAATTAACCAATTAAATTCAAATAAAAACACATTTAACCTAATTTCTCAAAATCACATAAACTTCAATAATTCAAAATAAATACTTAGAATTTCATAAAAATTCCAAATAAATTCCTATAATTCATTTCAACACCTAATTTAACCATAAACCCCAATTTCATAATTTAAATAATTAATTTCCGAAAATTAGAAAATAATATTAAAATATTCAAAAATACCCAAAAATCCAAACAATCTCCAAAAATTCTACGAAAATTCGTACATGTAGATTGAGCTACTAGGAACAACATTTGTGAAGGGAGTTTTCATGAATCATTCAATTCAAAGCTCAAAAAAAATCAAAAACCCTAATGTGACCGAAATTGAAAATTCAAAACCTAAGCAATTCTAGACCATTTTAGCTTAAACCAAAGCTAGAATCACACTCACCAGAGCTCAAGGAGAAGAAAGAGACTGGCGATGTCGAAAATGGTGGCCGGAGGAGGGAGAAACAGCAAAGGGAAGATTTCGGCCAAAAATGGAAAATGGAGCTGCCGGCGCCGAGGAAGGGAGCTGCTGTCGGCGGGGGATGGCTGGGAACGGCGGTGGCAAGCCGGGAGGCACACCGACGGTAGGTGGCCGGAGTTGCAGCGGGAGGGAAGGGAGGATGGTGGTCGGGCGCGCGGGAGGAAAGAAGAAGAAGAAGAAGAAGAAAGAAAAAGAAAAGAAAAAGAAAAGAAAAAGAAAGAAAAGAAAAAAGAAAAAAGAAAAAGAAAAAAAAATAATATTAAAATAATAATAAAAATAAAATAAAATAAATAATTTTAATAATTTAATATTAAATAAAATACTTAAATAACAATAAATGAATAAACAAATAATAAAATATTAGGGTAATATATTAAACCCTAATTAAATAAATATATACACACACAGACTTTATTTAGTATTTTAAAAATATGCATGAGTTCATGCAAGTCCGAAAATATATTTAATATAATTAATAATAAATTGTTTACGTGAAAATTTCCCCGAAAATGCAAGTCCCGGGAAAATTTTACGTAAAACACTGAAAATAATACACAGTAATTAAAATAGGTTTTAAATACATATTAACTCGTAAAAATATTATATAATATACAGAAATTATTAACACTACATATCCCGGTACAGTGTAAAAATATTTTTAAAAAAACACGGGATATTACATCTAGTCCACTAGACCTCGGTCTCGGCACAACTAAAAAAACAATAAATAACGACGGAATCAAAATAAACCTAATAGAAAATCTTAGAACTCGATCTAGAATATTAAACACAGAATCGAAATTAAGGATCGACCGGACATCACGTTTTATGAGAATTCTACCAAAAATTTGACAGAACCTCCCATGTAAAACGGACATCTCTCTACTCAAAGAGTAGAGCCGACTCTGCAAAGAAACACACTTTAAAAAACAGGCTCAACCACTCATCCACAACCCCTCAGTCGGACTCCAAACTACAGTCTACCGACCGGGGTCCACAATCACAGAACAATTACAGAAATACCAAAAATACCCTTATAACATAGAAATTCATTTTATAGGTAGAAATTACATAATTAACCTTTAAACACAGTAAAAACCGATAAAAACTCATTTTATTAGTAAAATCGTATATTATATATATAATTGAAAATAATTCACGAAAAATAGTTTTAATTAGTTAAAAATACTAAATAATTTGTAGAAATCATTTTTATACCTTAAATAACTATTAAAACCAATTTAATTACATTTTTAGTCAATTTAGGGTAAAATTACCAAAATACCCCTATATATATAAATATACTAAAATTCATTCAAAAATTCACCAAAAATAGTATAATTATCCAAGAATTAATTTTCTCAACATATTTATCAATAATATCAATAATTAAACCCAATTAAACAATAAATTTCAATTAAAAATACAATTAACCTAAATTTCCCAAAATTACATAAACTAATTAAATTCAAAATAAATACATAGAAATTCATAAAAATTCCAAATAAATTCCTATAATTCATTTAAACACCTATAATTATCATAAAACACAATTTCATAATTTAATTAATTAATTTCCAAAAATTAGAAAATAATATTAAAATATTCAAAAATACCCAAAAATCAAAATAATCTCCAAAAATTCCACAAAAATTCATACATGTAGATTAACCTAAGGGGAACAACATTTGTGAAGGAATTTTTCATGAATAAATCAAATTAAAGTCCAAAAAATTCAAGAACCCTAATATGGCCGAAATCGAAAATTCGAAACCTAAGCAAATCAAGACAATTTCAAGTGAAACAAAGCTTGGAATCACACTCACTGGAGCTCAAGGAGAAGAAAGAGACCGGTGGTGTCAAAAATGGTGGCTGAAAACATCGTGATCGATGGTGAAGAAGAATTCAGCTTCTCCGGCCAAAACCGACCTCCAGATGTTGGAAACGGCTGCAACAGGCGGTGAGGAAGGCTGAGGAAGGTGGTGGCACGCCGGAAGGCACACCAATGGCAAGAAATCAGCGTGACAGTGGTCGGACGGTGGTGGGGAACAATCGGGGAAGATGGAGTTCACTCGGGGGCAATTCGATAATTTTCCAAAATTTTGGTTTTTTGACATATTATATGTATATATATATACTTTACACTATATAATAAAATAATATTAAATTACACACATTAAATATGCACCACACACATATAATTTAATATTTTAAAATTTAATAATAAATAAAAATAATGAAATAACAATAAAACTAAGAAATAAATAATAAAATATTAGGGTAATATTAATTAAACCCTAATTAGATAAATACGTACACATATACACGTTATCTAGTATTTTAAAATATGTATGAGCTCATGCAAGTCCGTAAATCTATTTAAAATAATTAATAGTAAATTATTTACGTGAAAATACAAGTCCAGGGAAAATTTTACGTAAAGGACTTTAAATAATATACAATGATTAAAATAGGTTTTAAATACACATCAACTCGTAAAAATATCAATATATATATACAAAAATTATTAACACTGCATATCCCAATGCAGTATTAAAATATTTAAAAATACGGGATATTACAGAAGCCAAGGCAGCTCTAGCGAGAGGATGGAAGAGGCGCAATAACAGTGGAGGGTCGGGACATGCAGGAGGAGGAGAAAGAAATGGATTCTGAAACTTGTTTTGTATATATATATATATATATATATATATATATATATATATATATATATATATATATTAAACTACAACCTTATAATATAATATAATAAACTTTAATTTAGTTTAATCCCTACCACAAATAATACGCACATATAATCTCACACACTAATAATTACACATACATAAAAATAAACACATAGAATTATCATATAAAAATAACAATATTAAAAATCATAATTATTAAATAATTAATAATACAAATAACGTGTCACGACCCAAAATAGGGGCTATGACCGGCGCTAGGGAACGAGAATTCTTTCGAATCCGGAACCCGTAGCAAGCCTAAAAATAAAATAAAACATGCAATAGTAATAATAAAAACACAATTAAGTAAAATACTATGCAACGGAATAAAATCATAAACATCAAAATAATATTTCCACCAAATGAAATTAAATCAAATCCTGATCTCATATATAAATAAACTATTTTAATACAAATCCAGTTCAAATTCTTAAAATACATAACTCATACAAATATACTACAATATCTTTTAACAATTTTACGACTACTGCAGTGTCTAGATCATAAAATAAAACTCAGATAAGCAGTTTACATAAAGAAGCCGGAGCGGAAGAAATCCAGTGTAAAGGCCTGCTACTGAGGTCTGAAAATGATGACTCTCTTGAAAAATAGTCAATGGAGGGGAGTCAGACCTCACTGAGTGAATTACTATAATATATAAACATGCATACTAAATGCCAATGCACACAGTCAAAAGTATATATAATATGTATGTATACAAGCAAATACACACATATGCAATAAAAATCATTTTATATATTTTTATTGAAAATCACTGTTTATGAAGGATCAAATAGAACCCTAGAAAATCGCAACCTCAAATAGTGTTAGATAACACTCTAGCCATACAGGCTCACTTATTCCAAAATATTCACTTATTCCATTTAGACAGTAGACTGGCCCCGAGACACTAAGTCAACCAAGCTCCAGCAGTCTAATTGTCAGTGTGATTCGCCCCGAGACACTTGGTCAACCGAGCTCCAGCAATCACACTCCCAAATCATATCTCACACATCAAATAATCAAATCCAATCAATATCCACAAATGGTTAGTAATATAGCCTAAATACTTGTCACGACCCAAAACAGGGGCCATGATCAGCGCGGAACGGGGAATTCTTTCGAATCCAGAACCCGTAGCAAGCCTAAAAAAATAAAATAAATCATGCTATAACAATAACCATATAATATGCAACGGAAAATAAAAATCATAATATCATAATATCATCCATATCAACTGGATTAATTCAAAACTCATCTCATCATATAAATGTATAATCTTTAATACAAATCCAGTTTCAATATAATACATTTCTTTAAAATAAAGTACATGAAATCCAATACTGTAATTCACAACTACTGCAGTGTCTAGATAGAATAAATAAGACTCAAGTAGACAATTTACATAAAGAAGCCGGGGCGGAAGAAATCCGGCGTATCGACCTGCTACTGAGGTCTGAAGAAGTTGACTCTCCTGAAAAATAGTCAACGGAGGGGAGTCAGACCTCACTGAGTGAATTACTATAATATATATACATACACACTAAGTAATAATGCATACAGTCAACAGTATATATATAGTATGTATATATACAGGCAAATTCATACAGATGCAGAAAAATCATTTTTATATATTTTACTGAAAAATCCCAATTTATGAAGGATCACATAGAACCCTAGAATATCGCAACCTCAGAAAATAGTGTTAAACAACACTCTAGCCACACAGGCTCACTTATTCCAAATATATCCACTTAATCATTTAGACAGTAGACTAGCCCCCGAGACACTAAGTCAACCGAGCTCCAGCAGTCTAACTGCCAGTGTGATTGGCCCCGAGACACTGGGTCAACCGAGCTCCAGCAATCACACCCACAAACCACATCTCACATATCGATAATCATAATCAAATCAATATCCACAAATAGTTAGTATTATAGCCTAAATACTATAGGCGTACCGGTACGTACTCGGTCCTAGTGCTGCCCACTAGGTAGCACGTTCTATTGATATCCTTCATCATTAATAATGTAAAACATTCATTCACAAAAATAAATGATGCATGACTGTACATGAATTAACAATATAAACCATATATATACCGGAAATATACCAAAAGTAAACCAGGTATATTTCAAGTATATATAATTCAAATGAATTCAATCAAATTATAAATTAAGCTGGAAACGTATTTTAAAAACATTTTAAATATATTTTATTCACAAAACATGCATATAATTTATTATATACCAAAAATAAACCAAAAATATACTTAATGTAAACTTCAGAAATAATCAAATTATTTATGCATCTTTAATCAATATAAAACATGCATTTCTAAATCATGCATCCTAAGCATATATATATAGTATAGTAACTCACCTAATGCGCTCCACGAGACAGGTCCGACGGGCTTGGTCCACTAGCCCTCGGTCTCGGCGCAACTAAACAAGAAATAAATAACCGATATCAGAGTAACCCTAATAGAAATCCTAGAATTCAATCTAGAGTATTAAACATAGAATCGAAAAATTAGGGTTCGACTGGACATCACGTTTTACGAGAATTCTACCGAAAATTCGGCAGAACCTCCCCTGTAAAACGGACATCTCTCTACTCAAAAGAGTAGAGCCGACCCTGCAAAGAAAATACACTTCAAAAAAATGAGCTCAACACAATCAAAAATCCACAACCCCTCGGTTGGACTCCAGACTACAGTCCACCGACCGGGATCCACAAACACAGAATGATTCCAGATATACCGAAAATATCCTTACAACATAGAAATACATTTTATAGATAAAAATTACATAATTGACCTTGAAACACTATAAAAACATATTAAAAACTCATTTTATTAGAAAAACCATATATTATATATATAATTGAAAATAATTCACGAAAAATAGTTTTAATTAGTTAAAAATACCAAATATTTTGTAGAAATCATTTTTATACCTTAAATAAATATTAAAACCAATTAAATTACATTCTTAGACAATTTAGGGTAAAATTACCAAAATACCCCTATATATATAAATATACTTAATTTACTTCAAAAAATTCACCAAAAATCATACAATTATCCAAAATTAATTTTCTCAACATATTTATCAATAATATCAATATTTAAACTCAATTAACCAATTAAATTCAAATAAAAACACATTTAACCTAATTTTTCCAAAATTCCATAAACTTCAATAATTCAAAATAAATACTTAGAAATTCATAAAAATTCCAAATAAATTCCTATAATTCATTTCAACACCTAATTTAACCATAAACTCCAATTTCATAATTTAAATAATTAATTTCCGAAAATTAGAAAATAATATTAAAATATTCAAAAATACCCAAAAATCCAAACAACCTCCAAAAATTCTACAAAAATTCATACATGAAGATTAAGCTACTAGGAACAACATTTGTGAAGAAAGTTTCCATGAATCATCCAATTCGAAGCTCAAAAAAAAAAATGAAAACCCTAATGTGACCGAATTGAGTTTTAGCTCAAACCTCAAAATCCACTTGATTTCAGGCCAAAAGGAGCTTAGAATTGGAATCACCGGAGCTCAAGGAGTCGATGAAGACCGGCGGTGCACGAAATGGTGGCCGGAATCGTCGTCGACGGCAAAAAGCTCAACTTGCTGCCATGGCGGATTCCGGGCGTTCCAGCGGGCTTCCGGCGGCCTGGTCACGTCGGAGAGGAAGAGGAATGAAGGGGAAGGAGGTTGGCGGCAGTTGGTAGCGGCGAGGGGCGGTCCGGCGTGCTGGAATGGGAGGCGCAGTGATGGTTGTCGATCGGGAGAGAAGAAGGAGAGGGAGGGGGCAAAATGGTAATTTGGCAATTCTTTTTGATTTTGATGTATATATGTATATATATATACCTTATACTATATATTAAAATAATATTAAATTACACACATCAAATATACACCACACACATAAAAATATTAATATTTTAATAATTTATACTAAATAAAATTAATTAAATAACAATAAAACAATTAAATACCTAATAAAATATTAGGGAAATAATAAACCCTAATTAAATAAATATACACACACCGACTTTATTTAATACTTAAAAATATGTATGAGTTCATGCAAGTCCGTAAATACCTTTAAAATAATTAATAATACATTGTTTACGTGAAAATTTCCCCGGAAATGCAAGTCCCGGGAAAATTTTACGTAAAAACACTGGAAATAATACACAATAATTAAAATAGGTTTAAAATACATATTAACTCGTAAAAATATCATATAAAATACAGAAATTATTAACACTGCATATCCCGGTACAGTGTAAAAATATATTTTTAAAAACACGGGATATTACAATACTATAAGCGTACCGGTACGTACTCAGTCCTAGTGTTGCCCACTAAGTAGCACATTCTATTGATATCCTTCATTGAAATATAAAGCATACATTCACAAAAGTAAATGATGCATGAATTGAATAAAATAGCAACATAAACCATATATATACTAGAAATATACCAAAAGTAAACCAGGTATATTTTGAGTATATATACATCAAATAAATCCAATATAATTGTAAAATAAACTAAATATATATTTAAAAACATTTTAAATATGAATGTTTAATAAAGCATGCATATAATTGAAAAATATATCGAAAATAAACTAAAGATAAACCAAAATAAACTAAAAATAACTTAAATACTAATTGAATTATTTATGCATAATTAATTAAAATAAAACATACATTTCTAAATCATGCACCCTAAAGCATATATATATAATAGTAACTCACAAATTATTGCGCTCCTCGAGATGGATCCGATGGGCCTCGGTCTCAACGTAACTAAACAAACAAATGATAACAGGAATCGGAACAAATCTAATGGAAACTCCTAAAACTCGATCTAGATTGCTAGACACAGAATTAAATCAGAATCCGATCGGACATTACGTTTTACAAGAATTCTACCAAAAATTTGGCAGAACCTCCCCTGTAAAATGGACATCTCTTTACTCAAAGAGTAGAGCTAGCCCTACAAAGAAACACACTGAAAAAAATAGGCACAGAACCACAATCACAACCCCTCGGTCGGACTCCAAGCTACAATTTACTAACCGAGGTCAACAATTCACTGAATATTCACAAAAATACCGAACTACTCTTGTATACTAAAAATACATTTTATCAGTAGAAATTATGTAATTAACCCTAAAACACATTAAAAACCGATAAAACTCATTTATTTAGAAAATCGTATATTATATACATAATTTGAAAATAATTTATGAAAAATAGTTTTAATTAGTTAAAAATACTAATAATTTGTAGAAATCATTTTTATACCTTAAATAACTATTAAAACCAATTTAATTACATTTTTAGCCAATTTAGGGTAAAATTACCAAAATACCCATATATATATAAATATACTAAAATAAATCCAAAAATTCACCAAAAATAATATAATTGAACAAAAATTAATTTTCTCAACATATATATCAATAATATCAATAAATAACCTCAATTAACTAATTAATTTCAATTAAACACACAATTAACCCTATTTTTCCAAAATTACATAAACTAATTAAATTCAAAATAAATACATAAAAATTCACAAAAATTCCAAATAAATTTCTATAATTCATTTCAACACCTATATTTATCATAAAACACAATTTCATAATTTAATTAATTAATTTTCGAAAATTAGAAAATAATAATAAAATATTCAAAAATACCCAAAAATCAAAATAATTTCCAAAAATTCTACAAAAATTCATACATGAAGATTAAGCTAAGGGGAACAAATTTTGTGAAGGAATTTTTCATGAATAAATCAATTGAAGCTCAAAAAAAATGGGAAACCCTAATAGGCCGAAATTGCAAAATCGAAACCTAGGCAAATCTAGACCATTTTAAGTGAAACAAAGCTTGGAATCACACTCACCAGAGCTCAAGGAGAAGATAGAGACCAGCAGTGTCAAAAATGGTGGTCGGAATCGGCTTGATCGACGTTGAGAAGAGTTTCGGCTTCTCCGGCCAAAACAAGCTTCCCGACGCTGGAAATGGGCTCTGCTGGCGGTGGAACATGCTGAGGACGATGGTGGCTCGCCGGGAGGCACAGTGACAACAAGAGAACGGCATGGCAGTAACCGGAAAGTGGATGGGGACGATCGAGAAGAAGGGGAAGGGAAGAATGGCAAATTCATAAATATAGCTAACTTTATATTTTTGACAATAATTTTTATATATATGTATATTTATATACTCACACTATATATTATAATAATATAAAATCTCACACACATTAAATATACACCACACACATTTTTTAATATATTTAATAATTTTATACACCTAAAAATATTTAAATAATATTAAAACTAAATAATAAATAATAAAAATTATGGTAATTAATTAAACCCTATTTTAATTTAAATATATACACATATATACACTGTATTTAGCACTTAAAAAATATATATGAGTTCATGCAAGTTTGTAAAATTGTTTAAAATAATTAATATTAAATTATTTACGTATTAATTTCCTTGAAAATAAAATTCCCGAGAAAATTTTACGTAAAGCACTTAAAATAATATAAACAATTAAAATAAACTTTAAATAAATATCAACTCATAAAACATCAAAGATATATATATATATATATATATAAATTATTAACATTGCATATCCCGATGCAGTATTAAAATATTTAAAAACGCGGGATATTACATAACGTATATTTAATAAAATAATAAAAACACCATAGAAATAATAATGTACATAAAGTAGTTTTATTAAATGATAATAAAAATAATAACCATCGAAATGATAACACAACACAATTGCTATTAAATAAATAATATTTATGAAATAGTTTAATTATGCATTAATATAAATCAGTAAAAATAAAATAATAGTGATGTTCTCAAAATATTAATAATACTTGAAGCACGTAAATTAATAAAATAAGGTTAGTACTTAAAAAGAATATTAAGATAACCGTGCACTAATTTAACGTTATTAAAATAATAGTATTCAAAAATAATAATCATACCTAATGGAATTTAGACGTCCAAAAAAATAAATTCCAAATTACTATATTTACGTAGAAAATTCAATTAAACAGAAAATAATGATAATAAATCACCAAATAATTAAATATAACTCTTAAACTTTATTAACATTGCATATCTCATTATTTAATAAAATAATTTAAATAACAGGGTTATCACAGTCTCCCCTCCTTATAAGAATTCGTCCTTGAATTCCAAGAAAAGAATAGACAAGAATCGAGGAGGAAAGAGATACGGGTAAGAAGCTTGTATCTCAACTTCAATCTCCCAAGTAAGTTCTTCCTCGTTATTGCTTCACCACAACACCTTGACTATCCGAAATTGTTTCGAATGTAACTATTGAATTTGATAATCTATAATCACAACTGATTCCTTTCTGAACTTTAGATCTTCATTCAGTTCTACATTGTCCAACTGCAACATGTGTGAAGTGTCCAAAATATACTCTCTCAGTATTGAGACATGGAACACTAGATGCACATGAAATAGATTTGGAGGCGAAGCCAATCAATATGCAACCTTACCAAGTCTCATCATACCATTTTTCTGAGACACCTTTAGAAACACAGTCTTTAATCTGAAACTCCATATCTCTGTGCCTAGGATCCGCATAGCTCTTCTGCCTGCTAACTGCGGTCTTTAATCGGCTTTTGATCACAGTAACTTTCTCTGTTGCATTATGGACAATCTGAGGTTTAAATAAGACTTTCTTCCATACAAGCCTCATATGGTGTTATTTCGATATTGCCATGGTAGCTGTTATTATAAGTGAATTCTACAAGTGGCAAATAATCAACCCAGCTACCTCCCAGATCCAAAACACACATCTTCAACATATCTTTCAGCGTTTGGATTGTCCTCTCAAACTAACCATCTGTCTGAGGATGAAAAGCAATACTGAAATCCAACAAGGTGCTCATCGCTTCCAGCAGCTTTTATCAAAATTGAGAGGTAAACGTTGTACCTCTACCATATACAATGAACACAGGTATTCCACGCAGGCATACAATGTGCTTCATATATAGTTTAGCCAACTTAACTACTGAATAAGTGCCTTTCATTGGCCAAAAATTAGCTAACTTAGTCAATCTGTCTATAGTCACCCAGATGGAATCGCATCCATTCTTTGAATGAGGTAACCAACCACAAAATTCATAGCAATTCTCTCTCATTTCCACTCAGGGTTCAAAAGAGATTGAAGCTTCCCATAAGGCTTCTGATGTTTAGTTTTCACTTGTTGGCAAGTTAATCACTTAGAAATATAATCAGCTACATCCTTCTTCAATCCATCCCACTAGCACTGATCCTTAATACTGTAGTACATCTTGGTAACATTTGGATGTACACTGTAAGCTCATATAAAATCTCTTTTCTCAAATTCCAACATCAACCCCATTTAATTAACTTGTGCATCTCTTACCAGAAGATCATTCTATGATGAAATTCCATGATGACATGCTATGATGAAATGGTATAATGAAATGTTATGATGAAATGCTAGAATGAAATGTTATGATGAAATGTTGTAATGATATGCTATGATGATATGATAAAATGTTATAATGATGTTAGATTTTATCCTCTAAAACTCAAATAACCATTAGATCAACGGTCTTCTTCAGCAATTATAAATTATTCTAACAAACATCTAGCCATATAACTTCACATTCTTCTTGGGTCATAGGAGCTGCAATTCTAGAGAATTCTGCTCAAATCTCCTATAATATCCAGCTAAACCCAGAAGATTGCAAATCTCCATAGCTGTAGTCAGTCTGAGCCACTCAGTTACTACTTCGATCTTTTGGGGATCCACTTGAATACTACCTTTAAATGCCACATATCCAAGAAAGCAACACTCTATGACCAGGGATCACACTTCATGAATTCAGCATAAAGCTGGCATTCTCTTAGTGTCTGTAGTATAATCCTCAAGTGATATACGTGCCCTTTCATTCACTTCGAATACGCTAGTATATCATTAATGAAGACTACTACAAACTGATCCATAATTAATGATAACCCGACTTCAAATCAATATTAGAAAAGAATTGTGCACCTTGAAGTTGATTAGATAGATTATTTATCCTTAGGAGAGGATACTCATTTAGTCTTATGTAATCAACACACAGTCTGGGTGTTCCGTCCTTCTTCTTCACCAACAGCACTAGTGCACCCCAAGGAGAAACACAAGGTTTGATAAAACCCTTGTCTAACAGATCTTGTAATTGCTCCTACAGCTTTGCAAGAGCCATTATTTACAATTCCATCAAAATAGGAGCTATATCAGGAACCATATTGATACAGAATTCAATCTCTGTGAGGTGGTAAATCTGACAACTCATCAGGAAAAATATCAGGAAACTCATAGGCAATTGAAACATCTGTGAGAGACAACTTCTCCACTGAAGTATCCCTGACTAGCACCAAGTATTCCCGATAACCCTTCCTCATCATCTTCCTAGCAGTGATAGTGGGGATAAGATTCTGAGGTGCATAACTCATGCCACCAACAAATCTAAATTCTTCTTCAATAAGAATTCTAAAGTCACCTCTTTACTCCAATAATCAACCACTACATAGTGATGAAACAATAATCCATTCTCTATATCACATCAAGGTCAATTGCACCTAAAATACTAAAATCACTAATAACCCACTAAATTCCAATTCTTAGTTTGGATGCCAATGTATGTCGAACTTAATCCTGCAACATACAGTTTTACCAGTCTCTTCCTACACTATATCACATCTATAACATGACGTGATATATTGAAGAGTTTACAGGTATTCTTCTCAACTGACTGCTCTTCTCTTACTCTGTGCAATAATAGCCATAATTGCTGCTTGTTCAAGTTCAAAAGGAATGCTTGTACTGCTTACAATGACTACCTTAACCTTTGAGTTACAGTTGCCTTGACCTACCTTTATACTAGATAGGTGTAGTAGGGCAGAAACTGTAACCACAACCTTAAATTGAAAAGATTGATTACCAATATTATCTCTATAGAAGAAATAATTCACATTTATGATGCTGAAAGGACAAAGAAATTAACAGGATTTAGAATATAGAATATATGCAGAACTAACATATCTCAAGTTCACTACTGAAAAAGAAATTACATCTACTGTACAATCAAAGGTATCAACACTGCACCTTGCGAAACTCCTATTGCATAAGCAACATTATCGCAATGCTAAGCCACAAGCTCCTCATTCTGTTGTTCCCGCTGTTTATGGCGATCATCTAGCCTTCTAAGTCCATCTCTACCCCTATGCCTAATAGGCTGCATAGGGGGTAGAACCTCATGCTTAAAAGATTATCTATCATCGATCTCATCGACCGATGGAGCAACTCACGCTCATGGCAATCAGAAAAGAGCAAAAACAAAAAAAGTAATTCAAACAATCACAAACATTAACAGACACCCTAACGGTTACATGGAATTCCTAATACAAGGAAGACTTTTTAAAGACATGATTGAACTTAATTTAACTGCAATAGTTCCAAAGAAAACACGACTCGATAACTTAGGTCCACATCTCTAAACCAAGGCTCTGATACCAACTTTGCCACGACTCAAACTAGGAGTCATGACCGGTGCTAGGGAACAGGAATTCTTTCGAATCCGGAACTCGTAGCAAGCCTAAGAAAATAAAATCACATGATAAATAATTAAAAGTATGACAGAATTAAAATTTTTTAAATCAATATATAATATAAATACTCCAAATCCTTTCATAAATGAATACATATTCGTATAGTGTTCAAATAAAAATTCTTATAGTATTTAATATCAAAACAAAATAATATACTTCTGATACAATAACACTACTACTGCAGTTTCTAGAATACAAATTAGAGTTTAGAATATATACATTTACATAAAATAGCTGGGACAGAAGAACACTGATGAGGAACATGTATATGTATATTCACGCATTCCACACATATGCCAACTCTGCTTATGTAAATATACAAAATGCAGAAAATGTTTAGTTTAGTTCATGAAGGATCCATAGAACCTGTCACGACCCAAAACAGGGGCTATGATCGGCACTAGGGAACGGGAATTCTTTCGAATCTGGAACCCGTAGCAAGCCTAAAATAAAGTAAAACATGCAATATAAATAATAACACATTTAAGTAAAATATTATGCAATGGAATAAAATCATAAATATCAAAATAATATTTCCGCCAAATGAAATTAAATCAAAACCTCATCTCATATATAAATAAATCTTTTAATACAAGTTTCAGTTTAAATATTTAAAGTACATATCTTATATAAGTATAATACAACAATCTCATAGTCGACCATAACTACTGCAGTGTCTAGATCATAAAATAAAACTCAGATAAGTAGTTTACATAAAGAAGCCGGAGCGGAAGAAATCCGGCGTACAGGCCTGCTACTGAGGTCCGATGAAGATGACTCTCCTGAAAAATAGTCAACGGAGGGGAGTCAGACCTCACTGAGTGAATTACTATAATATATATACATGCATACTAAATGCCAATGCACACAGTCAAAAGTATATATAATATGTATGTATACAAGCAAATACACACAGATGCAATAAAATCATTTTATATATTTATTGAAAATCACAGTTTATGAAGGATCAAATAGAACCCTAGAAAATCTGTCACGACCCAAAACAGGGGCCATGACCGGCGCTAGGGAACGGGAATTCTTTCGAATCCGGAACCCGTAGCAAGCCTAAAAATAAAATAAAGCATGCAATAAAAATAATAATAATATTATATGCAGCGGAAATAAAAATCATAATATCATAATATTATCCACATCACTGGATTTAATCAAAATCCCAACTCATAAATATATAATCTCTTTAATACAAATCCAGTTTCAATATAATACATCTCTTTAAAATAAAATACATGAAATCCAATACTTTAATTCACAACTACTGCAGTGTCTAGATAAAATAAATAAGACTCAAGTAGACAATTTACATAAAGAAGCCGGGGTGGAAGAAATCCGGCGTATCGACCTGCTACTGAGGTCTGAAGAAGTTGACTCTCCTGAAAAAATAGTCAACGGAGGGGAGTCAGACCTCACTGAGTGAATTACTATAATATATATACATACACACTAAGTGATAATGCATACAATCAACAGTATATATATAATATGTATATATACAGGCAAATTCATACAGATTTAGAAAAATCATTTTTATATATATTTTACTGAAAAATCCCAGTTTATGAAGGATCACATAGAACCCTAGAATATCGCAACCTCAGAAAATAGTGTTAAACAACACTCAAGCCATACAGGCTCACTTAATCCAAATATATCCACTTAATCCATTTGGACAGTAGACTGGCCCCGAGACACTAAGTCAACCGAGCTCCAGCAGTCTGACTGCCAGTGTGATTGGCCCCGAGACACTTGGTCAACCGAGCTCCAGCAATCACACCTAAACCACATCTCACATATCAAATAATCATATCAAATTAATATCCACAAATAGTTAGTAATATAGCCTAAATACTATAGGCGTACCGGTACGTACTCGGTCCTAGTGCTGCCCACTAGGTAGCACGTTCTATCGATATCCTTCATTAATAATATAAATCATTCATTCACAATAAATGATGCATGAATTTAAATGAAATAGCAATATAAACCATATATATATACCGGAAATATACCAAAAGTAAACCAGGTATATTTCGAGTATATATATATCAAATGCATTCAATCAAATTATAAATTAAGCTGGAAATATAATTAAAAACATTTTAAATATCTTTTACTCACAAAATATGCATATAATTTAGTATATACCAAAAATAAACCAAAAATATACTTAATGTAAACTTAAGAAATAATCAAATTATTTATGCATATTTAATCAACATAAAACATGCATTTCTAAATCATGCATCCTAAGCATATATATATAATATAGTAACTCACCTAATGCGCTCCACGAGACAGGTCCGACGGGCCTGGTCCACTAGCCCTCAGTCTCGGTGCAACTAAACAAGAAATAAATAATCGACATCAGAATAAACCCTAACAGAAATCCTAGAATTCAATCTAGAGTATTAAAATATGGAAACAGAATTAGGGTTCGACTGGACATCACGTTTTACGAGAATTCTACCAAAAATCCGGCAGAACCTCCCCTGTAAAACGGACATCTCTCTACTCAAAAGAGTAGAGCCGACCCTACAAGAAACACACTCCGAAAAACAAGCTCAACACAATCAAAATCCCACGGTCGGACTCCAAACTACAGTCCACCGACCGGGGTCCACAAACACAGAACATATTCCAGATATACCAAAAATATCCTCACAACATAGTAATACATCTCATACGTAGAAATTACATAATTAAACTTAAAACACTGTAAAAACCGATTAAAACTCATTTTATTAGAAAAACCGTATATTATATATATAATTGAAAATAATTCCCGAAAAATAGTTTTAATTAGTTAAAATACTAGATAATTTATAGAAATCATTTTTATACCTTAAATAACTATTAAAACCAATTAAATTACATTTTTAGACAATTTAGGGTAAAATTACCAAAATACCCCTATATATATAAATATACTTAAATTACTTCAAAAATTCACTAAAAATCATACAATTACCCAAAATTAATTTTCTCAACATATTTATCAATAATATCAATATTTAAACTCAATTAACCAATTAAATTCAAATAAAAACACAATTAACCTCATTTTTCCAAAATTCCATAAACTTCAATAATTCAAAATAAATACTTAGAAATTCATAAAAATTCCAAATAAATTCCTATAATTCATTTCAACACCTAATTTAACCATAAACTCCAATTTCATAATTTAAATAATTAATTTCCGAAAATTAGAAAATAATATTAAAATATTAAAAAATACCCAAAAATCCAAAAAATCTCCAAAAATTCTACAAAAATTCATACATGTAGATTAAGCTACTAGGAACAACATTTGTGAAGGAAGTTTTCATGAATCAATCAATTCGAAGCTCAAAAAAATCAAAAACCCTAATAGGCCGAAATTGACAAAATCGAAACCTAAGCAATTCTAGACCATTTAAGCTCAAACCAAAGCTAGAATCACACTCACCGGAGCTCAAGGAGAAGAAAGAGACCGGTGGTGTCGAAAACGGTGGCCGGAATCGGCGTGATCGACGGTGGATTGATTTTCGGCTTCTCCAGCCAAAATCGATCTCCAGACGCCGGAAACGGCCTCCTCAGGCGGCGAAATTGGTCGGGGAAGACGGTGGCACACCCACGGTGAAGAAACGACATGGCATCGACCGGGAACGGAGAAGGGAAGAATCGGGGAAGAAAGGGATGATCGGGGGCAAAATGGTAATTTTCCAAACTTTTTGATTTTTGACAAATATATGTATATATATATACTTTATACTATATATTAAAATAATATTAAATTACACACATCAAATATACACCACACACATAAAATATTAATATTTTAATAATTTATACTAAATAAAATTAATTAAATAACAATAAAACAAATAAATACTTAATAAAATATTAGGGTAATAATAAACCCTAATTAAATAATTATACACACACAGGCTTTATTTAACAATTTAAAAATATGTATGAGTTCATGCAAGTCCGTAAATACATTTAAAATAATTAATAATACATTGTTTACGTGAAAATTTCCCCGAAAATGAAAGTCCCGGGAAAATTTTACGTAAAACACTGAAAATAATACACCGTAATTAAAATAGGTTTTAAACACATATTAACTCGTAAAAATATCACATATATATTCAAAATTATTAACACTGCATATCCCAGTACAGTGTAAAAATATTTTTAAAAAACACGGGATATTACAGTCTCCCCCCCTTACAAGAATTCGTCCCCGAATTCCAAAAAGAAAAGATCAAGAAGGAAAGAGATACGGGTAAGAAGCTCGCATCTTAGCTTCAGTCTCCCATGTATGCTCTTCAACTCTGTCGCTACGCCATAGAACCTTGACCATCGGAATCTGCTTCGATCGTAACTGTCGAACTTGAAAATCAACGATCGCCACAGGTTCTTCCACAAATGTCAAATTTTCACTCACTTCCACACTATCAGGTTGCAACATGTGTGAAGGGTCTGAGATATATTTCCTCAACATCGAGATATGAAATACTGGATGCACCTGTGACATACTCGGAGGCAAATCCAACCGATATGCAACAGTGCCAACTCTCTCCAGAATCTCAAACGGTCCAATATATCTCGGTGCTAAATTACCCTTCTTACCAAATCTCATCACGCCCTTCATCGGAGATACTTTCAGAAAAATAAAGTCTCCAACCTGAAACTCCACATCTCTGCGCCTAGGATCCGCATAACTCTTCTGTCTGCTAACTACGGTCTCTAATCTTCGCTTGATCACGGTGACTTTCTTTGCAGCATCCTGAACCATCTCTGGTCCGGTCAAAACTCTCTCACCAATCTCATCCCAACACAACGAGGATCTACACTTCCTTCCATACAACGCCTCGTATGGTGCCATGCCAATACTGCTATGGTAGCTGTTATTATATGCAAACTCAATAAGTGGCAAATGATCATCCCAGCTACCTCCCAAATCCAAGACACACATCCTCAACATATCTTCCAGTGTCTAGATCGTCCTCTCAGACTGACCATCTGTCTGAGGATGAAAAGCAGTACTGAAATCCAACCTAGTGCCCATCGCTTCCTGCAACTTCTGCCAAAAACGAGAAGTAAACACCAAACCTCTATCTGACACAATGGACACAGGTACTCCATGAAGGCACACAATATGCTTCACATACAACTTCGCCAATCTAGCAACTGAATATGTGGCTTTCACAAGCAAGAAATGTGCAGACTTCGTCAACCTATCTACAATCACCCAGATGGAATCGTATCCATCCTTCGAACGAGGTAAACCGACCACAAAATCCATAGCTATCCTTTCCCACTTCCACTCGGGAATAGGAAGAGGTTGAAGCTTCCCAGAAGGCTTCTGATGTTCGACTTTCACTTGCTGACACGTCAAGCACTTAGCAACATAATCAGCAACATCCTTCTTCAATCCATCCCACCAGTATAGATCTCTGATACTGTGGTACATCTTAGTAACACCTGGATGTACGCTGTAGGCTATAGAATGTGCTTCCTCTAAAATCTCCTCTCTCAAATCATCCACGTCAGGAACACACAATCTACCACTGATCCATAACACACCATCATCATCGAGTGTGAAATCAGTGAACTTCCCTGCTCTGACATTCTCTGCAAGCTCTTCCAGAATAGGATCTCGACTCTGAGCTGCTTTAATCCTATCCCTCAGTACAGATCGTACTTTAAACTGAGCTAACAGTCCACCTGATCTACTAATCTTCATCATCAGACCTTGGTCCACCATCAGATGCAACTCCTGGATCAATGGTCTCCTCTCAACACCGATGTGAGCAAGACTACCTGAGGACTTCCTACTCAAGGCATCTGCTACCACATTAGCTTTACCCAGATGGTAAAGAATCTCGCAATCATAATCCTTCAACAATTCCAACCATCGTCTCTGCCTCAAATTCAAATCTCTCTGTTGGAAAATGTACTTAAGGATCTTATGATCAGTAAATATTTCACAAGTCACCCCGTACAAATAATGTCTCCAAATCTTCAAAGTAAAGATCACTGCAGCCATCTCTAGGTCATGTGTAGGATAGTTCTGCTCATGCTTTTTCAACTACCTCGAAGCATAGGCTATCACCCTTCCATTCTGCATCAACACACAACCAAGACCAATTCTAAAGGCATCACAGTAAACTGTGAACTTATCCACACCATTAGGCAAAGCTAATACTGGCGCTGTGGTCAACTTCTCCTTCAACAATTGAAAACTATTCTCACAAGCTTCTGACCACTCGAATCTAACATTCTTTTGAGTCAAGCGAGTCATAGGGGCTGTAATCCTGGAAAAATCCTGCACAAACCGCCTATAATACCCGGTGAAACCCAGAAAACTTCGAATCTTCGTAACAGAAGTAGGTCTAGGCCACTCAGATACTGCCTCAACCTTCTGTGGATCAACCTGAATACCTTCTTTAGACACTACGTGTCCAAGAAAAGAAACACTCTCTATCCAGAAATCACACTTCGAGAATTTAGCATAAAGCTGATGATCTCTCAGTGTCTGTAGTACAATCCTCAAATGATATACATGCTCTTCCATACTCCTCGAATATACCAGTATATCATCAATGAAGACTACTACAAACTGATCCACATACGGTCTGAATACTCTGTTCATCAGGTCCATAAAAGCTGCTGCTGCATTAGTCAAACCAAAAGACATCACCAGAAACTCATAATGGCCATATCGAGTGCGGAACGCTGTCTTAGGAATATCGGATTCACTGATCCGCAACTGATGATAACCCGACCTCAAGTCAACCTTAGAAAAGAACTGTGCACCCTGTAACTGATCAAACAAATCATCTATCCTCGGGAGAGGATACTTGTTCTTCACCGTCACCTTATTCAACTCTTTGTAGTCAATGCACAGTCTCAGGGTACCATCCTTCTTCTTCACAAACAGGACTGGTGCACCCCAAGGAGAAACACTAGGTCTGATAAAACCTTTATCCAACAACTCTTGCAACTGCTCCTTCAACTCTCTCAACTCTGTAGGAGCCATACGATAGGGTGGCATAGATATAGGAGTAGTACCTGGAACCACATCTATACAGAACTCAATCTCTCTGTGAGGTGGTAAACCTGGCAACTCCTCGGGAAAAACATCAGGAAACTCACAAGCAACTGGAACATCTATGAGTGATAACTTCTCCACTGACGTATCCCTGACCAATGCCAAAAACCCCTGACAACCTTTCCTCAACAACTTCCTAGCTGTAATAGCCGAAATAAGATTCTGAGGTGCTGAACTCCTATCACCAACAAACTTAAACTCTACTTCATCAGGAATTCTAAAAGTCACCTCCTTATTCCTGCAATCGACCACGACAAAGTGCTAAGATAACCAATCCATTCCCAGAATAACATCAAACTCCATCACATCCAACAAAATCAAATCAGTGGGTAATTCTCTATCTCCCATGAGAACTGGACAACCAGAAAGAACAATATCGATGTCCAAAGAATCACTCAGAGGAGTGGCAACAGACAAGGGAAAAGCCATCCTCGAAGCTTGCCAACAAGATTTAGAAGCAAAAATGGGAGAAACAAAGGAATGCGTGGCACCTGGATCAAACAAAACCCAAGCATCCAGGTAACAAACAGAAAGAATACCTGCCACGACTGCATTAGATGCCTGAGCATCCTGCTGAGTCAGATGGAAGACTCTGGCCTGACCTCGACCTCCTTGCTGACTGGTAGAAGCCTGGCCAACACCTCTAGCACCTCCTCTAGTACCTCTACCACGACTCTGCTGTGGAACAAACTGAGTGGAACTCTGATGCTGGGCTGGTGGTAACTGAAATGGCACGGGTGCTGCACTAGCAATCGACTGCTGTGGGAATCACGGAATCTGCTGCTGCTGATACCCGGAATAAGGACACGATCTGGCAAAATGTCCTGTCTGCCCGCATCTGAAGCATGTCAGCGGTGTCAGATAACATGGTCCCTGATGGACTCTACCACAAGTCTGACAAACACTGGCCACTGATCCAGAACTACGACCACTACTATTGCTCGAAGCACCTGACCCAAATCTGAATGATCTACGCTGACCTCCACGGCCATGTCTACTGCTCCGATGCACTCGCTGCTGCTATCTCTGACTCTGCTGAGTCGAACCTTGCTGCTCACTACTCGATCCAACATGAAAACTCGAATACGGAGTAGCCTGCGATCCACTCGACTGAACTCCCAACTGGTAATAATCAGGCATCGCTCCCTGCCTAACTAACCTCAGCTCAATCTCCTTAGCTAGCTCAATCATGGACTCGAGAGTAAGACCTGCTGTAGGCATACCAGCAAAAGCAGAACCCAAACCAGTAACGTACGTAGTAACCGCGAAATACTGATCTCGTATCAGATCCTCAGCATATCTACCCAAACGAAGAAACTCTCGGGTATACTCCTCTACAGATCGATCTCCACGAGAAATACTAGTCAGACGGAGACGATAGCTCAAACGAAGAGGCTCTGGACAAAATCTCCTCATGAATCGCTCTCGAAACTGAGCCCATGTCATCGTCATCATATAGGGCTGGATCATCTGAATGAACCAATCTAAAGCTGGTCCCTCGACAGACAACTCTACAATCATGATCCGCTGGTACTCGGTATGAGCAGTCCGAGTCCTAGTCTCAATTGCATGCAGAAAATCTAAAGGATAAGAAGTACCATCAAAAGCAATCCTGCCAACTCGGGCATAGAACAAAGCTGCCTCAGGGTCAGACATACCCTACTGATAGGCAGGCTGAACAGGCTGAACAACTGGAGGAACAGGAACATCAAACTCAGGCTCAACAGGCTCCTCATCCTGTAACTCTCTCTGCCTACGGCGACCTACCGCTCCTCGAGGTCTACCTCTGCCACGACCTCTATGTCTAACTGGCTACTCAGGAGGTAAAACCTCATCCTGAAAAGACTCATCATCCTCGGCCTCAACGACCGGTGGAGCGACACGCGCTCGCCTCCTCATTCTGAAAAGATAAATGGAAAGATTCAGACAAAACAGACAACGAAGGAATAACGCTGAAAACTACAGCAAGGAATACTCATCAAGACATACTCGAACCTAATACACTGCAGTAGTCCAACAGAAAACACAACTTTAAAACTAGGGCCACAACTCACATAACTAAGCCCTGACACAGAACTCCGTTCTGATACCAACTTTGTCACGACCCAAAACAGGGGCCATGACCGGCGCTAGGGAACGGGAATTCTTTCGAATTCGGAACCCGTAGCAAGCCTAAAAATAAAATAAAGCATGCAATAATAACAATAATAATATTATATGCAGCGGAAATAAAAATCATAATATCATAATATTATCCACATCACTGGATTTAATCAAAATCCCAACTCATAAATATATAATCTCTTTAATACAAATCCAGTTTCAATATAATACATCTCTTTAAAATAAAATACATGAAATCCATAAAGAAGACTCAAGTAGACAATTTACATAAAGAAGCCGGGGCGGAAGAAATCCGGCATATCGACCTGCTACTGAGGTCTGAAGAAGTTGACTCTCCTGAAAAAATAGTCAACGGAGGGGAGTCAGACCTCACTGAGTGAATTACTATAATATATATACATACACACTAAGTGATAATGCATACAATCAACAGTATATATGTAATATGTATATATACAGGCAAATTCATACAGATGCAGAAAAATCATTTTTATATATATTTTACTGAAAAATCCCAGTTTATGAAGGATCACATAGAACCCTAGAATATCGCAACCTCAGAAAATAGTGTTAAACAGCACTCAAGCCATACAGGCTCACTTAATCCAAATATATCCACTTAATCCATTTGGACAGTAGACTGGCCCCGAGACACTAAGTCAACCGAGCTCCAGCAGTCTGACTGCCAGTGTGATTGGCCCCGAGACACTTGGTCAACCGAGCTCCAGCAATCACACCCAAACCACATCTCACATATCAAATAATCATATCAAATTAATATCCATAAATAGTTAGTAATATAGCCTAAATACTATAGGCGTACCGGTACGTACTCGGTCCTAGTGTTGCCCACTAGGTAGCACGTTCTATCGATATCCTTCATTAATAATATAAATCATTCATTCACAATAAATGATGCATGAATTTAAATGAAATAGCAATATAAACCATATATATATACCGAAAATATACCAAAAGTAAACCAGGTATATTTCGAGTATATATATATCAAATGCATTCAATCAAATTATAAATTAAGCTGGAAATATATTTAAAAACATTTTAAATATATTTTATTCACAAAATATGCATATAATTTAGTATATACCAAAAATAAACCAAAAATATACTTAATGTAAACTTAAGAAATAATCAAATTATTTATGCATATTTAATCAACATAAAACATGCATTTCTAAATCATGCATCCTAAGCATATATATATAATATAGTAACTCACCTAATGCGCTCCACGAGACAGGTCCAACGGGCCTGGTCCACTAGCCCTCGGTCTCGGCGCAACTAAACAAGAAATAAATAATCAACATCAGAATAAACCCTAACAGAAATCCTAGAATTCAATCTAGAGTATTAAAATACGGAAACAGAATTAGGGTTCGACTGGACATCACGTTTTACGAGAATTCTACCAAAAATTCGACAGAACCTCCCCTGTAAAATGGACATCTCTCTACTCAAAAGAGTAGAGCTGACCCTACAAGAAACACACTCCGAAAAATAAGCTCAACACAATCAAAATCCCACGGTCGGACTCCAAACTACAGTCCACCGACCGGGGTCCACAAACACAGAACATATTCCAGATATACCAAAAATATCCTCACAACATAGTAATACATCTCATACGTAGAAATTACATAATTAACCTTAAAACACTGTAAAAACCGATTAAAACTCATTTTATTAGAAAAACCGTATATTATATATATAATTGAAAATAATTTCCGAAAAATAGTTTTAATTAGTTAAAATACTAGATAATTTATAGAAATCATTTTTATACCTTAAATAACTATTAAAACCAATTAAATTACATTTTTAGACAATTTAGGGTAAAATTACCAAAATACCCCTATATATATAAATATACTTAAATTACTTCAAAAATTCACTAAAAATCATACAATTACCCAAAATTAATTTTCTCAACATATTTATCAATAATATCAATATTTAAACTCAATTAACCAATTAAATTCAAATAAAAACACAATTAACCTCATTTTTCCAAAATTCCATAAACTTCAATAATTCAAAATAAATACTTAGAAATTCATAAAAATTCCAAATAAATTCCTATAATTCATTTCAACACCTAATTTAACCATAAACTCCAATTTCATAATTTAAATAATTAAGTTCCGAATATTAGAAAATAATATTAAAATATTCAAAAATACCCAAAAATCCAAAAAATCTCCAAAAATTCTACAAAAATTCATACATGTAGATTAAGCTACTAGGAACAACATTTGTGAAGGAAGTTTTCATGAATCAATCAATTCGAAGCTCAAAAAAATCAAAAACCCTAATAGGCCGAAATTGACAAAATCGAAATCTAAGCAATTCTAGACCATTTAAGCTCAAACCAAAGCTAGAATCACACTCACCGGAGCTCAAGGAGAAGAAGGAGACTGGCGGTGTCAAAAACGGTGGCCGGAATCGACGTGATCGACGGTGGATCGATTTTTGGCTTCTCCGGCCAAAATCGATCTCCAGACGCCGGAAACGGCCTCCTCAGGCGGCGAAATTGGTCGGGGAAGACGGTGGCACACCCACGGTGAAGAAACGACATGGCAACGACCGGGAACGGAGAAGGGAAGAATCGGGGAAGAAAGGGATGATCGGGGGCAAAATGGTAATTTTCCAAACTTTTTGATTTTTGACAAATATATGTATATATATATACTTTATACTATATATTAAAATAATATTAAATTACACACATCAAATATACACCACACACATAAAATATTAATATTTTAATAATTTATACTAAATAAAATTAATTAAATAACAATAAAACAAATAAATACTTAATAAAATATTAGGGTAATAATAAACCCTAATTAAATAATTATACACACACAGGCTTTATTTAACAATTTAAAAATATGTATGAGTTCATGCAAGTCCGTAAATACATTTAAAATAATTAATAATACATTGTTTACGTGAAAATTTCCCCGAAAATGAAAGTCCCGGGAAAATTTTACGTAAAACACTGAAAATAATACACCGTAATTAAAATAGGTTTTAAACACATATTAACTCGTAAAAATATCACATATATATTCAAAATTATTAACACTGCATATCCCAGTACAGTGTAAAAATATTTTTAAAAAACACGGGATATTACAGTCTCCCCCCCTTACAAGAATTCGTCCCCGAATTCCAAAAAGAAAAGATCAAGAAGGAAAGAGATACGGGTAAGAAGCTCACATCTCAGCTTCAGTCTCCCACGTATGCTCTTCAACTCTGTCGCTACGCCATAGAACCTTGACCATCGGAATCTGCTTCGATCGCAACTGTCGAACTTGAAAATCAACGATCGCCACAGGTTCTTCCACAAACGTCAAATCTTCACTCACTTCCACACTATCAGGTTGCAACACGTGTGAAGGGTCTGAGATATACTTCCTCAACATCGAGATATGAAATACTGGATGCACCTGTGACATACTCGGAGGCAAATCCAACCGATATGCAACAGTGCCAACTCTCTCCAGAATCTCAAACGGTCCAATATATCTCGGTGCTAACTTACCCTTCTTACCAAATCTCATCACGCCCTTCATCGGAGATACTTTCAGAAAAATAAAGTCTCCAACCTGAAACTCCACATCTCTGCGCCTAGGATCTGCATAACTCTTCTGTCTGCTAACTACGGTCTCTAATCTTCGCTTGATCACGACGACTTTCTCTGCAGCATCCTGAACCATCTCTGGTCCGGTCAAAACTCTCTCACCAATCTCATCCCAACACAACGAGGATCTACACTTCCTTCCATACAACGCCTCGTATGGTGCCATGCTAATACTGCTATGGTAGCTGTTATTATATGCAAACTCAATAAGTGGAAAATGATCATCCCAGCTACCTCCCAAATCCAAGACACACATCCTCAACATATCTTCCAGTGTCTAGATCGTCCTCTCAGACTGACCATCTGTCTGAGGATGAAAAGCAGTACTGAAATCCAACCTAGTGCCCATCGCTTCCTGCAACTTCTGCCAAAAACGAGAAGTAAACACCAAACCTCTATCTGACACAATGGACACAGGTACTCCATGAAGGCACACAATATGCTTCACATACAACTTCGCCAATCTAGCAACTGAATATGTGGCTTTCACAAGCAAGAAATGTGCAGACTTCGTCAACCTATCTACAATCACCCAGATGGAATCGTATCCATCCTTCGAACGAGGTAAACCGACCACAAAATCCATAGCTATCCTTTCCCACTTCCACTCGGGAATAGGAAGAGGTTGAAGCTTCCCAGAAGGCTTCTGATGTTCGGCTTTCACTTGCTGACACGTCAAGCACTTAGCAACATAATCAGCAACATCCTTCTTCAATCCATCCCACCAGTATAGATCTCTGATACTATGGTACATCTTAGTAACACCTGGATGTACGCTGTAGGCTGTAGAATGTGCTTCCTCTAAAATCTCCTCTCTCAAATCATCCACGTCAGGAACACACAATCTACCACTGATCCATAACACACCATCATCATCGAGTGTGAAATCAGTGAACTTCCTAGCTCTGACATTCTCTGCAAGCTCTTCCAGAATAGGATCTCGACTTTGAGCTGCTTTAATCCAATCCCTCAGTACAGATCGTACTTTAAACTGAGCTAACAGTCCACCTGATCTACTAATCTTCATCATCAGACCTTGATCCACCATCAGATGCAACTCCTGGATCAATGGTCTCCTCTCAACACCGATGTGAGCAAGACTACCTGAGGACTTCCTACTCAAGGCATCTGCTACCCACATTAGCTTTACCCAGATGGTAAAGAATCTCGCAATCATAATCCTTCAACAATTCCAACCATCGTCTCTGCCTCAAATTCAAATCTCTCTGCTGGAAAATGTACTTAAGGATCTTATGATCAGTAAATATTTCACAAGTCACCCCGTACAAATAATGTCTCCAAATCTTCAAAGCAAAGATCACTGCAGCCATCTCTAGGTCATGTGTAGGATAGTTCTGCTCATGCTTTTTCAACTACCTCGAAGCATAGGCTATCACCCTTCCATTCTGCATCAACACACAACCAAGACCAATTCTAGAGGCATCACAGTAAACTGTGAACTTATCCACACCATTAGGCAAAGCTAATACTGGCGCTGTGGTCAACTTCTCCTTCAACAACTAAAAACTATTCTCACAAGCTTCTGACCACTCGAATCTAACATTCTTCTGAGTCAAGCGAGTCATAGGGGCTGTAATCCTGGAAAAATCCTGCACAAACCGCCTATAATACCCGACGAAACCCAGAAAACTTCGAATCTCCGTAACAGAAGTAGGTCTAGGCCACTCAGATACTGCCTCAACCTTTTGTGGATCAACCTGAATACCTTCTTTAGACGCTACGTGTCCAAGAAAAGAAACACTCTCCATCCAGAAATCATACTTCGAGAATTTAGCATAAAGCTGATGATCTCTCAGTGTCTGTAGTACAATCCTCAAATGATATACATGCTCTTCCATACTCCTCGAATATACCAGTATATCATCAATGAAGACTACTACAAACTGATCCACATACGGTCTGAATACTCTGTTCATCAGGTCCATAAAAGCTGCTGCTGCATTAGTCAAACCAAAAGACATCACCAGAAACTCATAATGGCCATATCGAGTGCGGAACGCTATCTTAGGAATATCAGATTCACTGATCCGCAACTGATGATAACCCGACCACAAGTCAACCGTAGAAAAGAACTGTGCACCCTGTAACTGATCAAACAAATCATCTATCCTCGGGAGAGGATACTTGTTCTTCACTGTCACCTTATTCAACTCTCTGTAGTCAATGCACAGTCTCAGGGTACCATCCTTCTTCTTCACAAACAGGACTGGTGCACCCCAAGGAGAAACACTAGGTCTGATAAAACCTTTATCCAACAACTCTTGCAACTGCTCCTTCAACTCTCTCAACTCTGTAGGAGCCATACGATAGGGTGGCATAGATATAGGAGTAGTACCTGGAACCACATCTATACAGAACTCAATCTCTCTGTGAGGTGGTAAACCTGGCAACTCCTCGGGAAAAACATCAGGAAACTCACAAGCAACTGGAACATCTGTGAGTGATAACTTCTCCACTGACGTATCCCTGACCAATGCCAAAAACCCCTGACAACCTTTCCTCAACAACTTCCTAGCTGTAATAGCCGAAATAAGATTCTGAGGTGCTGAACTCCTATCACCAACAAACTTAAACTCTACTTCATCAGGAATTCTAAAAGTCACCTCCTTATTCCTACAATCGACCACGGCAAAGTGCTAAGATAACCAATCCATTCCCAGAATAACATCAAACTCCATCACATCCAACAAAATCAAATCAGCGGGTAATTCTCTATCTCCCACGAGAACTGGACAACCAGAAAGAACAATATCGATGTCCAAAGAATCACTCAGAGGAGTGGCAACAGACAAGGGAAAAAGCCATCCTCGAAGCTTGCCAACAAGATTTAGAAGCAAAAATGGGAGAAACAAAGGAATGCGTGGCACCTGGATCAAACAAAACCCAAGCATCCAGGTAACAAACAGAAAGAATACCTGCCACGACTGCATTAGATGCCTGAGCATCCTGCTGAGTCAGATGGAAGACTCTGGCCTGACCTCGACCTCCCTACTGACTGGTAGAAGCCTGGCCAACACCTCTGGCACCTCCTCTAGTACCTCTACCACGACTCTGCTGTGGAACAAACTGAGTGGAACTCTGATGCTGGGCTGGTGGTAACTGAAATGGCATGGGTGCTGCACTAGCAATCGACTGCTGTGGGAATCGTGGAATCTGCTGCTGCTGATACCCAGAATAAGGACACGATCTGGCAAAATATCCTGTCTGCCCGCATCTGAAGCATGTCAGCGGTGTCAGATAACATGGTCCCTGATGGACTCTACCACAAGTCTGACAAACACTGGCCACTGATCCAGAACTACGACCACTGCTACTGCTCGAAGCACCTGACCCAAATCTGAATGATCTACGCTGACCTCCACGGCCATGTCTACTGCTCCGATGCACTCGCTGCTGCTATCTCTGACTCTGCTGAGTCGAACCTTGCTGCTCACTACTCGATCCAACATGAAAACTCGAATACGGAGTAGCCTGCGATCCACTCGACTGAACTCCCAACTGGTAATAATCAGGCATCGCTCCCTGCCTAACTAACCTCAGCTCAATCTCCTTAGCTAGCTCAATCATGGACTCGAGAGTAAGACCTGCTGTAGGCATACCAGCAAAAGCAGAACCCAAACCAATAACGTACGTAGTAACCGCGAAATACTGATCTCGCATCAGATCCTCAGCATATCTACCCAAACGAAGAAACTCTCAGGTATACTCCTCTACAGATCGATCTCCACGAGAAATACTAGTCAGACAGAGACGATAGCTCAAACGAAGAGGCTTTGGACAAAATCTCCTCATGAATCGCTCTCGAAACTGAGCCCATGTCATCGTCATCATATAGGGCTGGATCATCTGAATGAACCAATCTAAAGCTGGTCCCTCGACAGACAACTCTACAATCATGATCCGCTGGTACTCGGTATGAGCAGTCCGAGTCCTAGTCTCAATCGCATGCAGAAAATCTAAAGGATCAGAAGTACCATCAAAAGCAATCCTGCCAACTCGGGCATAGAACAAAGCTGCCTCAGGGTCAGACATACCCTGCTGATAGGCAGGCTGAACAGGCTGAACAACTGGAGGAACAGGAACATCAAACTCAGGCTCAACAGGCTCCTCATCCTGTAACTCTCTCTGCCTACGGGGACCTGCCGCTCCTCGAGGTCTACCTCTGCCACGACCTCTACGTCTAACTGGCTGCTCAGGAGGTAAAACCTCGTCCTGAAAAGACTCATCATCCTCGGCCTCAACGACCGATGGAGCGACACGCGCTCGCCTCCTCATTCTGAAAAGATAAACGGAAAGATTCAGACAAAACAGACAACGAAGGAATAACGCTGAAAACTACATCAAGGAATACTCATCAAGACATACTCGAACCTAATACACTGCAGTAGTCCAACAAAAAACACAACTTTAAAACTAGGGCCACAACTCACATAACTAAGCCCTGACACAGAACTCCGTTCTGATACCAACTTTGTCACGACCCAAAACAGGGGCCATGACCGGCGCTAGGGAACGGGAATTCTTTCGAATCCGGAACCCGTAGCAAGCCTAAAAATAAAATAAAGCATGCAATAATAACAATAATAATATTATATGCAGCGGAAATAAAAATCATAATATCATAATATTATCCACATCACTGGATTTAATCAAAATCCCAACTCATAAATATATAATCTCTTTAATACAAATCCAGTTTCAATATAATACATCTCTTTAAAATAAAATACATGAAATCCAATACTTTAATTCACAACTACTGCAGTGTCTAGATAAAATAAATAAGACTCAAGTAGACAATTTACATAAAGAAGCCGGGGCGGAAGAAATCCGGCGTATCGACCTGCTACTGAGGTCTGAAGAAGTTGACTCTCCTGAAAAAATAGTCAACGGAGGGGAGTCAGACCTCACTGAGTGAATTACTATAATATATATACATACACACTAAGTGATAATGCATACAATCAACAGTATATATATAATATGTATATATACAGGCAAATTCATACAGATGCAGAAAAATCATTTTTATATATATTTTACTGAAAAATCCCAGTTTATGAAGGATCACATAGAACCCTAGAATATCGCAACCTCAGAAAATAGTGTTAAACAACACTCAAGCCATACAGGCTCACTTAATCCAAATATATCCACTTAATCCATTTGGACAGTAGACTGGCCCCGAGACACTAAGTCAACCGAGCTCCAGCAGTCTGCCTGCCAGTGTGATTGGCCCCGAGACACTTGGTCAACCGAGCTCCAACAATCACACCTAAACCACATCTCACATATCAAATAATCATATCAAATTAATATCCACAAATAGTTAGTAATATAGCCTAAATACTATAGGCGTACCGGTACGTACTCGGTCCTAGTGCTGCCCACTAGGTAGCACGTTCTATCGATATCCTTCATTAATAATATAAATCATTCATTCACAATAAATGATGCATGAATTTAAATGAAATAGCAATATAAACCATATATATATACCGGAAATATACCAAAATTAAACCAGGTATATTTCGAGTATATATATATCAAATGCATTCAATCAAATTATAAATTAAGCTGGAAATATATTTAAAAACATTTTAAATATATTTTATTCACAAAATATGCATATAATTTAGTATATACCAAAAATAAACCAAAAATATACTTAATGTAAACTTAAGAAATAATCAAATTATTTATGCATATTTAATCAACATAAAACATGCATTTCTAAATCATGCATCCTAAGCATATATATATAATATAGTAACTCACCTAATGCGCTCCACGAGACAGGTCCGACGGGCCTGGTCCACTAGCCCTCGGTCTCAGTGCAACTAAACAAGAAATAAATAATCGACATCAGAATAAACCCTAACAGAAATCCTAGAATTCAATCTAGAGTATTAAAATACGGAAACAGAATTAGGGTTCGACTGGACATCACGTTTTACGAGAATTCTACCAAAAATCCGGCAGAACCTCCCCTGTAAAACGGACATCTCTCTACTCAAAAGAGTAGAGCCGACCCTACAAGAAACACACTCCGAAAAACAAGCTCAACACAATCAAAATCCCACGGTCGGACTCCAAACTACAGTCCACCGACCGGGGTCCACAAACACAGAACATATTCCAGATATACCAAAAATATCCTCACAACATAGTAATACATCTCATACGTAGAAATTACATAATTAACCTTAAAACACTGTAAAAACCGATTAAAACTCATTTTATTAGAAAAACCGTATATTATATATATAATTGAAAATAATTCCCGAAAAATAGTTTTAATTAGTTAAAATACTAGATAATTTATAGAAATCATTTTTATACCTTAAATAACTATTAAAACCAATTAAATTACATTTTTAGACAATTTAGGGTAAAATTACCAAAATACCCCTATATATATAAATATACTTAAATTACTTCAAAAATTCACGAAAAATCATACAATTACCCAAAATTAATTTTCTCAACATATTTATCAATAATATCAATATTTAAACTCAATTAACCAATTAAATTCAAATAAAAACACAATTAACCTCATTTTTCCAAAATTCCATAAACTTCAATAATTCAAAATAAATACTTAGAAATTCATAAAAATTCCAAATAAATTCCTATAATTCATTTCAACACCTAATTTAACCATAAACTCCAATTTCATAATTTAAATAATTAATTTCCGAAAATTAGAAAATAATATTAAAATATTAAAAAATACCCAAAAATCCAAAAAATCTCCAAAAATTCTACAAAAATTCATACATGTAGATTAAGCTACTAGGAACAACATTTGTGAAGGAAGTTTTCATGAATCAATCAATTCGAAGCTCAAAAAAATCAAAAACCCTAATAGGCCGAAATTGACAAAATCGAAACCTAAGCAATTCTAGACCATTTAAGCTCAAACCAAAGCTAGAATCACACTCACCGGAGATCAAGGAGAAGAAAGAGACCGGTGGTGTCGAAAACGGTGGCCGGAATCGGCGTGATCGACGGTGGATTGATTTTTGGCTTCTCCGGCCAAAATCGATCTCCAGACGCCGGAAACGGCCTCCTCAGGCGGCGAAATTGGTCGGGGAAGACGGTGGCACACCCACGGTGAAGAAACGACACGGCAGCGACCGGGAACGGAGAAGGGAAGAATCGGGGAAGAAAGGGATGATCGGGGGCAAAATGGTAATTTTCCAAACTTTTTGATTTTTGACAAATATATGTATATATATATACTTTATACTATATATTAAAATAATATTAAATTACACACATCAAATATACACCACACACATAAAATATTAATATTTTAATAATTTATACTAAATAAAATTAATTAAATAACAATAAAACAAATAAATACTTAATAAAATATTAGGGTAATAATAAACCCTAATTAAATAATTATACACACACAGGCTTTATTTAACAATTTAAAAATATGTATGAGTTCATGCAAGTCCGTAAATACATTTAAAATAATTAATAATACATTGTTTACGTGAAAATTTCCCCGAAAATGAAAGTCCCGGGAAAATTTTACGTAAAACACTGAAAATAATACACCGTAATTAAAATAGGTTTTAAACACATATTAACTCGTAAAAATATCACATATATATTCAAAATTATTAACACTGCATATCCCGGTACAGTGTAAAAATATTTTTTAAAAACACGGGATATTACAAAATCGCAACCTCAAAATAGTGTTAAACAACACTTTAGCCACACAGGCTCACTTATTCCAAATATATTGACTTATTCCATTTGGACAGTAGACTGGCCCCGAGACACTAAGTCAATCGAGCTCCAGTAGTTTGACTGTCAGTGTGATTGGCCCCGAGACACTTGGTCAACCGAGCTCTAACAATCACACTCCCAAATCCTTTCTCACACATCAAATAATCAAATCCAATCAATATCCACCAATAGGTTAGTAATATAACCTAAATGCTATTAGCGTACTCGGTCTTAGTGCTGCCCACTAGGTAGCACGTTCTATTTATATCCTTCATTTTAAATATAAAACATACATTCATAAAAATAAATGATGCATGAATTTAAATATAATAACAACAATAACCATATATATACTAGAAATATATTAAAAGTAAACCAAGTATATTTTGAGTATATATACATCAAATAAATCCAATTAAATTACAAAATAAACTAGAAATGTATTTGAAAACATTTTAAACATAATTCGTTAATAACATGCATATAGTTTAAAATATACCGAAAATAAACCAAAAATAAACTAAAAATAAACTTAAGTATTAATTAAACCATTTATGCATGTTAATCCAAATAGAACGTATATTTCTAAAATCATGCACCCTAGAGCACATATATATAAAATAGCAACTCACTCTTATTGCGCTCCACGAGATGGGTCCGATGGGTCTGGTCCACTAGGCCTCGGTCTCGGCGCAACTAAACAAGCAAACGACCACAGAATATCAGAATACATCTATAGAAGTTCTAAAGACTCGATCTAGATTACTAGACACAGGATTAAAATAGGGATTCGACCGGACATCACTGTAATATCCCGTGTTTTTTTTTAAATATTTTAATACTGCATCGGGATATGCAGTGTTAATAATTTTATAAATAATTATGATATTTTTACGAGTTGATATGTATTTAAAACTTATTTTAATTATTGTATATTATTTTAAGTGCTTTACGTAAAATTTTCCCGAGAATTCTATTTTCGGGGAAATTTTCACGTAAATAATTTACTATTAATTATTTTAAGTAGATTTATGCATTTGCATGAGCTCATATATATTTTTTAAAAGTTCTAAATAAAATATATATGTGTATTTATTTAATTAGGGTTTAATTAAATACCCTAATATTTTATTATTTACTTATTAGTTTTAATATTATTTAATTATTTTTAGGTGTATTAAATTTTAAAATATTAAATTATATGTGTGTGGTTTATATTTAATGTGTGTGATTTTATATTATTTTAATATATAGTGTAAAGTGTATATATATATACATATATACATTTTATATTAAACAAAAATTGAAGTTTGATTTATTTACAACATTGCCATTCTTCCTTCTCCCTCACTCCCGATCATTCCCATCACCGTTCCACCGCTGCTACTCCCATTTTCTCACCGTCAGTGTGCCTCCCGGTGTGCCACCTCCTTCCTCCAGCTGTTCCGCCGCCAACAGAGTCCATTTCCGACGTCGGAGGAGCTTGATATCGTCGGAGAAGCCGAATTCATTCTCACCGTCGTTCACGGCATTTCCGACCACCATTTTTGACACCGTCAGTCTCTTTCTTCTCCTTGAGCTCCGGTTAGTGTGATTCCAAGCTTTCTTTCACTTAAAATGGTCTTGATTTGCTTAGGTTTTGATTTTGGTAATTCAACCATTTTAGGGTTCTTGATTTGTTTGAACTTTGAATTGATTGATTCATGAGAAATTCCTTCACAAATGTTGTTCCCCTTAGCTTAATCTACTTTTTTGAATTTTTATAGAATTTTTGGAGATTATTTTGAATTTTGGGTATTTTTGAATATTTTATTATTATTTTCTAATTTTCGAAAATTAATTAATTAAATTATGAAATTGTGTTTTATGATAAATATAGGTGTTGAAATGAATTATGGAAATTTATTTGGAATTTTTATGAATTTCTATGTATTTATTTTGAATTTGTTTATGTTTATGTAATTTTGGAAAATTAGGTTAATTGTGTTTTTAATTGAAATTAATTAGTTAATTGAGTTTAATTATTGATATTATTGATAAATATGTTGAGAAAATTAATTTTTTGCAATTATATTATTTTTGGTGAATTTTTGGAGTAATTTTAGTATATTTATATATAGGGGTATTTTGATAATTTTACCCTAAATTGACTAAAAATGTAATTAAATTGGTTTTAATAGTTATTTAAGGTATAAAAATGATTTCTACAAATTATTTAGTATTTTTAATTAATTAAAGCTATTTTTCGTGAATTATTTTCAAATTATATATATAATATACGATTTTTCTAAATAAATGAGTTTTATTGGTTTTTACTATGTTTTAGGATTAATTATGTAAATTCTACTTATTAAATGTATTTTTGTGATATAAGGGCATTTTTGGTATTTTCATAATTATTTTGTGAATTGTGAACCCCGGTCGGTAAACTGTAGTTTGGAGTCCGACCGAGGGGTTGTGGATGTAATTCTGGGTCTATTTTTCGAAGTGCATTTCTTTGCAGGGTCGGCTCTACTCTTTGAGTAGAGAGATGTCCATTTTACAGGGGAGGTTCTGCCAGATTTTTGGTAGAATTCTCGTAAAATGTGATGTCTGGTCGAACCCTAATTCTGATTCTATGTCTAATATTCTAGATCGAGTTTCTACGATTTTCTGTTAGGTTTATTCCGATGTCTTTTATTTATTGTTTGTTTAGTTGCGCTGAGACCGAGGCCTAGTGGACCAGGCTCGTCGGACTCATCTCGAGGAGCGCACTAAGTGTGAGTTACTATTATATATATATATGCTTTAGGGTGCATGATTTAGAAACGTATGTTTTATTTTGATTAAGTATGCATAAATAACTTGAGCAATACTTAGTTTATTTTTAGTTTATTTTTGGTTTATTTCCTATATATTTTAAACTATATGCATATTTTATTAATGAATTATGCTTAAAATGTTTTTGAATATATTTCTAGCTTATTTTGTAATTATATTGGATTTATTTGACGTATATATACTCAAAATATGCCTGGTTTACTTTTGGTATAATTTTTAGTATATATATGGTTTATGTTGCTATTTTATTTAAGTTCATGCATCATTTATTTTTATGAATGTATGCTTTATATTTTAATAAAGGATATCAATAAAACATGCTACCTAGTGGGCAACACTAGGACCGAGTACGTTCCGGTACGCTTATAGCATTTAGGCTATATTACTAACCAGTTTGAGGATATTGATTGGATTTGATTTGTCTGATGTGTGATATGATTTGGGAGTGTGATTGCTAGAGCTCGATTGACCAAGTGTCTCGGGGCCAATCACACTCACAGTCAGACTGCTGGAGCTCGGTTGACTTAGTGTCTCAGGGCCAGTCTACTGTCTAAATGGAATAAGTGAATATTTTGGAATAAGTGAGCCTGTGTGGCTAGAGTGTTGTCTAACACTTTATTGAGGTTGTGATTTTCTAGGGTTCTATTCGATCCTTCATGAACTATGATTTTCAATAAAAATATATAAAATGATTTTATTGCATTTGTGTGTATTTGCTTGTATATATGCTTATTATATATATATATTATTGACTGTGTGCATTGTCATTTAGTATGCATGTATATATATTATAGTAATTCACTCAGTGAGGTTTGACTCCCCTCCGTTGACTATTTTTCAGGAGAGTCATCATCTTCAGACCTCAGTAGCAGGCCTGTACGCCGGATTTCTTTTGCCTCGGCTTCTTTATGTAAACTGCTTATCTAAGTCTTGAGTTTTAATTTCATAATCTAGACACTGCAGTAGTTGTAAATAAGTTTATGGGTTTTACGCAATATATCTGTGAAAGATATGTACTTTGAATATTTGAACTAAAATTTGTATTAAAGGATTTATTTATATATGAGATATGGATTTGATTTAAATCCCATGGTGGATTATTATTTTGATATTTATGATTTTATTTCCGCTGCATTAAGTGTTATTATTATTATTGTATGATTTATTTTATTTCTAGGCTTGGTACGGGTTCCGGATTTGAAAGGATTCCCGTTCCCTAGCGCCGGTCATGGCCCCTGTTTTGGGTCATGACAATCACGTTTTATGAGAATTTCACCAAAAATTCGGCAGAACCTCCCTTGTAAAACGAACATCTCTCTACTCAAAGAGTAGAGCCGGCCCTGCAAAGAAATACACTTCAAAAATAAACACAGAATTCATAATCATAATCCCTCGGTCGGACTCCAAACTATAAATCACTGACCAAGGTCCATAATTCACAGAATGCTACTGTCACGACCCAAAATAGGGGCCATGATCAGCGCTAAAGAACAGGAATTCTTTCGAATCCGGAACCCGTAGCAAGCCTAAAAATAAATACATGCAATACTAATAATAATATAATTTGCAGCGGAATAAAATCATAAATATCAAAATAATATTTCCACCAAATGAGATTAAATCAAATCCTCATCTCATATATATAAATAAATGCTTTTAATACAAATCCAGTTCAAATATTTAAAGTACATATCTCATACAAATATAATACAATAACTTTTAACAATTTTACGACTACTACAGTGTCTAGATTATAAAATAAAACTCAAGTGAGCAGTTTACATAATAAAGCCGAGGCGAAAGAAATCTGGCGTACAGGCCTGCTACTAAGGTCTGATGAAGATGACTCTCCTGAGAAATAGTCAACGGAGGGGAGTCAGACCTCACTGAGTGAATTACTATAATATATATACATGCATACTAAATGACAATGCATACAGTCAATAGTATATATATAAATATATATACAGGCAAATACACACAGATGCAATAAAAATCATTTTTATATATTTTGTTTGAAGACCACTAGTTATGAAGGATCAAATAGAACCCTAGAAAATCGCAACCTCAAAACAGTGTTAAACAACACTCTAGCTGTACAGGCTCACTTATTCCAAATATATTCACTTGTTCCATTTGGACAGTAGACTAGCCTCGAGACACTAAGTCAACCGAGCTCCAGCAATCACACTCCCAAATCATTTCTCACACATCAAATAATCAAATCCAATTTATATCCTCAAATAGGTTAGTAATATAGCCTAAATGCTATAAGCGTACCGGTACGTACTCGGTCCTAGTGCTACCCACTAGGTAGCACGTTCTATTAATATCCTTCATTAAAATATAAAGCATACATTCATAAAAATAAATAATGCATGAATTTAAATAAAATAGCAACATCAACCATATATATACTAGAAATATACCAAAAGTAAACCAGGTATATTTCAAATATATATACGTCAAATAAATCCAATTTAATTACAAAATAAACTAAGAATATACCAAGGATATACATAAAAACATTTTAAGAATAATTTATTAATAAAACATGCATATAATTTGAAAATATACTAAAATATACCGAATATAAACTAAAAATAAACTTATATAATAAACTTATTTATGCATAATTAATCAAAATAACATACGTTTCTAAATCATGCACCCTAAGCATATATATATAAAATAGTAACTCACAATTAGTGCGCTCCTCGAGATGGGTCCGATGGGCCTGGTCCACTAGGCCTCGGTCTCGGCACAACTAAACATATAAAAATAACAGACATTAGAATAAACCTAACAGAAAATCCTAGAAACTCGATCTAGAATATTAGACACATAATCAGAATTAGAGTTTGACTGGACATCATGTTTTATGAGAATTCTATCGAAAATCCGGCAGAACCTCCCCTGTAAAATGGACATCTCTCTACTCAAAGAGTAGAGCCGGCCCTGCAAAGAAACACACTTCAAAAAATAGACACAGAATCACAATCACAACCCAAAATCCTTCGGTCGAACTCCAAACTACAGTTTACCGATCGAGGTCCAAAATCACAGAATATTACAGAAATACCAAAAATACCCTTATATACTAAAAATACATTTTATAAGTAGAAATTACATAATTAACCCTAAAACACATTAAAAATCGATAAAACTCATTTATTTAGAAAAATTGTATATTATATATATAATTTGAAAATAATTCACGAAAAATAGTTTTAATTAATTAAAAATACTAAATAATTTGTAGAAATCATTTTTATACCTTAAATAACTATTAAAACCAATTTAATTATATTTTTAGCCAATTGAGGATAAAATTACCAAAATACCCCTACATATATATATACTAAAATTACTCCAAAAATTCACCAAAAATAATATAATTGCTAAAAATTAATTTTCTTAACATATATATCAATAATTAAACTCAATTAAATAATTAATTTCAATTAAACATACAATTAACCCTATTTTTCAAAAATTACATAAACTAATTAAATTCAAAATAAATACATAGAAATTCATAAAAATTCCAAATAAATTTCAATAATTCATTTCAACACCTATATTTATCATAAAACACAATTTCATAATTTAATTAATTAATTTTCAAAAATTACAAAATAATAATAAAATATTCAAAAATACCCAAAAATCAAAATAATTTCCAAAAATTCTACAAAAATTCACACATGAATATTAAGCTAAAGAAAACAACATTTGTGAAGGAATTTTTCATGAATCAATCAATAAGAAGTTCAAAAAAATCAAGAACCCTAAAATATCTAAATTGCAAAAATCAAAACCTAGGCAAATCTAGACCATTTTAAGTGAAACAAAGCTTGGAATCACACTCACCGAAGCTCAAGGAGAAGAAAGAGACTGGCGGTGTCAAAAATGGTGCCCGAAAACGCTGGTGAACGACGATGACTCAAGTTTCGACTTCTCGAGCTTATTTCGGCCAAACCACTACGAAATAGGGAGCTGCTGGCGGCGGGGAAGGCTGGGAAGGAGGTAGCACGTCGGGAGGCACACCGACGGCAAGGGGAAGGTTGACAAACGGTGATGATGGCGAGGGAGGCGTGCGTCGGGTTGAAGAAGAAGACGATGGCAAGAAACGTAAATAACTCAAACTTTATTTTTTTGTTAAATAATAAATATATATGTATATATATACACATTTACACTATATATTAAAATAATATAAACTCACACACATTAAATATACACCACACACATATAATTTAATATTTTAATAATTTATACACTAAAAATAATTAAATAATATTAAACTAATTAATAAATAATAAAATAAAAAAAATATTAGGGTAATTAATTAAACCCTAATTAAATAAATAAATACACATATATACGTTATTTAGTACTTTAAAAATATATATGAGCTCAAGCAAGTCCGTAAAATTATTTAAAATATTTAATATTAAATTATTTACATGTTAATTTCCCCGAAAATAAAATTCCCGGAAAAATTTTATGTAAAGTACTTAAAATAACATAAAATAATTAAAATAAGCTTTAATTAAATAACAAACTCATAAAATATCAAATATATATACAAGAATTATTAACACTGCATATCTCGATGCAGTATTAAAATATTTAAAAAACTCGAGATATTACAGCTATATAAATACCAAAAATGCCCTTATATAATAAAAATATATTTTATAAGTAGAAATTACGTAATTAACCCTAAAACACAGTAAAAACCGATAAAAACTCATTTATTTAGAAAAATCATATATTATATATATAATTTGAAAATAATTCACGAAAAATAGTTTTAATTAATTAAAAATACTAAATAATTTGTAGAAATCATATTTATGCCCTTAATAACTATTAAAACCGATTTAATTATGTTTTTAGCCAATTTAGGGTAAAATTACCGAAATACCCCTATATATATAAATATACTAAAATTAATCCAAAAATTCACCAAAAATAATATAATTGCAAAAAATTAATTTTATCAACATATATTTCAATAATATGAATAAATATACTCAATTAACCAATAAATTTCAATTAAACACATAATTAACCCTATTTTCTCAAAATTACATAAACTAAATAAATTCAAAATAAATATATAAAAATTCACAAAAATTCCAAATAAATTCCTATAATTCATTTTAACACCTATAATTACCATAAAACACAATTTCATAATTAATTTAATTAATTTTTGAAAATTAGAAAATAATAATAAAATAATCAAAAATACCCAAAAATCAAATAATTTCCAAAAATTCTACAAAAATTCAAACATGAAGATTTAGCTAAGGGAAGCAACATTTGTTAAGCAATTTTTCATGAATCGCAAAGAAAAGCTCAAAAAAAATTCAAAAATCAATTATGGCCAAAATAGAAAAATTGACAAAAACCTTACCAAATCGAGTTTTAAGCTTAAAAGAAGCTTAGAATCATCTTCTATGGTCTCAGAGGAGTTCAACGGCACCAGAAAGAGGGGATTTGGTGGCCGAAAACGTGAGGGAGGAAGAAAAGGCCAACTCTTGGCCAAAACACCAAAACACACTTCACCGGCGTCGGAAGGGAAGTCTGCAGGCGACGGAATGGCTGGAGGAAGGAGGTGGCACGGTGGGAGGCATAGTGATGGTAGGTGGCCGGCGTGCGTAGTGATGAGAAAGGAAGGGGACATCGGGAGATGAGGTTAGGGGTGAAGGTAGGTTTTGTAATTTTTTTACAAATTATATATATATATATATATATATATATATATATTAATAACTTTAATAATTTATTAACACTGCATATCCCGATCTAGTGTAAAACTATTTAAAAACTCAGGATATTACATGTCACGACCCAAAACAGGGGCCATGACCGACGCTAGGGAACGGGAATTCTTTCGAATCCGGAACCCGTAGTAAGCCTAAAAATAAAATAAAACATGCAATAGTAATAACAATATATAATGCAGCGGAAATAAAAATCATAAATATCACAATAACATCTGCACTAACTAGATTTAAATTAAATCCTCATCTCATATATATAAACTCTTTTAATACAAATCCAGTTCAAATATAATACAAAATCTCTTAAATAATTTAATGACTACTGCAGTGTCTAGATAAAATAAAACTCAAGACTCAGATAAGCAGTTTACATAAAGAAGCCGGAGCGGAAGAAATCCGGCATACAGGCCTGCTACTGAGGTCTGAAGACGATGACTCTCCTGAAAAAAATTAGCCAACGGAGGGGAGTCAGACCTCATTGAGTGAATTACTATAATATATATACATGCATACTAAATGCCAATGCATACAGTCAAAAGTATATATAATATGTATATATACAGGCAAATACACATATGCAAGAAATTCATTTTATATATTTTACTGAAAATCATCATTTATGAAGGATCAAATAAAACCCTATAATATCGCAACCTCAAAACAGTGTTAGACAACACTCTAGCCATATAGGCTCACTTATTCCAAATATATCCACTTAATCCATTTAGACAGTAGACTGGCCCCGAGACACTAAGTCGACCGAGCTCCAGCAGTCTAACTGCCAGTGTGATTGGCCCCGAGACACTTGGTCAATCGAGCTCTAGCAATCACACATCACACATCAGATAAATCAATTCAAATCAAAATCCTCAAACTGGTTAGTAATATAGCCTAAATGCTATAAGCGTACCGGTACATACTCGGTCCTAGTGCTGCCCACTAGGTAGCACGTTCTATTGATATCCTTCATTAATAAATATAAAACATTCATTCACAAATAAATGATGCATGAATTTAAATAACATAACAATATAAACCATATATATACTGGAAATATACCAAAAGTAAACCAGGTATATTTCGAGTATATATACGTCAAATAAATCCAATCAAATTACAAATTAAGCTAAAAATATATTTAAAAAACATTTTAAATATAATTTATTAATAAAACATGTGTATAATTTAATATATACCAAAAAAAACCAAAAATAAACTAAAAATATACTTAAATACAAATCACATTATTTATGCATATTTAATCAAAATAAAACATATATTTCTAAAATCATGCATCCTAAACACATATATATAAAATAGTAACTCACACTTAGTGCGCTCCTCGAGATGGGTCCAACGGGCCTGGTCCACTAGGCCTCGGTCTCGGCACAACTAAACAAACAATAAATAATGGACATTAGAATAAACCTAACAGAAAATCCTAGAACTCGATCTAGAATATTAAACACAGAATCGAAATTAGGGTTCGACCGAACATCACGTTTTATAAGAATTCTACCAAAATTCGACAGAACCTCCCCTGTAAAATGGATATCTCTTTACTCAAAGAGTAGAGCTGACCCTGTAAAGAAACACACTTCGAAAAATAGGCACAACAATCCATCCATAACCCCTCGGTCGGACTCCAAACTACAGTCTACCGATCGGGGTCCACAATTCACGGAACAATTCTAAAAATACAAAAAATACCCTTATATCACAGAAATACATTTTATAAATAGAAATTACATAATTAACCTTTAAACACATTAAAACCGATAAAAACTCATTTTATTAGAAAAAGCGTATATTATATATATAATTGAAAATAATTCACGAAAAATAGTTTTAATTAATTAAAAATACTAAATAATTTGTAGAAATCATTTTTATACCTTAAATAACTATTAAAACCAATTAAATTACATTTTTTTGCCAATTTTGTGTAAAATTACCAAAATACCCCTATATATAAATATACTAAAATTACTTCAAAAATTCACCCAAAATTGTATAATTATCCAAAATTAATTTTCTCAACATATTTATCAATAATATCAATAATTAAACTCAATTTACCAATTAATTTCAATTAAAAACACAATTAACCTAATTTTCTCAAAATTACTTAAACTAATTAAATTCAAAATAAATACATAGAAATTCATAAAAATTCAAAATAAATTCCTATAATTCATTTCAACACCTATAATTATCATAAAACACAATTTCATAATTTAATTAATTAATTTTCGAAAATTAGAAAATAATATTAAAATATTCAAAAATACCCAAAAATCAAAATAATCTCCAAAAATTCACAAATGTAGATTAAGCTACAAGGATCAACATTTGTTAAGGGATTTTTCATGAATCAAACAATTATAAGTTGAAAAAATAAAAAACCCTAAAATGGCCGAATTGAAGATTTAGCTCAAACCTCATCAACCACTTGATTTCAGGCCAAAAGGAGCTTAGAATAGGGACCACCAGAGCTCAAGGAGTCGATGAAGACCAGTGGTGCGTGAAAACGGTGGCCGAAATCGTCGTGAACGACGTTGCTCCAACTCTCGGCTTCTCCGGCCAAAAATGGCTTCCAGACGCCGAAAACGGTTGCAACAGGCGGCGACGAAGGCTGAGGAAGGAGGTGGCACACCGGATGGCACACCAACGACAAGGAATCGACAGTAGCAGTGGTGGACGGTAATGGGGAACGGTCGGGAGGAAGAAGGAAGTCGGGTGGCAATCTTGTAATTAAACCAAACTTTATAATTTGTTAATATTAAATGTATATATGTATATATATATATATACTTTATACTATATATTAAAATAATATTAAATTACACACATTAAATATACACCACACACATATAATTTAATATTTTAGATAATTAATACTAAATAAAATAATTAAATAACAATAAACTAATAAATAAATAATATAATATTAGGGTAATTAATTAAACCCTAGTTAATTAAATAAATACACATATATATTTTATTTAGTATTTTAAAAATATATATGAGTTCATGCAAGTCCATAAATCTATTTAAATTAATTAATAGTAAATTATTTACGTGAAAATTTCCCCAAAAATGCAAGTTCCGAGAAAATTTTACGTAAAGCACTTTAAATAATAATAAACAATTAAAATTAGCTTTAATTAAATAGAAAACTCATAAAAATTTCTTAAATATATACAACATTATTAACACTGCATATCCTGATGTAGTATTAAAACATTTAAAAACACGGGATATTACATTACAGAACACTAATAATAACAACCTCAATCAACCCCATCATCACTTTAGCCTTACAGGCTCACTTGATTCCAAACAGAACACTTATTCCAATCTGGACAGCAGACTGGCCCCGAGACACTAAGTCAATCGAGCTTTAGCAGTTTGGCTGTCAGTGTGATTGGGCCCAAGACACTTGGTCAACCGAGCTCCAGCAATCACACTATCTATTACGTCATATCTCAATCAACCCAATAGATCATTCATTCCACTATGGACAGTAGACTGGCCCCGAGACACATAGTCAACCGAGCTCCAGCAGTCTGACTGTCAGTGTGATTAGCCTCGCAATCACGCTATCTAACATATTATTAATCTTAGTCAAATCAATCAAATTAATTATAATCATCAAAATTAATTCTCACTCAACCCTTATCTATCGCACCGGTACATACACGAACCTAGTGCTGCCCACTAGGAAGCACGTTCTACTGATATCCTTCATTTACATAAATCATTCATTATGAAAATAATTAATGTAAAACAATATTCATAATAGTAAAATCAATTGTATATATATATACCTAAAATATACCCAGTATATTTCGGGTATATATATATATGCCAAATAAAGTATGAAATTGTAATATCCCGTGTTTTTAAATATTTTAATACTTCATCGGGATATGCAGTGTTAATAATTTTTGTATATATATTATGATATTTTACGAGTTGATATGTATTTAAAACCTATTTTAATTATTGTGTATTATTTACAATGCTTTACGTAAAATTTTCCCGAGACTTTTATTTTCGGGGAAATTTTCACGTAAATAATTTATTATTAATTATTTTAAATAGATTTATGGACTTGCATGAACTCATACGTATTTTTAAAATACTAAATAAAGCCTCTGTGTACTTATTTATTTAATTAGGGTTTAATTAATATTACCCTAATATTTAATTAATTAATTAATTATTTTTTTGTTATTTAATTATTTTTAATTAATATTAAATTTTAAAATATTAAATATTAAGTGTGTGGTGTATATTTAATGTGTGTAATTTAATATTATTTTATTATATAGTATAAAGTATATATATATACATATATACATTTAATATAAACAAAAAAATAAAGTTTGAAATAATTACAAAATTGCCCCTCCCGTTCCTCCTTCTTCCCTGACCGTTTCCCTCACCGTCCGCCACCTGTCACATCGTTTTCTTGTTGTTGGTGTGTCGTCCGGTGTGCCACCACCTTCCCCAGCCTTCCTCGCCGCATGTAGCAGTCGTTTTCGGCATCTGGAGGTCGGTTTTTGGTCGGAAGCCAAGAGTTTGCAATTTCTTCACACCTCGCAATTTCGGTCACCATTTTTGACACCGCCGGTCTCTTTCTTCTCCTTGAGCTCCGGTGAGTGTGATTCTAGCTTTGGTTTGAGCTGAAATGGTCTTGATTTGCTTAGGTTTTGAATTTTCAATTTCGACCATATTAGGGTTTTTGATTTTTTTGAGCTTTGAATTGATTGATTCATGAAAACACCCTTCACAAATGTTGTTCCTAGTAGCTTCATATACATTTTTGAATTTTTGTGGAATTTTTGGAGATTATTTGGATTTTTGGGTATTTTTGAATATTTTAATATTATTTTCTAATTTTCGGAAATTAATTATTTAAATTATGAACTTGTGTTTTATGGTTAAATTATGTGTTGAAATGAATTATAGGAATTTATTTGGAATTTTTATGAATTTCTATGTATTTATTTTGAATTATTGAAGTTTATGTAATTTTGGGAAATTAGGATTAATTATGTTTTTAATTGAAATTAATTGGATAATTGAGTTTAATTATTGATATTATTGATAAATATGTTGAGAAAATTAATTTTGGATAATTATACTATTTTTGATGAATTTTTAAAGTAATTATAGTATATTTATATATATAAGGGCATTTTAGTAATTTTACACAAAATTGGCTAAAAATGTAATTCTATTGGTTTTAATAGTTATTTAAGGTATAAAAATGATTTCTACAAATTATTTAGTATTTTTAATTAATTAAAACTATTTTTCATGAATTATTTTCAATTATATATATAATATACGATTTTACTAATAAAATGAGTTTTTATCGATTTTTATTGTGTTTAAAGGTTAATTATGTAATTTTTACCTATAAAATGATTTTCTATGTTATAATGGTATTTTTGGTATTTCTAGAATTATTCTGTGTTTGTGGACCCCGATCGGTAGACTGTAGTTTGGAGTCCGACCGAGGGGTTGTGGATTTGTTGTTGTGCCTATTTTTTGAAGTGTATCTCTTTGCAGGGTCGGCTCTACTCTTTGAGTAGAGAGATGTCCATTTTACAGGGGAGGTTCTGTCAAATTTTTGGTAGAATTCTCATAAAACATGATATCCAATCAAACCCTAATCTCAATTTTGTGTTAAATATTCTAGATCGAATTCTAGGATTTCTGTTAGGGTTATTCTGATTTTTATCATTATTGTTTGTTTAGTTGAACCGAGATCGAGGCCTAGTGGACCGGGCCCGTCGGATCCATCTCGAGGAGCGCACTAATTTGTGAGTTGCTATTTTATATATATATGCTTAGGACGCATGATTTAGAAATGCAGGTTTTATTTTGATTAAATATGCATAAATAATTTGATGATTACTTAAGTTTATATTTAGTTTATTTTTGGTATATATTAAATTATATGCATGTTTTGTTAATAAACTATATTTAAAATATTTTTAAATATATTCCTAGCTTAAATTATAACTTGATTGGATTTATTTGACGTATATATACTCGAAATATACCTGGTTTACTTTTGGTATATTTCTAGCATATATATGATTTATAACGTTATTTTATTTAAATTCATGCATCATTTATTTGTGAATGGATGTTTTACATTTATTAATGAAGGATATCAATAGAACGTGCTACCTAGTGGGCAGCACTAAGACCAAGTACGTACCGGTGCGCCTATAGCATTTAGGCTATATTACTAACCATTTTATGGAAATTGATTGGTTATGAATATCTGATGTGTGTGATGTGATTTGGGTGTGATTGCTGGAGCTTGGTTGACCAAGTGTCTCGGGGCCAATCACACTGGCAGTCAGACTGCTGGAGCTCGGTTGACTTAGTGTCTCGGGGCCAGTGTACTGTCTAAATGGATTAAGTGGATATATTTGGATTAAGTGAGCCTGTATGGCTAAAGTGTTGTCTAACACTGATTGAGGTTTCGAAATCATAGGGTTCTATTTGATCCTTCATAAAAGATGATTTTCAATGAAATATATATAAAATGATTTTATTGCATCTGCGTGTATTTGCTTGTATATATACATATTAGATATATATACTGTTGATTGTATGCATTATCATTTAGTATGCATGTATATATATTATAGTAATTCACTCAGTGAGGTCTGACTCCCCTCCATTGACAATTTTTCAGGAGAGTCAACATCTTCAGACCTCAGTAGCAGGCCTGTACGCCTGATTTCTTCCGCCCCGGCTTCTTTATGTAAACTACTTACTTGAGTCTTATTTTTATAATCTAGACACTGCAGTAGTTGTAAATTAATTATGAGATTTTATGTGTTATATTTATGCGAGATATTGTATTATACTTGAACTGGATTTGTATTAAAAGATTTATATATGGGAGATGGATATTATTTTGGATATTTATGATTTTTTATTTTCGCTGCATTATATATTGTTATTATTATTATTGCATGTTTTATTTTATTTTTAGGCTTGCTACGGGTTCCGGATTCGAAAAAATTCCCATTCCCTAGTGCCGGTCATGGCCCCTGTTTTGGGTCGTGAAAAAGTTGGTATCAGAGCGTGGTTTTCTGTGTCAGGGCTTAGTTTTGTGAGATGTGGCCCTAGTTTTAAAGTTGTGTTTTCTGTTGAACTACTGCAGTGAATTTGGTTCGAATATGTCTTGATAAGTATTCCTTGCGTTAGTTTTCTGCGTTATTCCTCCGTAGTCTGTTTTGTCTGAATCTTTCCGTTTTTCCTTTTAGAATGAGGAGGCGAGCGCGTGTCGCTCCACCGGTCGTTGAGGCCGAGGATGATGAGTCTTTTCAGGATGAGGTTTTACCTCCTGAGCAGCCAGTTAGACGTAGAGGTCGTGGCAGAGGTAGACCTCGAGGAGCGGTAGGTCGTCGTAGGCAGAGAGAGTTACAGGATGAGAAGCCTGTAGAGCCTGAGTTTGATGTTCTTGTTCCTCCAGTCGTTCAGCCTGTTCAGCCTGCCTATCAGCAGGGTATGTCTGACCCTGAGGCAGCTTTGTTCTATGCCCGAGTTGGCAGGATTGCGTTTGATGGTACTTCCGATCCGTTAGACTTTCTGCACGCGATTGAGACTAGGACTCAGACTGCTCATACCGAGTACCAGCGGATCATGATCGTTGAGTTGTCTGTCGAGGGACCAACCCTAGATTGGTTCATTCAGATGATCCAGCCTTATATGATGACGATGACCTGGGCTTAGTTCCGAGAGCGATTTATGAGGAGATTATATCCAGAGCCTCTCCGTATAAGTTATCGTCTTCGACTGACTAGTATTTCTCATGGAGATTGACCTGTAGATGAGTACACCTGAGAGTTTCTCCGTCTAGGTAGATATGCAGAGGATCTGATGCGAGATCAGTATTTTGCGGTCACTACCTACGTTATTGGTTTGGGTTCAACTTTTGCTGGTATGCCTACAACAGGCCTTACTCTGGAGTCTGTGATAGAGTTAGCCAAGGAGATTGAGCTGAGGCTAGTTAGGCAGGGAGCGATGCCTGATTATTACCAGCTAGGAGTTCAGTCGAGTGGATTGCAGACTACTTCGTATTCTAGTTTTCACATTGGTTCGAGTAGTCAGCAGCGAGGTCAGACTTAGTAGAGTCAGAGACAGTAGCAGCGAGTGCATTGGAGCAGTAGACATGGTCGTGGAGGTCAGCGTAGATCATTCAGATTTGGGTCAGGTGCTTCGAGCAGCAGCAGTGGTCGTAGTTCTGGATCAGCAGCCAGTGTTTGCCAGACTTGTGGTAGAGTCCATCAGGGACCGTGTTACCTGACACCACTGACATGCTTCAGATGCGGGCAGATAGGACATTTTGCCAGATTATGTTCTTACTCCGGATATCAACAGTCGCAGATTCTGTGATTCTCACAGCAGTCGATTGCTAGTGCTGCACCAGTTCCATTTCAGTTACCACCAGCTCAGCATCAGAGTTCCACTCAGTTTCTTCCACAGCAGAGTCATGGTAGAGGTACTAGAGGAGGTGCCAGAGGTGTTGGCCAGGCTTCTACCAGTCAGCAGGGAGGTCGAGGTCAGGCCAAAGTTTTCCATCTCACTCAGCAGGATGCTCAGGCATCTAATGCAGTCATGGTAGGTATTATTTCTGTTTGTTACCTGGATGCTTGGGTTTTTTTTATCCGGGTGCCACGCATTCGTTTGTTTCTCCCATTTTTGCTTTTAAATCTTGTTGGCAAGCTTCGAGGATGGCTTTTCCTTTGTCCATTGCCACTCTTTTGAGCGATTCCTTGGACACCGATATTATTCTTTCTAGTTGTCCAGTTCTCGTGGGAGATAGAGAATTACCTGCTAATTTGATTCTGTTGGATGTGATGGAGTTTAATGTTATTCTAGGAATGGATTGGTTATCTCAGCACTATGCCGTGGTAGATTGCAGGAATAAAGAGGTGACTTTCAGAATTTCTGATGAAGAAGATTTTAAGTTTGTGGGTGATAGGAGTCCAGCACCTCAGAATCTTATTTCTACTATTACGGCTAGGAAGTTGTTGAGGAAAGGATGTCAGGTATATTTGGCATTGGTCAGGGATACTTTAGTGGAGAAGTTATCACTCACAGATGTTCCTGTTGCTTGTGAGTTTCCTAATGTTTTTCCCGAGGAGTTGCCAGGTTTACCACCTCACAGAGAGATTGAGTTCTGTATAGATGTGGTCCCAGGCACTACTCTTATATCTATGCCACCCTACAGAATGGCTCCTGCAGAGTTGAAAGAGTTAAAGGAGTAGTTGCAAGAGTTGTTGGATAAGGGTTTTGTTAGACCTAGTGTTTCTCCTTGGGGCGCACCAGTCCTGTTTGTGAATAAGAAGGATGGTACCCTGAGACTATGCATTGACTATAGAGAGCTGAATAAGGCGACAGTGAAGAACAAGTATCCTCTCCCGAGGATAGATGACTTGTTTGATCAGCTACAGGGTGCACGGTTCTTTTCTAAGATTGACTTGAGGTCGGGTTATCATCAGCTGTGGATTAGTGAAGCCGATGTTCCTAAAACAGCATTCTGCACGCGATATGGCCATTATGAATTTCTGGTGATGTCTTTTGGTTTGACTAATGCACCAGCAACTTTTATGGACCTGATGAACAGGGTATTCATACCATATGTGGATCAGCTTGTGGTAGTCTTCATTGATGATATACTGGTATATTCGAGGAGTATGGAGGAGCATGTATATCACTTGAGGATTGTACTACAGACATTGAGAGATCATCAGCTTTATGCTAAATTCTCGAAGTGTGATTTTTGGATCGAGAGTGTTTCTTTTCTTGGACACGTAGTGTCTAAAGAAGGTATTCAAGTTGATCCACAGAAGATTGAAGCAGTGTCTGAGTGGCCTAGACCTACTACTATTACTAAGATTCAAAGTTTTCTGGGTTTAGCTGGGTATTATAGGCGGTTTGTGCAGGATTTTTCCAGAATAGTAGCCCCTATGACTCGCTTGACTTAGAAGAATGTTAGGTTCGAGTGGTCAGAAGCTTGTGAGAATAGTTTTCAGTTATTGAAGGAGAAGTTGACCACAACGCCAGTGTTAGCTTTGCCTAATAGTGTGGACAAGTTCACATTTTATTGTGATGCCTCTAGAATTGGTCTTGGTTGTGTGTTGATGCAGAATGGAAAGGTGATAGCCTATGCTTCAAGGCAGTTGAAGAAGCATGAGCAGAACTATCCTACACATGACCTAGAGATGGCTGCAATGATCTTTGCTTTGAAGATCTGGAGACATTATTTGTACGGGGTGACTTGTGAGATATTTACTGATCATAAGAGCCTTAAGTACATTTTCCAGCAGTGAGATTTGAATCTGAGGCAGAGGAGATGGTTGGAATTGTTGAAGGATTACGACTGTGAGATTCTATATCATCCGGGTAAAGCTAATGTGGTAGCAGATGCCTTGAGTAGGAAGTCCTCAGGCAGTCTTGCTCACATCAATGTTGAGAGGAGACCGTTGATCCAGGAGTTGCATCTGATGGTGGATCAAGGTCTGATGATGAAGATTAGTAGATCAGGTGGACTGCTAGCTCAATTTAAAGTATGATTTGTACTGAGGGATAGGATTAAAGCAGCTCAGAGCCGAGATCCTATTTTAGAAGAGCTTGCAGAGAATGTCAAAGCAGGGAAGTTCACTGATTTCACACTCGATGATGATGGTGTGTTGTGGATCAGTGGTAGATTGTGTGTTCCTGATGTGGATGATTTGAGAGAAGAGATCATAGAGGAAGCACATTCTACAGCTTATAGCGTACATCCAGGTGTCACTAAGATGTACCACAGTATCAGAGATGTATACTAGTTGGACGGATTGAAGAAGGATGTCGCTAATTATGTTGCTAAGTGCTTGACGTGTCAGCAAGTGAAAGTCGAACATCAGAAGCCTTCTGGGAAGCTTCAGCCTCTTCCTATTCCCGAGTGGAAGTGGGAAAGGATAGCTATGGATTTTGTGGTCGGTTTACCTCGTTTGAAGGATGGATATGATTCCATCTGGGTGATTATAGATAGGTTGACGAAGTCTGCACATTTCTTGCCTGTGAAAGCCACTTATTCAGTTGCTAGATTGGCGAAGTTATATGTGAAGCATATTATGTGCCTTCATGGAGTACTTGTGTCCATTGTGTCAGATAGAGGTTCGGTGTTTACTTCTCATTTTTGGCAGAAGTTGCAGGAAGCGATGGGCACTAGGTTAGATTTCAATACTGCTTTTCATCCTCAGATAGATGGTCAATCTGAGAGGACGATCCAGACATTGGAAGATATGTTGAGGATGTGTGTCCTAGATTTGGGAGGTAGCTGGGATGATCATTTTCCACTCGTTGAGTTTGCATATAATAACAACTACCATAGCAGTATTGGCATGGCACCATATGAGGCGTTATATGGAAGGAAGTGTAGATCCCTTTTGAGTTGGGATGAGATTGGTGAGAGAGCTTTAACTGGACCTGAGATGGTTCAGGATGCTGCAGAGAAAGTCGTCGTGATTAAGCATAGATTAGAGACCGCAGTTAGCAGACATAAGAGTTATGCGGATCCTAGGCGCAGAGATGTGGAGTTTCAGGTTGGAGATTTCATTTTTCTGAAAGTATCTCCGATGAAGGGGGTGATGAGATTTGGTAGGAAGGGTAAGCTAGCACCGAGATATATTGGACCGTTTGAGATTCTGGAGAGAGTGGGCACTGTTGCATATCGGTTGGATTTGCCTCCGAGTATGTCACAGGTGCATCCAGTATTTCATATCTCGATGTTGAGGAAGTATATCTCAGACCCTTCACACGTGTTGCAGCCTGAAAGTGTATAAGTGAGTGAAGATTTGACATTTGTGGAAGAACTTGTGGCGATCGTTGATTTTCAAGTTCGACAGTTGTGATCGAAGCAGATTCCGATGGTCAAGGTTCTGTGGCGTAGCAACAGAGTCGAGGAGCATACGTGGGAGACTGAAGCTGAGATGTGAGCTTCTTATCCTTATCTCTTCCCTTCCTGATCCTGTAATCTTTTCTTTCTGGAATTCGGGGACGAATTCTTGTAAGGGGGGAAGACTGTAATATCCCGTGTTTTTAAATATTTTAATACTGCATCGGGATATGCAGTGTTAATAATTTTTGTATATATATTATGATATTTTACGAGTTGATATGTATTTAAAACCTATTTTAATTATTGTGTATTATTTACAGTACTTTACGTAAAATTTTCCCGAGACTTTTATTTTTGGGGAAATTTTCACGTAAATAATTTATTATTAATTATTTTAAATAGATTTACGGACTTGCATGAACTCATACGTATTTTTAAAATACTAAATAAAGCCTATTTGTACTTATTTATTTAATTAGGGTTTAATTAATATTACCCTAATATTTTATTAATTGTTTATTTATTTTATTGTTATTTAATTATTTTTAATTAATATTAAATTTTAAAATATTAAATATTAAGTGTGGGGTGTATTTTTAATGTGTGTAATTTAATATTATTTTATTATATAGTATAAAGTATATATATATATATATATACATAGATACATTTAATATAAACAAAAAAATAAAGTTTGAAATAATTACAAAACTGCCCCTCCCGTTCCTCCTTCTTCCTCGACCGTTTCCCTCACCGTCCGCCGCCTGTCACGCCATTTTCTTGCCGTTGGTGTGCCGTCCGGTGTGCCACCACCTTCCCCAGCCTTCCTCGCCGCATGTAGCAGCCGTTTCCGGCGTCTGGAGGTCGATTTTTGGCCGGAAGCCGAGAGTTTGCAATTCCTTCACACCTCGCGATTCCGGCCACCATTTTTGACACCACCAGTCTCTTTCTTCTCCTTGAGCTCCGGTGAGTATGATTTTAGCTTTGGTTTGAGCTGAAATGGTCTTGATTTGCTTAGGTTTCGAATTTTCAATTTCGGCCATATTAGGCTTTTTGATTTTTTTGAGCTTTGAATTGATTGATTCATGAAAACTCCCTTCACAAATGTTGTTCCTAGTAGCTTAATCTACATTTTTAATTTTTTTTGGAATTTTTGGGTATTTTTGAATATTTTAATATTATTTTCTAATTTTTGGAAATTAATTATTTAAATTATGAAATTGTGTTTTATGGTTAAATTAGGTGTTGAAATGAATTATATGAATTTATTTGGAATTTTTATGAATTTCTATGTATTTATTTTGAATTATTGAAGTTTATGTAATTTTGGGAAATTAGGATTAATTATGTTGTTAATTGAAATTAATTGGATAATTGAGTTTAATTATTGATATTATTGATAAATATGTTGAGAAAATTAATTTTGGATAATTATACTAATTTTGGTGAATTTTTGAAGTAATTATAGTATATTTATATATATAAGGGCATTTTGGTAATTTTACACAAAATTGGCTAAAAATGTAATTTAATTGGTTTTAATAGTTATTTAAGGTATAAAAATGATTTCTACAAATTATTTAGTATTTTTAATTAATTAAACTATTTTTCGTGAATTATTTTCAATTATATATATAATATACGGTTTTACTAATAAAATGAGTTTTTATCGGTTTTTATTGTGTTTAAAGGTTAATTATGTAATTTTTACCTATAAAATTATTTTCTATGTTATAAGGGTATTTTTGGTATTTATGGAATTGTTCTGTGTTTGTGGACCCCGATCGGTAGACTGTAGTTTGGAGTCCGACCGAGGGGTTGTGGATTTGTTGTTATGCCTATTTTTCGAAGTGTATCTCTTTGTAGGGTCGGCTCTACTCTTTGAGTAGAGAGATGTCCATTTTACAGGGGAGGTTATGTTGAATTTTTGGTAGAATTCTTGTAAAACGTGATATCCAATCGAACCATAATCTCAATTTTATGTTAAATATTCTAGATCGAATTCTAGGATTTCTGTTAGGGTTATTCTGATTTTTGTCGTTATTATTTGTTTAGTTGCGCCGAGACCGAGGCCTAGTGGACCAGGCCCGTCGGATCCATCTCGAAGAGCGCACTAATTTGTGAGTTGCTATTTTATATATATATGCTTAGGATGCATGATTTAGAAATACAGGTTTTATTTTGATTAAATATGCATAAATAATTTGATGATTACTTAAGTTTATATTTAGTTTATTTTTGGTATATATTAAATTATATGCATGTTTTGTTAATAAACTATATTTAAAATGTTTTTAAATATATTCCTAGCTTAAATTATAACTTGATTGGATTTATTTGACGTATATATACTCAAAATATACATGGTTTACATTTGGTATATTTCTAGTATATATATGGTTTATAACGTTATTTTATTTAAATTCATGCATCATTTATTTGTGAATGGATGTTTTACATTTATTAATGAAGGATATTAATAGAACGTGCTACCTAGTGGGCAGCACTAGGACCGAGTACGTACCGATGCGCCTATAGCATTTAGGCTATATTACTAACCATTTGTGGAAATTGATTGGTTATGAATATCTGATGTGTGTGATGTGATTTGGGTGTGATTGCTGGAGCTTGGTTGACCAAGTGTCTCGGGGCCAATCACACTGGCAGTCAGACTGCTGGAGCTCGGTTGACTTAGTGTCTCGGGGCCAGTGTACTATCTAAATGGATTAAGTGGATATATTTGGATTAAGTGAGCCTGTATGGCTAGAGTGTTGTCTAACACTGATTGAGGTTTCGAAATCATAGGGTTCTATTTGATCCTTTATAAAAGATGATTTTCAATGAAATATATATAAAATGATTTTATTCCATCTGCGTGTATTTGCCTGTATATATACATATTAGATATATATATTGTTGATTGTATGCATTATCATTTAGTATGCATGTATATATATTATAGTAATTCACTCAGTGAGGTCTGACTCCCCTTCGTTGATAATTTTTTAGGAGAGTCAACATCTTTAGACCTCAGTAGCAGGCCTGTACGCCGGATTTCTTCCGCCCCGGCTTCTTTATGTAAACTGCTTACTTGAGTCTTATTTTTATAATCTAGACACTGCAGTAGTTGTAAATTAATTATGAGATTTTATGTATTATATTTATGCGAGATATTGTATTATACTTGAACTGGATTTGTATTAAAAGATTTATATATGGAGATGGATATTATTTTGGATATTTATGATTTTTCATTTCCGCTGCATTATATATTGTTATTATTATTATTGCATGTTTTATTTTATTTTTAGGCTTGCTACGAGTTCTGGATTCGAAAGAATTCCCGTTCCCTAGCGCCGGTCATGGCCCCTGTTTTGGGTCGTGACAGAAATATACTAAAGGTAAACCATTAATATAGTTAAGAACAATTAAGTGTGTATCAATAATATAACATGCATTTACTTGGAAAATATATAAAAAATATACCAAAAATAAACTTAAAAATAATTTAAGTGTAGATTCATAATATAGCATGTAATTATTTAACAATAAACCTAAAATGTACTGAAACTATACCTAAAGTATACTAATCATTCAATAAAATAATTATGACTAAATGTACATTTTAAAAACATGTATATATATTAAAATGTATTAAATATAAACCTAATTGTTTAACGTGCATATATCAAAATAACATGCATAATTACTTAACATGCATATATATATATATATATAAATACAACCCTAGATATACCAAATATATTATAATTTAAATCACTATTTAAAAAAACATATAATGAAAATGAAAAACCCTAAGTGATGCATCCTATATGTAATGCATATATATACAGTATAATAACTCACATGTTAGCTCTCCACGAGACAAACTCGGCAGGCCTGATCCGTTAGGCCTCAGTCTCCGGCGCAACTAGAAAAATAAAATAATAATACCGTCATAATAAATTTCTAACTCTATACTTGTAGGATTACTATAGACAGATTCAATCAAGAATTCAGAATTAGACTCGGACCGGTTGTCACATTTTATGAGAAATCTACCAAAATTTCGATAGATTCTCCTTTATAAAATGAACATCTCCTTACAAAGGTAGGGCCGATCCTGCACAGAAAACACACTTCGAATACAAAATTCTCCCAATTCCTCGATCGGGATCCCAAACTACAATTTTCCCCAAACGAGTCCACAATTCACCACAAGATATAATAAAATATACATAAATTCAACAAATACCAAAAATAACCCTATATATATCAAAATATGGCAATTTAAACATTAAAAACATCAAAATAATTACTTTACCCCGTAATTACTTAAAAACCCTAATAATAATATAATATAAGTAAAAATCGATATTTCTCAAAAAAAAAAAAAAATACACCAATATTAATAAAAATTCATTTTATAAATCCAAATTACTTAATTAATCCATAAACATACTAAAAGTTACTAAAAACCCATTTATTTACCAAAAAAATAATATATTATATATAATTTGAAAATAATTTTTGAAAAAAAATAATAGTATTAATTAGTTAAAAATAGTAAATAATTTATAAAAATCATTTTTGTACTTCAAATAATTATTAAAACAAATTAAATTTAATATTTAATCAAAATTACTACCAAATTACCAAAATGCCCCTAATATACAAAAATACACATAAAATACTACTAATATTCAAAAATTCAATAAAAAATATGTAATTACTCAAAATTTATTTCCTCAACATATTATTCTCTAAAATCAAAAAATACACCTAATTAACCAATAATTTTTATAAAAATACATATTTAATCTATTAATTTCAAAATACACATAAATTATATAAAATTCCATAAAATTATATAAATTCATAAAAAATATTTTATAAATAAATAACATGTTAATATCAACTCAAACACACAATTAATCTTTAAATTCAACCAAAAATACTCATCTAATTCAATACTCCAAAATTTACATAAACTATAAATATTTCTAAAAATTATAAAATAATTCTTAAAAATTAATTTCTCAACATTATAATTACTAACAATATATAACCACAATAATTTAACCAAATTCATAATTTAATTAATTAATTAATGAAAATTCATTTTGTTCTTAAAATATTCAATAATTAACCAAAAATCAAAAAAAAATCAGAAAAATAAATAAAAAATATCTATGAGTAGATTAAGATGCATAAATAATCATTTTTAAAAGAAATCATCAAGAATCCATCGAACTCAAGCTAAAAAAAATTAAAAAGAAATTATACATAAACTGAAAATATACAAAACTCACTAAATGATTAGCTTTGAGCTTGATCAATCTAAAAATCATCCTCCCCTTAACTCAAGGAGTCAACCGAGCCAAAGAAATCAAGCTCCCGCTGTCGGAAAGCCACCGGCGATTGTTGCACCATGCTGTTGCCAATGCTGTTGCTCCGATGATCCTTTCTAGTTCTAGCAGCTTCTGCAGCTCTTCCATGGTGGTGACAATGAGAAGAAGAGATGAGCAGATGATGGTGATGATGATCGAAGCCATGGCAGCTCCGGCGAGAGGATGGAAGAGGCGCAGTAACAGGGGAGGGTCGGGACATGTAGGGAGGAGAAAGAAATGGATTCTGAAATTTGTTTTGTATATATATATATATATATATTAAACTACAACCTTATAATATAATATAATGAACTTTAATTTAGTTTAATCCCTACCACAAATAATACACACATGTAATTTCACATACTTATAATTACACATACATAAAAATAAACACATAGAATTATCATATAAAAATAACAATAATAAAAAATCATAATTATTAAATAATTAATAATACAAATAACGTATATTTAATAAAATAATAAAAATACCACACACATAAAAATATTAATATTTTAATAATTTATACCAAATAAAATTAATTAAATAACAATTAAAACAATTAAATACTTAATAAAATATTAGGGTATAATAAACCCTAATTAAATACATATACACACACAGGCTTTATTTAATAATTTAAAAATATGTATGAGTTCATGCAAGTCCGTAAATACATCTAAAATAATTAATAATAAATTGTTTACGTGAAAATTTCCCCGAAAATGCAAGTCCCGGGAAAATTTTACGTAAAACATTGTAAATAATATACCGTAATTAAAATAGGTTTTAAATACATATTAACTCATAAAAATATCACATATATATTCAAAATTATTGACACTGCATATCCCGGTACAGTGTAAAAAAAATATTTTTAAAAACACGGGATATTACAGTCTTCCCCCCTTACAAGAATTCGTCCCCGAATTCCAGAAAACAAGATTACAGAATCAGGAAGGAAAGAGATACGGGTAAGAAGCTCGCATCTCAGCTTCAGTCTCCCACGTATGCTCTTCAACTCTGTCGCTACGCCACAGAACCTTGACCATCAGAATCTGCTTCGATCGCAACTGTCGAACTTGAAAATCAACGATCGCCACAGGTTCTTCCACAAAAGTCAAATCTTCACTCACTTCCACACTATCAGGTTGCAACACGTGTGAAGGATCCGAGATATACTTCCTCAACATCGAGATAGGAAATACTGGATGCACTTGTGACATACTCGGAGGCAAATCCAACTGATATGCAACAGTGCCAACTCTCTCCAGAATCTCAAAACGGTCCAATATATCTCGGTGTTAACTTACCCTTCCTGCCAAATCTCATCACACCCTTCATCGGAGATACTTTCAGAAAAACGAAATCTCCAACCTGAAACTCCACATCTCTGCGCCTAGGATCCGCATAACTCTTCTGTCTGCTAACTGCGGTCTCTAATCTTCGCTTGATCACGGCGACTTTCTCTGCAGCATCCTGAACCATCTCTGGTCCAGTCAAAACTCTCTCACCGATCTCATCCCAACTCAACGGGGATCTACACTTCCTTCCATACAACGCCTCATACGGTGCCATACCAATACTGCTATGGTAGCTGTTATTATATGCAAACTCAACAAGTGACAAATGATCATCCCAGCTACCTCCAAATCCAAGACACACATCCTCAACATATCTTCTAGTGTCTGGATCATCCTCTCAGACTGACTGTCTGTCTGAGGATGAAAAGCAGTACTGAAATCCAACCTAGTGCCCATCGCTTCCTGCAACTTCTGCCAAAAACGAGAAGTGAACACTGAACCTCTATCTGACACAATGGACACAGGTACTCCATGAAGGCACACAATATGCTTCACGTACAACTTCGCCAATCTAGCAACTGAATATGTGGCTTTCACAGGCAAGAAATGTGCAGACTTCGTCAATCTGTCTACAATCACCAGATGGAATCGTATCCATCCTTCGAACGAGGTAAACCGACCACAAAATCCATAGCTATCCTTTCCCACTTCCACTCGGGAATAGGAAGAGGCTGAAGCTTCCCAGAAGGCTTCTGATGTTCGGCTTTCACTTGCTGACACGTCAAGCATTTAGCAACATAATCAGCAACATCCTTCTTCAATCCATCCCACCAGTATAGATCTCTGATACTGTGGTACATCTTGGTAACACCTGGATGAACGCTGTAGGCTGTAGAATGTGCTTCCTCTAAGATCTCTTCTCTCAAATCATCCACATCAGGAACACACAATCTACCACTGATCCACAACACACCATCATCATCAAGTGTGAAATCAGTGAACTTCCCTGCTCTGACATTCTCTACAAGCTCTTCCAGAATAGGATCTCGGCTCTGAGCTGTTTTAATCCTATCCCTCAGTACAGATCGTACTTTAAACTGAGCTAACAATCCACCTGATCTACTGATCTTCATCATCAGACCTTGATCCACCATCAGATGCAATTCCTGGATCAATGGTCTCCTCTCAACACCGATGTGAGCAAGACTACCTGAAGACTTCCTACTCAAGGCATCTGCTACCACATTAGCTTTACCCGGATGGTAAAGAATCTCGCAATCATAATCCTTCAATAGTTCCAACCATCTTCTCTGCCTCAAATTCAAATCTCGCTGCTGAAAAATGTACTTAAGGCTCTTGTGATCAGTAAATATTTCACAAGTCACCCCGTACAGATAATGTCTCCAAATCTTCAAAGCAAAGATCACTGTAGCCATCTCAAGATCATGTGTGGGATAGTTCTGCTCATGCTTCTTCAACTGCCTCGAAGCATAGGCTATCACCCTTCCATTCTGCATCAACACACAACCAAGACCAATTCTAGAGGCATCACAGTAAACTGTGAACTTATCTACACTATTAGGCAAAGCTAATACTGGCGCTGTGGTCAACTTCTCCTTCAATAACTGAAAACTATTCTCACAAGCTTCTGACCACTCGAATCTAACATTCTTCTGAGTCAAGCGAGTCATAGGGGCTGCAATCCTGGAAAAATCCCTGCACAAACCGCCTATAATACCCGGCTAAACCCAGAAAACTCCGAATCTCCGTAACAGAAGTAGGTCTAGGCCACTCAGATACTACCTCAACCTTCTGTGGATCAACCTGAATACCTTCTTTAGACACTACGTGTCCAAGAAAAAGAAACACTCTCCATCCAGAAATCACACTTCGAGAATTTAGCATAAAGCTGATGACCTCTCAGTGTCTGTAGTACAATCCTCAAGTGATATGCATGCTCTTCCATACTCCTCGAATATACTAGTATATCATCAATGAAGACTACTACAAACTGATCCACATACGGTCTGAATACTCTGTTCATCAGATCCATAAAAGCTGCTGGTGCATTAGTCAAACCAAAAGACATCACCAGAAACTCATAATGGCCATATCTAGTGCGGAAAGCTGTCTTAGGAATATCAGCTTCACTAATCCGCAGCTGATGATAACCCGACCTCAAGTCGACCTTAGAAAAGAACTGTGCACCTTGTAACTGATCAAATAAATCATCTATCCTCGGGAGAGGATACTTGTTCTTCACTGTCACCTTATTCAGCTCTCTGTAGTCAATGCACAGTCTCAGGGTACCATCCTTCTTCTTCACAAACAAGACTGGTGCACCCCAAGGAGAAACACTAGGTCTAATAAAATCCTTATCCAACAAATCTTGCAACTGCTCCTTCAACTCTCTCAACTCTGCAGGAGCCATACGATAGGGTGGCATAGATATAGGAGTAGTACCTGGGACCAACATCTATACAGAACTCAATCTCTCTATGAGGTGGTAAACCTGGCAACTCCTCGGGAAAAACATCAGGAAACTCACAAGCAATCGGAACATCTGTGAGTGACAACTTCTCCACTGACGTATCCCTAACCAATGCCAAAAACCCCTGACAACCTTTCCTCAACACTTCCTAGTAGAAATAGCAGAAATAAGATTCTGAGGTGCTGAACTCCTATCACCCACAAACTTAAAATCTTCTTCACCAGGAATTCTGAAAGTCACCTCCTTATTCCTGCAGTCTACCATGGCATAGTGCTGAGATAACCAATCCATTCCTAAAATAACATCAAACTCCATCACATCCAACAAAATCAAATCAACGGGTAATTCTCTAACTCCCACGAGAACTGGACAACCAGAAAGAACAATATCGGTGTCCAAGGAATCGCTCAGAGGAGTGGCAACAGACAAAGGAAAAGCCATCCTCGAAGCTTGCCAACAAGATTTAGAAGTAAAAATAGGAGAAACAAACGAATGCGTGGCACCCGGATCTAACAAAACCAAAGCATCCAGGTAACAAACAGAAAGAATACCTGCCACGACTGCATTAGATGCCTGAGCATCCTGCTGAGTCAGATGGAAGACTCTGGCCTGACCTCGACGTCCCTGCTGACTGGTAGAAGCCTGGCCAACACCTCTAGCACCTCCTCTAGTACCTCTACCACGACTCTGCTGTGGAACAAACTGAGTAGAACTCTGATGCTGGGCTAGTGGCAACTGAAATGGCACGGGTGCTGCACTAGCAATCGACTGCTGTGGGAATCACGGAATCTGCTGCTGCTGATATCCGGAATAAGGACACGATCTGGCAAAATGTCCTGTCTGCCCGCATCTGAAACATGTCAGCGGTGTCAGATAACACGGTCCCTGATGGACTCTACCACAAGTCTGACAAACACTGGCCGCTGATCCAGAACTACAACGACTGCTGCTGCTCGAAGCACCTGACCCAAATCTAAACAATCTACGCTGACCTCCACGGCCATGTCTACTGCTCCGATGCACTCGCTGCTGCTGTCTCTGACTCTGCTGAGTCAAACCTCGCTGCTGACTACTCGAACCAACATGAAAACTCGAATATGGAGTAGCCTACGATCCACTCGACTGAACTCCCAACTGGTAATAATCAGGCATCGCTCCCTGCCTAACTAACCTCAGCTCGATCTCCTTAGCTAGCTCAATCACAGACTCCAGAGTAAGACCTGCTGTGGGCATACCAGCAAAAGCTGAACCCAAACCAGTAACATAGGTAGTAACCGCGAAATACTGATCTCGCATCAGATCCTCAGCATATCTACCCAAACGAAGAAACTCTCGGGTATACTCCTCTACAGATCGATCTCCACGAGAAATACTAGTCAAACGGAGACGATAGCTCAAACAAAGAGGCTCTAGACAAAATCTCCTCATGAATCGCTCTCAAAACTGAGCCCAGGTCATCGTCATCATAAAGGGCTGGATCATCTGAATGAACCAATCTAGAGCTGGTCCCTCGACAGACAACTCAACGATCAT